>JAESVK010000813.1:124485-207689 GCA_017140935.1 Hamamelis virginiana
TGTCCTTCAAATATAAACTTTGTACTTGGGATGATGGGATTGTAAACTAATCTTTCTTCCAGCATCGCCCTAAGTTAAAAAGGTTATTTTGGCAAGTAGAATGCAAAACCGTAACCACAGACATTATCAGCAAAGCAGATGATAAATGTTTAAAAAATTGGTCAGTACTCTCAGGAGATTCCATTAATAAAAAATAATCACAAGCATGCAAAATAACTAGAGAAATGCATATAAAAGGAATAGTGCCAGTCCAGTGCTATTCCCTAGTGCAGCACTCACATTGACCATGTTGTTAATATTTTGCATCCCTAAAAAACTCTTTGCAAGAGCATTAACATTTTACCAATAATTTAAAACTGAAGTATATAGAGACAAATTTCTGCCACGGTGGGGGGGGTTTTGGAGAGACAGTGAGAGTTACCTGGAAAGGTGAATTTTGTAGGATATGGTCCAAGCTTGTGGGGTCCACCATTTACATCATCAACTCCACCTAGGCTCACTGGATCCTCCATTTGAGCAATCCTTGGTCTCTTAGAACATCCGTTTCCACTTCTCGACACTTTTCCTGCTTTCCGTTGTAATTGTACACCGTCAGGCCTAGGAATCAATAAAAGAGAACTATTTGCACCCCTAAAATTAAGCTGCTCAAAAATATCTTCAGCCTGACAGCTGGGCAGCTGACTTGCCTACCTCAAAATTTCAGTGTATTGAATCTTATCCCAACAAGCAGATTCGGAAGCATTGACAGCAGTTGTCATATCCGGCATAAATGCATAATCACATTTTTTTTTTTTAAGCATAAGTTTTAAGTAATATTGCGTGAAACAGCATACACTGCGAAGTCCACGAGACTTATGGCATCATTAAAGCTCCGTTGGATCCCAAATGAATAACTAAATAAAATTGAAAGCTTGAGGCTTCCTTTTTTAGAGCATTTTTTAAGCACCATAACCCTATGATATTTAGGATACTTCTCCCTGCTGAAGATTGGCATGTCAACAGGTGCCCATTTCCAACCATAACTGACACTCCTATTTGGGCACTTATAGAAGTGTCCACCTTTATACAGTGGTGTTGTGCCTTTTTGCTACTTATTATATATTTGATATTTCCATCTCTGTTTTACTCTCTCTGTGTGTTTCACATGCACATACAAACATAAACATAGATAAATATACGTTTTTAATAGAGAGTATTTTTAAAAGCTTTTAATAGAGTGAATTCATGAACACGCGTATAAAGCTGTGTCCCCGTGTCTGCATTTTGGGGATTTCTATGTATGACACCTAGTGCCCATGTTAAAACACTACATTCACGTCCATGTCCAGAGATCATAGCCAGAACCAAACTGAGTGTAAGTGCTCACAAGAAACCTATCATATTATCAACAGGAAAACCAAAAGAATTGGGACAAATAAGGTGATCAGCTACAGATTTGATTACTAAAATAAAATTTTTGTCATTAAAAGCAGGCAACTAATTTATTTAGTCAGCATAAAATTTTGCAGTCCTATTAGAAGGAACTCGAAAAGGCCACCATAACAAGCAAAGTATAAGCCTAACTGCGTCATCTTGTAATTAACTAAAACTGTAGAAAGGTGTGATGGGAAACAGGGAGTTTTTATTCCATCAGGCTTTCCTGACCCATTTTGGAAACTACTGCTTGTTCCACAAGCTTGACTGTAACCGGTTCAACCATAAAACATTTATTCAGTTTCTTCCACTCCCAAAAGCCTGGGAATGCTCCTCTTCTTTGACTATGAAGCCAAAGGTTGAGGACTCTGTTCATGAAAATCAAGTGTGATTTCCTCCGCAAATCATGCTGCTGCCACCAAGCTGCCATCCATTTCGACTCTGATAGCTAAAATTTTGTTGCGCACCTGTTACAATGGACATTCAAAACCCACAGATAGAATTCAATAAATGGGCTCAACCTTCTTTCTGAATGATTCGAGACCTTGACTTTAACCTAGTAGGAAGTCATGGTACCGATCTAGTACCTTCTTTAACATTTTTTTGGGTCCTTGAAGAAAGCCTAGACTGGCCCTTGGGCTACATAATGGGGGTATTCGTTTTACTAAGCAGTTCTTCGAATACATGCTATATTGGATTAAAGCATCCTAAACCTCACAAAATGAAAAATGAATGCGGAACCACACTAGTCCACTCATTTCCTCGTGTTTTAACTCCCGCTTTGACTCCTTGATTACAGAAAGAGCCTTTCATCTACGCACTGCTTTTCAGATCCAATTGAAAAATCAGAGATATTATACACTCTTCCGACGGGACCGTAATAAGAAATTCTGATATCATCACTTAAGCTATCTCAGATTTTTAATTATTCGGAACCCAAGAGAACAAATACCTCCACTCCATTAAGATTATTTCAACAATTTAGCTTAGCGCTAGGTGAGCTTTCAATTTTTTCGTTTATTAACATCCAAAACAACATTAAACGTAATATCCAAAAGTTCATTTTCTTTTCCTCGCTTTCCCATCAAACAAACAGAGGCCAAGACAACGAAAAATGAAAAACTTCCAAACTCTAACTGAAAGATCACACACAGGCAAAACAAATAAACAACATAGAAAGCAAAAATAAATCAATAAAACCAATATAGCCTATACCTTTGTGACTAACTAAAGAGCTGCATCTCTCTATGGAAGGGCTTACAGCCATCGAAACACGATCAGACTGGCAAGCCTCCACTTCCTTCACTGTAACCCCAGGTCCACCAAAACTCCCCTCAGATCCCATAAGCTTCGACACGGCAACCGCCGAAAGAGGCAATTCCACCCCATCCATCACCAAAACACAAACCAAATCATACAACAGACGACAAAGAAACCAGTTAACTCGAACTCATCGTCATCGTCTTGATCCGAAACTTCTACAGATAAATCATGAATGCACCGAACCAAACCATTTCGACCCCTTTTGACTACTAATTTAGGGCTAAAATGAGCACGAGACCATGGATTTGGTATGAGATTTGGGAGAGAAACATTATAAATGGAGGTATTTGAGCTGAATGAGCAGGTTGCGGCTAGTGGAGGCGAAAATGGACATCTAGGGCACGAAATGGGGTAGAATGAGAGGTATTTATAGTTTTCGGGAAAAGTAGAAGCCTAAGTGAAAATAGTTCGTCGGTGACGGATATTCCGGTGACGTTGCCGTTATCTTAGTATGGCCCAACTCACCATCTGTTTTTGCTGTCTATGATACGATGGACTTTTCGGAGGGTCCACGTGGCGTTATCCATAACGAGGGAAGGAAGATATGTGATCTGGTGGAGTACGTATATTCTAGCTCTTGCGAACAAACCAATGCATAGAAAACACGTGTTCTTCAGCAAGAATTTATACCTCCTACGCAAGGCTGGAATTACTATTAGACCCTCTAGAGTCCCAGAAAAGACTCTTGAGATTGACAGGTGGCAGTACTGTTGATTCCCTCTGTTTCCCAGCATCTTCTACGATACAAATAGTCAAACATATTCCAACAACCGTAAACCAGCGCATCTATGTGTTATTTTAATAAACAGTAATGCTACATGATCCAAAAAGTTATTTTAAAAAATAGTCTAAATGATTCTTAATATTTCATTTATTATAGAGATAGAATTCACTTAAAATGAGAAGGTTAGGTCGTCACCACATCATTTGGAAGATACTTTTGGGACAATTTTTTTTGGAATATAGAGCATTTTTTTTTATAAAATGAGTTATCTACGCTTTAATCATTGGGAATAATTTTAATTCGGAATCTAAACTTTTAATTTGATTAATTTATGACAAATTTTTTTAAAAATTTATCAATATAGAACAAAACTAAACATTTTCTATGACAGATTAACGCAACAGTGTTTTGATATTCTCAACTATTTATTCCTTAACCATGTAAATGTTAATATTTTGAGCATTGCAACGTTAATTTGCCTTAAAAAATGTTAAGATTCATTCAAATCAATTAGCTTTAACCAATAAATCGAAACCCTTATTGAATTATGCGAGTGTCGTGTGAATGGTTTAGATAGAAAATAAGTTTCTCAAGCGAGATATGATACATGTCGGTTCAGCTAGGATGCCATGTAAGGCATAAATATAGTCTCCATTACTTAAGTAGATAGTATTCTAATTATATCATACATTGAAACAAATTAAAAAAAAAAATCCTAAATTAATCAAATTAAAAAATTTAGGTCTTGAATTAAAATTATTCCCAGAGTTCAAGGTACTAAAGTGTAAATAACCCTAATAAAATATTATTTAATAACTTATGGTTGTATAAAAAATAATTTTTTGTTGGGTTGATTTTCATCTTATGATTCTAATTACATTTATGAAATAGAGTATGTATTTTGATATGTGAAAGTGAAAATTATTAGAAATGTTAAAGATATGGAAAAAAATCAGGTAGAGCATATCATTCAAACAAAAAAAAAAAATTAATAAATCAAATAACTCAATAGAAATAAGAAAGTCAAGTATAACTAATTTTTGATATAAGTAATATGAAAAAAAAAATTAGTTACAATGGGATAAATTATTGAACAAAAAAATTAGACAGTATTCACAATTTATATATATACATATATATACACGGAAAATAAAATAAAGTTAGATGGATGCATGTGTAACTATGTAAGAATAGAAAAACATAGAAAAATAATTTAAATTAATTACTTAGGAGCATAGAAATGCTAATATAAGATGTCAAATGACCTCGTTGGGTAAGTTGTAGAACATATTTTGAAAAGATAATTAAAGAAGGAAAGCCATAAATACATACTAGATCATCAGTATAGAGACAAGTATATAACTATATATACACATATTATAAATTGGTAATAAAATTATTGCCTTCTCTGGTTTGTGTTTTAAAATTGAATTAATTGGGGTAGATGGAGTTTGTAAATATAGCATATTGTGAGTTGACCTCCATATATATTATTGGAAAATTTTATAATTAAGCCATATGGTATTAAGGGCCCGTTTGGATTAGCTATTTCCAAAATTACATTTGGAAAACTAATTTTTCACATGTCTCTTTAGAATTAAGTTCAAACCATGTCTTCGTATATAATAATTTTTATACTAGAAGAATTGTGGTAAATGTTGAGACCCCCTAATCTTTCCCACGATAATTTCTATTATGAAAATTTTGTCAATCATGTTATCACTTCTTGAGTTGTTTAGAAATAGTTACCACTCTATGTATTAAATCAA
This sequence comes from Hamamelis virginiana, assembly GCA_017140935.1. NCBI lineage: Eukaryota > Viridiplantae > Streptophyta > Magnoliopsida > Saxifragales > Hamamelidaceae > Hamamelis > Hamamelis virginiana. Next base: position 129,715 of record JAESVK010000813.1, read on the forward strand.
GTGGAATTATTAGCCCAAAAATAATTATAAAAAAAGCTAATACAAACATACCTTTGATATTGAATAATGATACATATGTTTGGTTTTTATTCAGTACTATTTGGTAAGTGCATTTTTATGCAAATCAGTTAAATCCTGTCAATAAGGCATAAACACAGTTTTTTTTCAAACCAGTTGAAAGCTGATTTACATAAAAAAATAATATAATAAAAAGAGATCAAAACTTATCAAAACCAATTTTTAAAGTTCCCAAACAGGCCCTATGGATACACCGTTCCCACCTTTTAAAAGCCACACATCCTTGCGTGGGTTTCTATACAATACCATCACGAGACAAGACCAACTCTAGTATTATTTTTAATGTGTTCTCAGCATAAATGCATAGTACTGTCTAATTTGAATTACATTTATACTACTCTAACAAAGTAATAATGCGACGTTTAATGTGACCGTTAGATTCTAATGACTAACACTCGCATATCTCTTTACAGAGACATTTTAAACACACTATTTCATAATGTTTATAATACTTCATAACAACTCAAACGAGTTGTTCGATGAATCTAAAAAACTCAACTAATTGAAGATGATTTCAATCGGTTTTTATTTTAATACTACTCGGCAAGTTTCTATTTTATGTAAATTCATTCAGCCTTTCATAGTCTGTATATATATATATTCTCAAATCAACAGTAAACTGATTTGCATATTTAGAAAAATTATAATTATTTAATTTTTGCTTAAATTATACCGCAACATCCCGTAAGATAAGTAAATGAAATAACAAATAAATATTTTACATTGCATAAATTTAATTAAATTCAATTTAGCACAACGATCCATGAAGATAGTTGGAATCTCCCCCACTAAATTACAAGGAATTAGGGCAACCACCACTTCTTCCTTTTATACATAAGATGAATATTCATTAAATGTTGAATCATTTGATATTCTCGACATTTAAGATCCAGTTGATAGATCAAAACAGTACAATAAATAAAAGTAATTAATCAAGATACGTCTTATTTCACTAATCTCATTGACGATTGCCATAATTAACTAAGAGAATGTTAACAATAATTCTAGACACAATGACCTTATCATTAATAAGTTCAAACATTTTCATCATTCAAACACTAAAAGGTTTGATATGAAAATAATATTTCATGTCAATTCATTAAAATTTAGTTATTATAATAATAAAGAAAAGGATATTTGTTTAATATTAGTATCACAAAAATAAGATTTTTAAGGGAATACAATTATTTTTAAAGATTATGACAAGTGGATAAAGTGATGATCCCAAAAAAAAAATAAAAAAGAAGCAACAAGTATATGAAAATGGGTACAGTCCATTCCCTTTTTCTATCATTTTCTTTTATTTTATTTTGCTTAATCATTACTTTTGAAGATGTTGGATTTACTTTACTGTTCATCTGATTTGATGGCTGACACGTATGCAATAAAGGAATTTCAATGATTCACATAAAAAATATCAATGAATCTGATAGGTGATTCAAAACAACTATAGATTTGGGCATTTTTTTATGAGTTATTAGATTTCTTTTATTGCATATGTGTCAGCCATTCAACAGTGATTACTGTTGATCATCCGTTAGACTATCAACAAAAATTCAAGCACTAAAATAAATACAGAGAGAAACAAAGGTGGAAAAAAAAAAAAAACTATATTCACACAACAGGAAGGAAAAAAGGAGATGTTGTTGGACTCATTCAAGTTGGTGATGATGGGAAGAAAATAGCTAAGATAAGATTAGATGCAAGATGAATTCACTACAATTTTTTTTAAAAAATAATAATAAAAAAATTGAGAAAAAGGAGAGGGAATCTAACGTGGTGGATGCTTTTTCAGTTACTATAGCAGGGGAAAATGAAAAAAAGAGAGAAGAAAATCACAAAAAAATCTGGATATTTTTTTAATCAGTACTCGATAACTCAGAAGTCCAATCAAATCAGTTGACTTAGAACGCACGTGCAAGGTGCATGCTCCCTAATTTGCAGATAGGGTTATCAAATATTAGGGCTCTCTTTTTATAGAATACACGGTCCCCCCCCGCCCCACCCACTCCTGCGATGCATACTGTTTCAACAACGCCCTCCGTCAAGAAAGCAAGCAGGAAATGGCCATCACGCACAGCCCAAAGCACCCATTGACCGATTTCTCTCTCCAATAATCTTAGAGAGAGAAGAAAAACTCACAGTCAGCTGCCGTCGTCGTCGGAATCGTTTATATATTTGCCGTTTTATATAACGAGATCCGTTATATTACACCAGAGGATAGAAAGAGAAAGTGACAGCACGACGTTTAGGTCTTTAATCCATTTGATGATAAAGCCCTATTTGGCCCGTGAATAGCAACGGAAAATCTCCGTCTCAATCAGTTTTTTGATCAGAAAACTTTGTAGAGAGAGAGAGTGGGGAAGAAGCCGTTAGGGTTTTGGTAAAGTTTCGTTGATTTGTAAAATTGACTTTTGGAAGGGTGAGGATGGATGATAGTGTGCTTGATGATATAGTACGGCGGCTTCTTGAGGCGAAGAATGGTCGGGTTCCGAAGCAGGTTCATATTACGGAGTCGGAAATCCGGCAGCTTTGCGCCGCGTCGAAGGAGATCTTTCTCAGTCAGCCTAATCTTCTTGAGCTTGAAGCTCCTATAAAGATTTGTGGTAAATAAAAGAAAAAAAAAGGGAATTTCGTTTCGTTTAATTTTGTTGTTTCAGTATGTGTTTGCGTTTTAATTTCTTTAGCATTCGAATTACCTGCAATTGATTTTTCTTTGTACGGTTAGTTGCTCATGATCCATTTGATTCAAATGGAGCTTATAATATCTGTTTTCATATTGAATTTGAACATCTTTGCATCGAATTGTAAAATTGAGTTTCGCCCAACCACCCAGAGAAAAAAAAAAAAGAGTGATGTGAATTATAAAGAGTATCTCTTTAATGTGTACTCATCCGTGGTGGTGTGTATCACCGAAGGGATCAACACTCAAATTGCGATGAGGTTATATATCATAGGAGATTATCTTTCAGTAAAAGAAAGATTATTTTCTAAGCCACATATAGGATAGAATCAACCCTTTGGAGAAAGCTTCTTGTTATGACAAAGAAATGAACACATGTCTGGAGAGGCTTCTGTTAACCAAATTAATGTACTTGAAAGTTTAAGATGCATTTGAAGATTGTAAAAAAGTATGTCTTATTTATTTATTTTGATAAGCAACAAAAATGTATTTCTTCTCATATTAGGCGTTGACTAGACAAATTTAATGCCATGTAAAATGCATCTATCACACGTGTTCTGATTAGTATTTATTAACTATTTAATTGAATGAAAACCTTCACAAAGAAATTTCGAAGGTGGAGTCAGTTACTCATGGTTGTTAAAATATATTATATGGCTATTGTATACCATATATAGCTGGCAAAACTGGTTGCTTTAAGTAACATTTCCTACATACTGTAAATCACTGTTATTCATCTACAACAAGTGGCTTTTACACATCTATATATAGTAAATATCATATGAAAACTTAATGTAAATAGCTTGTACTTGTTACTCACCTACATTATAGTACGGTGGGCACCTCATTCTTTATCCATACAAGTTTTGTGCTTTTTTAGCCTTATTACTAAGTACTAACATAGTTGATTGCTTGGAAAGGGGAACAAATTCTTCTATTCTTGATCTGATTGAGAGTGGACCATTAATTATTTCCTTTGATCGGAATAAAATCACATAGAAGAAGTAAATTTGTTTTTTTTTTTTCTTTTTTTATTTTTTTTTTTTTATTTTTATTTTTATTTTTTATTTACAAAAAGAAATGCATTTTGATTAATTTTCCTAGATGAAAGATAATTTTGAGTACATAGCTTGAAGAGGGGCATAATCTTCCATTACGTTTTTTAATGTCTAAAATGAAGCAAGTGGCAAAAGTTTAGAGAAATGTAATTGCATCACTCTCAAAAAAAGAAGAAGGCTAGAAGCATAAAAAACCCATCCTTAATTATGATACTGTTAAACTATTTGTCTTAAAAAATCATTGTATTTCTCTCCTTCCACAGACATCATAAAATGCATAAGGCTGCAGCTTTCCAAATTGTCTTCCAATTCTTATTAGTGGTCTTGCACTGCTATCCTAAGAACAAGTCCTTTATGTACTAGGCATGACCCAAGTAGTTCCCAAAACCGCAAAAAGAGCACCCCCAAAGAACAACAACAATGGATCAATGAAGAAGAAGATGATATGTTCTTACACACACAACACTAGTTGGGGATAAACCAACCCTTAGAGATGAGGTGATCAATGGTCAGATTCTTATTCCTACAAGCTGTCCATTCAAAAAAGGCAATTTTGGGTAGCTCACACAAAGACAACGGGTCCTAGCTTAAGGGGGCTTCTATGAATGCTAGTTAGGCCCTTCAGAAGGTACCTGACATCAGGCTAGGCCATCAAGGCATGCTTAAGTTTTAGGTAGGGCCTTTGGGTCTATGTGGAGGCCGATTTGGGCCATCTTGCGAGGTCATTATGATAGTCCTATTGTGCCTCAGGCAGGTTTGCAGGGCTCTGGCAAGGCTTTTTGTATTCCAAGCAGGTCCTTGGGCCTTGGTGGAGGCCTATTTGGCTCTTGGGCAAGCCTGCCAAGCCTCTGTTGTACTAGTTAGCCATTGGTGGGGGCCTATTGCCTGGTGGCCTTAGATATGGCCAGTTAGCCACAAGGGCTTTTAGACAAGAGAAGCCTGTGAGGCCTTTGGCAGCCCCTTTAAGGCCTCTGTCGGGGTTGTGGATCTTTTTTTTCCCAAGCACCATTGTGGGATATAGTTGCCAGTATGAACTTTGCAACATGAGTTTTATTGTTTTTCCATAAAAACCTGAATATGTATGGCGTTCCTGAATATGTATGGCGTTCCTGTTTTAGTTATCGATACTACTATATAAAGGAAGAGGGGGGTTTTAAATATATTGGTGTCAACAACATCAGTTTTATCTTTTTTTCTATAAAAACCTCTCGTGTATAAATACCCAAAGACTTTTGGAAGTTTATTGGTTGAAAATATTGGGTAAATAGGCAAAACTACACATAACTCTATCGCTTATGCTTACGTTTCGATATCAAGAGAAAAAAGGGAAGTAGTAGTCGATGGTACTGAAAGTAGTAGTTGATTGTACCTCTTTGCCGTGGTCATACACCTACCTCTATCAGCCAACGACAAGGCTCTCCCCTCTCTCTCATTGGGTATTTATTATCTTCCTTACATGGAAGTTGATCATTTGGTGCACTCAAGTTTGTGGAGGGAGCCATCTACCCTCAAATAAAAGACAATATAGTATACGCTCCGAAGTTGAAGATAGTCCAGGTTTGGTCCTCTAACCGATCAATCCAACCGGCTGAGGAGTTTGTGGTTCCTCACTCTAGATTTTAGTTGGTGAGGCTATTTGTTTACATAAAAGCCATTCTCACCCTTTGGCCTAATATGCGTTTCCAATTGAATATGTATTCTGCTTTTATATTTGTTTAAATCATTAGTTCATTTAATTACATTTAAGACTTTTTCATAGCATTTTGTTTTGAACATGCATCATGGATCATGCCCGCCCCCCATTGTGGCGCTGGGAAGTGTGTGTTACCATCTATGTCATTAAGGGAAAATGTAAATTATGTTTGACATAATAAATGTTACATGTGATGCACATGCACAGGACACTATTTTCTAAAATGTGATTTTTGGGGAAACAATTCTTAACATTATTTGGGATCTTTAATTAGGAAAATCATGTGACGTTTATGAATTAAAGAATAAAAAATATTGGGAAAGGAATCATTGAAATTTGTTATCTACGTAGTTATTCTAATGCTGAAGAACTTGATCATACAGACAAAGCGCTCAATTCCCGAGTTGAAATGAGAGATAGGGAAAGATCTTCTATATGAGAACCTGAACAAGTGTTTGAAGCTTTGAGTTTGTGAAGAGATCTTGAAATATTAGGGGCTGAATTTTGTAGGGAAATTTTGGGAACATAGTATAAGAAGCAAAAGAATATTTTAATTGGTATAGAATTTGGGATCTAATTGGTTTCCTAATTAATAAGATACTCAAATAGGTGCAATTATGTGTTTAAAGAGGAACTTATATGATAAAGAAAAGAAGTCAAATGAATATTTAATTGCAAGAGATAAGGAGGAAATAAGTATGATTCCGCCCTAAGAAAGTATAGAATAAAAAATAGTGTATGCTTTGGTCTGATTTTTTTCATGCACATTTATTATTCTACTGTTATGCGATGTCCTTGACATCTATGTTCCGAACTTCATCCTATCATGCAATATTAGTCTTCCCTCCATCATCATGTAGTTCTAGTCAAGCACTCTTGACTTGAGAATGCAAACTAACAGTGACAGTGAGAGCCCCGACTTCAGAAATACCCTAAGGTCCAATGTGCATATGTTAAGCAAAAATTAAACTATAAAAATTCAACTCTTACATATTTCTTCAAAACACGATTTTACTCAGATTCCAAGAGTACATGAGTTTTTCTTAGTGTGAGTAGGACTCATTAAAGATAATAAATATTTCTCAGACCCACTAAAATTAATAAATATATCTTAATTACAGTTCTTTGTTACAAGGGAAAACCCTTTAATTACAACTGTGAATTGCACGAGTCCCATTAAAATAAATAGGAAGGATATATATTTATTTATAATTGTGGCTGCGCTTAGTTAAACTTCCTAGGCTGCATACATACTCCTTACAAGGATCAAACCAACTGTATTTCGCTGGATGGCTGCTCTGAGTTTTCCTATACGTCATCATATTATGCCATATAGCACAATTAGAAAGATTATCCCCTAAAATGAGACAGCATGGGGTACCATGGCCCTCCCTTTTAATTGTTCGATTGCCACCATCTGATCATTTTTTTTTTCTTTTTTTCATTTTAATAGTCTGCATATATGCTCTTACAAGTATTCTTGTTTATATTGGTTGAATATTGTATTCATTCCCAGATAATTTTATGTTAAATTAGGGAAAAATGGAGATTAAAGTTCCCTAAGAAATGAGTGATCAAGAAAACTCAATTAATTATATTCATCATTATATTTAGTAAAAGTATTTTCTTCTATTATAATAATATTGTTTTGGGGGTAAAAGGGGCTAGCCACATTTATCACATCAACTTTAAATGGAGATATCCTTGTTTGTGTTTTGGAATGGTGGTACAATGCAGATACTTGTAGCCAGTTGTCTCTTGTGATATGGTTTTCTTTCATTATCCTAAAAATTTTAAGTCTGATTACATATGTATATACATAAATTGTATAAATATTTCTAAATGGATACTGTAAATTGTTTGGATATATGGGGTTCCAAATTCTTCATCACGGTTTCAAGTCTTGGTGTCAGAGGAGGTATGGTTGGCTGGTTATACCGGTATGCATCAATATTGGCTGATAGCAACTGTTAAGCTTCCATTCCAACCTAAAAGCCTAAGCTTGTAGGTGGAGGGCCCAATACCGGTATATGAAACCATAGCAAGCCTTTCATTTAGCCGATGTGGGACAGAGTGGATTTCATTCTTCTACACTCCCCCTCACGTGCAGGCTCGTTTGGGCCTTATCACGTGGATAACCAATGCTCTGAAACCATGTTAAGTTTCCATTCCCACCTAAAAGCCTAGGCTTTTAGGTGGAGGGCTCAATATAGGTATATAAAGCTATAGCAAGCCTTTTATTTAGGCGATGTGAGACAGAGTGGATTTCATTATTCTACAGCAATGATATTTTTAGAGTGCATTGCAGCTAGTGTTTTCATGTTTCTTGTCAATATGTGTGTAAAAAATATGTTTTTGTTAGCTATCACAAAATTTGTTCCATTATTGATCTTATAAAATAATGATTGTGTCTTTTATGTTTTTCTGATTTGACAGGAGATGTTCACGGTCAGTATTCTGATCTTTTACGATTGTTTGAGTATGGTGGGCTCCCACCTGCTGCGAACTATTTATTCCTAGGGGATTATGTCGACCGTGGTAAGCAGAGCATAGAGACAATTTGCCTTCTCCTTGCATACAAGATAAAATATCCTGAGAATTTCTTTCTTCTGAGGGGCAACCATGAATGTGCTTCCATCAACCGTATATATGGGTTCTATGATGAGTGCAAGAGGAGGTTTAATGTTCGTCTATGGAAGACATTTACTGACTGCTTCAACTGCTTGCCTGTTGCTGCGCTTATTGATGAGAAGATCCTTTGCATGCATGGCGGATTATCTCCAGACTTAAAGAGCTTGGATCAGATCAGGAATATTGCTCGTCCTGTTGATGTGCCGGATCAGGGCCTTCTCTGTGATCTTTTGTGGGCTGATCCTGATAAAGATATGGAAGGATGGGGAGAGAATGATAGGGGTGTGTCATATACATTTGGGGCTGACAAGGTTGCTGAATTCCTTCAGAAACACGACCTTGATCTCATCTGCCGAGCCCACCAGGTAAAAGTATCTAGATGGAACCTTTTTAAGTCCTATATCTTGGGGCAGTTGTTTGTGCGAGTGTGTGTTGGAAACAAAATGATTTGAAATTCTTATGAAATAAATAGTCTCTTTTTGTGCCTCTTTTTGGTGTTTATTACCAGTACATGGCTGTTGCATTCTTGCCCATAATGGTAGCATGGCCTACCATATTGAAAGATTGTGCTAGTTTTTTGTTCTGGATCCTTCTATTATGTTTCAATTGTGCAGACACAAGGCTTTGTTTGGCTTAGATTAATTTTAAACACAAAATAAAAAGGAAAAAAAGAAAAATGGTATGCTTGAATATATTTCTTCTGAGAAATAGGATTCTTTTGTTCCTGCTGATATATCCCATACAGAGAGAAAACCAACAAAACCAATCATAGAAAGGATTTTTTTTTCCAGTCATGCTGATATGGGGGTTTGTTGTTTGGTATAAAATAAATTGAGTGAAAAACATTATGACATCTTGCGTATCTGTGTATGCTCAGGTATGTGCATGCTGTCATGCCTGTGTGCATATGTTGTGTTTGTTCATATTTTAGCATAGCCTTGGCATGCACAGCTATGTGTAATGCAGGACTGCTTTAGAAGCCTTGTGGCCAATGGCTTTCTTGCAAAGTAAGGTGGTGAAATATTTGTAAATTTAGACAGAGAGTATGAAGAAAGGATAAGAACCAGTCATTGCATGCATATGTGTTGGTATTGTAATGTGATTCTTAAATTAATGTTTCGATGTGCTTTCTCTTTGGTTTGACTCATCAAGGTTGTGGAAGATGGATACGAGTTTTTTGCTAAGCGACAGCTAGTGACCATATTCTCAGCTCCAAATTACTGCGGCGAGTTTGATAATGCTGGTGCCATGATGAGTGTGGATGATACATTAACTTGCTCCTTCCAGATCCTTAAATCCTCTGATAAGAAAGGAAAAGTTGGATTCGGCAACATGATGTTGAGACCAGGGACGCCGCCCCATAAGGTACAGTTGCTTTAGAAATGATAAAAATATGAAGGCATTAGAGACTTAGGAATTATAGAGCCTTAGGAATGATAAAACGATGAAAGCATTAGATCCTTAGGAATTATAAGAAATGAAGAGTAAACAAGGCTGTACTTGCGATGCTGCCCAAATATTTAAAATTGTCATTCTTGTGAGCTGGACAGGCAATTGAGTCTATTAATAATCATACTAGCAACAGATTAGTAGCGGTGGTGAAAAACTCACAATGCAGCATGTGAAAAAAAGTTAAAAACTCTATCCATTATAGTCACTAATCCTTGGAGATCTATATCAATGCTATTTTCTGAAAAGTCAGAGTCTTAGCTGTTGGGTAAATGCTTCAAAGGGAAACCATGTACAACTTCTTTGAATTCCATTCTGCTGAAGTTTGGGCAATTGATGTTCCAAGAGTCTAGATGGTATGGAACTTAATGGCACATTATGGATGACAGGCAGTGAAATAATTGTTCCCATTTTGCAACTTGATATACCAACTTCATCTCCTTTTTTTAGGAAGTCTGCTTTGTTAATTGCGTGAAGCTTGATTGAGTTAACTCTCACCCTTTTCTAATTTCTATATATTTTCTTTTTCAGGGTGGAAAGGGTTGATTTATCTGCATTACTCTATTTTTAAGATCTGAAAAGCGTAACATGGGGTTGTTCCATTCTTCACCTCACTTCTAAACTGTTTTCTGCTGGATTATGTTGTGTTGCATCGCATAATCATCTAATCATAAAGTCGATGTTTTTGGTCTGCCTTCTTTGTCGCAAAAAGGGGGATATGTGAAAGGAAGTTACTGCTACACCATGTTTGGAAGCTGAACGCTCGTAGCAAGTGAGACTATTGGGGACTTTTTATTATGTAAGATCGAAAAAATCTGACTTCATTATGTTAAATTGTAATTGGTTTAGATGTACTATTTTTGATTTATAGCAATACTGCTCTCTGTTGCTTGCTGAAGTGGCATTTCAATGTGAAATGTAATGCTAATCCACCACTATTTGAGACACTATGAAATGGACTTTCTTGATTTCAAATTGTTCTGTCAAGGAGTATATACTGAGAGCGAACTTATTAAAGTTGTGCTAATCTTAAACTCTTAGGCTCTTCTTGGATCTCAAAAAGAGCAAGGGAAATGAAAGAAAAATGTTGAAAATTGCATTCTCTTGAATTACTCCGTTTAAAAATATGGTTTGTATATAAAATTATATGCGTTGCCTTGTAAATTGCAATAAATAAATAGAGACATTCGATCAGCTGAACGACAACTATGAAAAAAAAATCTATTTACCTAGCCAAAGCTTCGCAGTCTCCATATGTGATGCACTTTAAATATGTTGATAATATTGTTATTGTTAAGGAGATTGTGATGTCTGTGGCTGAGAAAAAGGGTTCTAGGGGCTCCTAAGCTAATACTAAGCAAGATTGACTTGAACTATGACTGGTTGGAGTTGAGCTTTACTGGGAATTAGGTCTTTATTTGGTACCATTTCCCTTAGGCTCCGTTTGGTTGTCAGGAAATGGGAAAGTGAAATGGAGGAAAGGAAAGGAAAGGAAAGGAAAAGGAAAGCAATGGAACTTGCTTTTCCTACAAGTGTTTACAGGAAACGTGTAGGAAATTAGAAGTACTTTTCTGTGGTGTATTTTTCTATAAAAAATACATGATACATTTTTGGGAAAAGTACTTTCCTGTAATAAAGAGTTAGTGGTTGGTCCACAATTTTCCCACTTTTTACCTGAAAATCAAACTTATAAAAATTGAAATTATTTTCCTTTTCCCATCAAATCCCATCAATCAAACGGAGCTTAAAGATTTGATAACTCCCATCATGGCTTGTAATACATCTACTAATGCCTTGATGCTAGCTTGTTAATGGGGTTACCACTGATATCTTTGATTAATACTCCCCCTACATTGTTATCCTGTTTGGAGTATTTTTCCATGTGCACCGAAGAAAAAGTGTAGGGATTGATCTTGGAAACCTATGAATGCCTTCCACAGACGGCCGACCATTTCATATATGTTCTTTGCTGATGATCTCGTTTTATTTGTAAATGCGTCAATAGATAATTGTAACTAAAGAAAATTCTGGTTGAGTTCACTACCTTTTCATATGTGTTCTCTGCTGATGATCTCATTTTATTTGTAAAGGCGTCAATAGATAATTATAAGGTCGCTAAAGAAAATTTTGGTTGAGTTCACTACCGTGGTGGCCAAAGCCTGCATGGACCGTGCTACTGAATTTTATGGCTACCCCTAAAACATTACCACTATAAATGTTAAATAGATCCTTCGTTATGAGGGCTGACATAAACTTAATATGAATGGATTGATCTGCTCTTGATAATACAAGCTAGGTAGGCAGAAGGTAGGGAACTCATTTGCAATAGCTAAAGGAAATATATTAGGGTTTTACTTGACACATTGACAATGCCACAAGCGTTGCAACGGAGCTACAGGAATTAAGGGATGCCCAAGTAATTGTTGACCTTATTAATAATGACACACCAATCTCAAGAGTAATACTATGTAGAACTACAGGAAATCTCGCCTTCTTTTTGCGATATCTTGTACTAATACATAGAATTTTTAAATTTTATATGAATGAACCTATTATGAATGAACCTATTCTTATTTACTGCAAGCGTTGGTTTTTGACATTCCATGAGTGGAAGATTCAGCACAGATTTCTTGAACGAAACTAGTGTGTTGACTGTTGAGCTCGCAAGGATGGGACCAGATTGAAATGTTGCTTTTTTGTTAGTTTCCAGTCCATCTCCTTGGATTTCTAACTTTTTGTTGGTGGATGTTATGAAATTCTGTCTTCCCAAACTTATACTATGGCCTTGTATTTTTTTTCTTCCATGCATTTCCCTTTTGCCATAAAAAAAATAAATAAATAAAAATTCACAACTATAAGAAGAACCCATTAACTAATTCACATATGCTTTACCATTCATGTGCCGTGCTTTATTACTAATATATTTTTTTTTAATGTAAAATGATAGAAAAATATGTAACTAAAATTTGTTACGCTTTAAAACCAGTCCGATTTTTTTTTTTTTTTTGGTATGGAGGTAAGGGATATCTTGGACAAGTTTGCGCGTACCAGTATAAATCATTTTTTAGGTTCGGTCAATCCTATATTAATTATAAATTATAAATGATATTATTTTTTTTTTTAAAAAAAAAAAAAAAGAAGAAGGAAAAAATAAAAAACCATGTCCGAATTGGTGTACTTTATTTTTTCCTTGTAATTTTTAAACAAACACAAATGACAGTTGTAATTATAATTACTAGTTACTAGTAGTCCCTTGGTCCCAATTTATGTGTATATATTAACTAAACATGCAGTTTAAGAAATACATTGATCGCTTTGACTTTATTATATTTTTAAATTTGTGTTCCAATTTAACCCTTATAAAAAAATGATCATTCTCCAGGTAATTTAATAAAGGGATATAATGGGAAATTCATTATAATTTTCAATTTAAAGAATCAAAATGATCACATATTTTGGGACATCCCAAAATAGAAATGTAGTCACATAAATTGGGACAAGGGAGTAATAAAGAGAAGGAGAATGTGGCTAAAAGTCATCGTTTAGAAGATTTTCATGCCAAAAGTTCTCTCAACAGATTTTTCTTCCCAAAAGTCATTTTGGCATAAATTGGATAAAAATATCTCTCATTTCTAATAACCTTCAACGCGACCTACACCTCAACTCCCGGGTTCACTACGTCACACCCCGTAGTGACTTGAGTCAGTTTCCTACGTAAAAAACGCAGGTCACTACACCAATAAAGGTTACTATGCCGGAAAATACCTGTCACTATGCCGGAAAACGCAGTTCACTACGTACAAAAACAAAAACAAAAAAAATCTTTCTTTTTCCTCCGTTTTCTCATCAACCAAACAAAAAAATTAATTTTCCAAAATGAAAGTTAACCTGAAAACCTACAAAATCTTCACAAAATGGAGTTATTCGGCTTGCTTAATTTGAGCATTTTTTTTTTAATTGAAAAGACAACACAAAACGTAGGACACGATTTTTTCTTTCATTTTCTTAGGAACCAAATAGATAGTAAATTTACTCAAATAAATCAAAATTTCCCGGGGAGAAGCCGATCTGCCGTTGAAACAGTGGCTTCATCGCACAATGGCTGGGACGCTGCTGATCCCGTCGATGTGATCGGAATATCTTGCGATCCGACGCTTTAGTTAACTGAGAAAAGTAGAGAGGAACCATTACAGGAATTCACAAGACAAACCTTAACATTAGGGAGGTTAGTTTTTAGAGTGAGCTTAAATTTGGCATCAAGATAACAAGTGTTGGTGCCTTGCAAGTCGATCAAGTGGAGCATTTTTCGATTTGCGTCTCGGGGGAATGGTTTTTTGTTGTTGTTTTATTGACAACAGCAACAGGCACAAAGCTCCGAATTCTACACTCCCGCGACGGCAACAGCAACAAAAAGATTATTTGATGACCGAAACCCCATCCTCACGCTGGCAAAACCACTAAAACTAGTAGATCCACTAAAACCAGTTTATCGGAGAAAAAATCATTCGCCGGCGAGAGATATTCCTCTGATCTGGACCATTTTCACTGTTTTCCTTCCGATTTGCTGGTTATTCCATTACCTTTGATATCTCCGTGATTGCTTCGTCGGCATCTTCGTCGACATCTCCAAGTCTACCAAGTTGTAGAGAGAGGGAAGAGAGTAAAAGAAAGAGGGACATGGAGAGAGCTATTGCTGGCATTGAGAGAGGAGAGAAAAACGAAAAAGAAGATAGAAGGAGGAGAGAAAAAGAAAGAAATAAACAAGTGGAGAGAAAAAACTTCTGTTTGGACTGTGTTGGGAAGAAGAAGAGGAGGAGGAGGGTGGCATTGGGACTCTGTCGGGAATCTAAGGGCAAAGTTGTCCGTAGAATAATTAAATTTTTGAAAAAAAGGACTTTAGCCCTTAAAACTATTCTAATTAGGACTTTTCAAAGCAAAAAAATATGTAGATGGACTTTAAGAAGTAATCAACTATAAAATGAAACTTTTGTCCAATTATGCCTAAAGATCGGATCTTCCTTCGGGGTCCATGTTTCCAAAAACATACTCCCCTCACACACAGCCCAATTTACCATATACTTCTTTAGGTACTTCTGTAATTACACGCAAAATGAGTCCTATTTCTTCACAATCACAAACCTCGCGCCCTAAACAAACCCAAAAACCCAAAAAGGAATAAAAAGAGAAAATGTTAATTGGACCAAATTTTATAATAATATTGTATTGATTTTTATATATTTTTAAAATGCATATAAATTAAAATTGTATTACTCTACGCATTATTTGATTTAAAAATATTGATCTAAGATTCCATTAATAAAAAAAGAGTCCAATTTGAGTTCGAAAGGCTATATGTTTTGAGAGAAGGTGAATAGAGTGACAGCAATGACTGGTCCGATAGTAACTCAGGCGTCTGCGGGCTCTATTGCCAGTGTTGATTTATTCGCCGGGAAACCGCCGTCGGCGTCGTCGGCGAACTCGCAACGAATCGCCTTCGTCGTAGAACGATTGGATGTGCTCCTTCACTCTGGGAACAAAAGCTACTCCATGGAGATATTTCATCTCTGCCTCGCCCTCGCCAGGTTTTTTCCCATTTACTCACATCGATACATACATGTACATGTGTGTGTAGTGCCTATTTGAGTGTGTATTTGTTTTGTCGGCGGTTTGTGTTTCTTCTATTTTGATTTTGAAGTTCCCTCTCGTTTGGCTTTGAACTGGATGGTGCGTCGAATATATGAATTGGGTGTAATTTTTTTTTTCTGTGGAATATATTGTTAATTGTAGCATAGTACATTCAGTATCGAATTCGAATGTGGTTTGGGATTTCTTTTGTTCGAGGGATTAACCAGATTAGGGTTTGGGTTGAGTTAGATTGGACAGATTCTGGCTAGGTTTAACTTGGTTGAATTGATTAATTTTGCGCACTTGCGGGAACCATGGCACTTTTATGGCTCGTTTGGGCATTTTATGGAAAGCAAATTACCTTATTATGTTTTATTTGTAGATTTCTATATAATTTTTTCATTATGAATTTGGCCTTCATCTTTTTAAATGATGGTGAAAATTTGAATGGAGGCATTTCAAGATGTCCTGAAATTGATAATGTACCATCAAGTGTGGTGATAGAGTTTTTTGTTTTATGTTTTTGTTGTTGTTGTAGTTGTTGTGCATTTTACTATGAAAATCGCATTAACGTTAGTGTTGATGCTATAATTAACTTTCACATCTTCATATTGAATTTTATAATTTTAGAATAATGAGCTTCTTGGGGTTGAAGAGTCACCACAAGCTAGATTTTTGGGATTTAACATTGGACTTGGGTTTATAGGCTCCCTGCCCTCTGATTGTGTTGGTTTGTTGGTCAATTATGTGAAGGCGTCCCTTATTCTGCTGCACTTTTTGTTGAATCTACTCTATAGTGTGAGACAATATAGGACATGCTTAAATGCAAGGGATGGAGAAGATGTAGCTGAATTTGCAATGGAAATCCGGCTACTGTTACGTTGCTGAGATTTGTTGGCTACATTGACAACGGTACTTATGGTACTCAGTTTCCACACCTTGTGGGGAAATACTGGAAGGCTGGATGAACTAATGAATGAGACAAGCATTTCACTGTGAATATTCCTGCATTTCTTTTTTGTTTTGTAGTTGCTTTCCTTGAGCAATTTGTCATCTCCCAAATTCCGATCCTAGAATACTATGTGGATACAGAATTGAGGTGCGAGAAAAAGGGTTTAGAAAAATGGAAAATTATTATTTTTTGAGAATTCATCTCAAAAACAATTTTTCAATATGAGTTATTTGCTGTTGGAATTTAAAAATTTGCAGTGATAGCGTTTAGTTAGAAATTTGCCAAAAATTCAATTTAGAATATTTTTCAACAAAACCAATATCAAAGAAAAGCTAAGAGATAAGGGTATCTTCAAAAAACTTTTACACAGTAATTTCCTCAACCAAAATTAGCAGAAAAATGATCGATGACCTCGATAAGTGTAGAAACAGTAAACCTGGCAGCAAGGTTAGATGATTTTAGAAAATTCCAATGTTATAGCTAACCAACTTAAATTTTTTTAACAAATTTCGGAGTAAATTCCCAGGGGTCTGACCAAGCCATGGCTATAATATTGGAATTGTTATGAGTAACATGAATATCGACTATAGTTGACATGAATAGGAAGCTTTATATGAGTTCATAAAATTGTTTCTTATATTCATGTACTTGTTTATTTGTCGTGATGATCTATATTCTGTTTGATATGAATATGTATGAGAAATTAATGTTCTGCATACTATGTGAATTGTGTTGATTGAACATGAGCATGGTACATGCATGTTAGACATATGGGCATTCGTAGATTCATTGGCAAACATGTGGTATAAATATGTGGTATAGGTGGGTCAGCCTTAGGTTGGAGGTTTTAAAGACAAACTATGGGCAGGTCTAGCAACCTTGACTTAAAGTCCTTCGAGACAAATGCGTGTACATGGGCTTTCTTTCCCTTTGATTTTAATGAAATATTATTTTACTTGATAAAAAAATATTTCTGATAGTTCAATTTGCAATATTCTTTTTTTTTTTTGGTTAATCTTTGTTGATTGTTACCATCCTGCTTATACTGGCTTTATGGTCACTCTAGGGCATGTTAGAAGAGTCATATCGTGAATTTGTATTACAATTCTGACCATTGTACCTGGTTCTTTTATGTTCTATTCTGTTTTTTTATTTATTTTTTATTTTATATATATCCTAGTAGGAAATAAGTTGAACAAAATATTATTTTTTGAAGTTGTATTTATTTGCTTTGCTTGACTAGATTTGTTTTGACGATTACAGAGGTATTGATTATGTAGTTGCCAACAATGAAGTTCCATCCAAAGCTCAACAGTTACCTTTGTTGTTGAATCAGGTAGACTTCTTTTATTCAATGTGTATGTCAAATTTTGTATTTTTCTCAAATTTTGGTTGCATTCACATCCCAATATGTTATTTCAAAGCTGACCTAGTTTGTGTGTGTGGTAATAAGTAGTTTATCATAGCTGTACCTCTATATCTATATTCGAGTTCTTATGCATGCAATCCTGACATACGAAAACCGAACATTGGTGTTTGTAAAGTTGCGATCCAAGTTATAAACTTTTTCCTCAAATGTGTTATTATTATTATTATTATTTTTGGGAGGGTTAAGAAAATGTGGGGATTTTATGATTGAATCATTCTATATGCTTGGGACAATATATGGGTTAGGTATCCCTTTTTCCTCTGATTTATCAGCAGTTTTGGCGTTGGTCTTAATACGCAGAGGACTTTTAGTTATTTTATCTTTTATCTGAGGCCACCTGATTTCTTGTGCGTCTTTATGGTAGAACATGTTGATATTCAGTTTGATGGAGGTTAATTAGGGTCTGTTTGGCATTTCACGGATATGGGCTAGAACTAATTTCAATAATCAGTTTTTGTCAAAACTGATTTAAGTGTGAACTAGCTGCAGTTATATGTTGTTTGTCAAAAACTGAACTGATTTTTTCTTCTTCTCTGCAAACTCTTTGATTTCAAAAATCTAACCACAAATCCCCATTCCCCACAAGTAAACACTTTCTGGTTTGAAAATAAAATTATAAATTAAATCCTAACCTTTATATATATATATATATATCATTAACTCAAAAATTTCCATTGAAATTTTCCAAATAAAAAACCCTAACCTTGCAAATTTGATTATATTTGTTGATATGAATAAAATCTTTTATCTTCAATGTTGGGATTGTTAAAGAAATGAGAAGGAATTAGTGGGTATATATCAATGTATGCTCGCTTAGTGGAAGGAGAAGATTGCTTACTGGAAGGAGAAGGTTATAGGAGGTGAAGGTGCAAGAAATCAGTGGGTGTTTACATGGATTGTCAACAACCCTAAATCAATGTATGCTTGCTTACTGGAAGGAGAAGGTTTTTCTTAGGAGGTCTCTTCTTCTTCTTCTCCTTCATAGGAGGCTTCTTCTTCTTCTTCTTCATAGGAGGTCTTCTCCTTCTTCTTCTCATCGCTTTACGCACATTCATGACAGAGTAGAGATAGATACTATGAGAGAGAGAGAGAGAGAGAGGAGATGTAGATTATCTTTTTCTATTGCTACTGTAAATACAGATGAGATGTATAGAAGACGACTTTTTTCCTATATGGTTTTTTTGAAAACCAAGGGGTACTCGGAGTAGCTTTGACCTATTTTTGGGCCAAAATTAAAACAACAAGGAACTGGTTTTTGAACTTACCAAACACAGTTCATAACAATTGTTACAACATCCAATGGTAAATACTGTTAGAGTGTTTCACGGACTGTATTTTGAAAACCGATTGTTGGATCACTGTAATTTTTGACAGGCATAGCATACATAAGAAAATTATCTAATCCAATGGCTGTTTTTTCAAAACACCATCGGCTGTGTGAGAAATGGTGAGTGGACCTTAAATTAATTTAAGGTCCTGACCTTAATGGATCAAGTTTGTGTGTGTGTATATATATTCATTCTTCCTCCAATCTCTTCATTTTTTAAATCTAGATTTCTGAATAATTTAGTGTTGAAGTGCTGAATCTTAATAAGATTAAGTCTTCTTTTGGATTTTGATTCTTGTACTAAATACTAATAATAACTGCAACTCCAGTGACAGTGTTGACAGTAGAGTACAACCATTACATGCTATTTCTGTTTAATTTAATGTAAAAAGCCATTTTTATCCCATCTATTCAATCTCAGATGCTGTTATTGCTGTCTAATTCTTAGTACTTTCCAGTTAAATACTATGCTGCCATTAGGATTTTCATCTAACAAAGTTTGTTTCTACCTGTCTCTGTATGGAAATTATCATCTAAAACTGGCTAGCTTTCTTATGATTTTGATCTACTGTGCAGATATGTCAGCGTAAGCATGATTATGTCTTACAAGCAGCTATTATGGTGCTAATGATCTCTGTAAAGGTATATTTTGAATGCAGCCATTTCTTTGTGAGAGTGTAATAATTCATGCTGCTAGCAAGTAATCTACTTTTTGTATTTATTTATTTATTTTATGGGTACTAATGACCTGCCAGTCAACATGTTTTGCATGTTATCAGCAGCTTGACTTTTAGAAGAGGCAGATGCTAAGTATAATAATATATATACATGCATATACATTTTGATTAGAAACAAATGTATTAGAAGAATGAGGACCTAAAAAGGAAAGATGAGACGTCCTCTAAAGGCAAGTGCCATCCAACAAAAGCAGTTACAACTCAAGAAGAAGCAAAGCAAAAACAAAGTCAGATGCATCTATGATTATGATGAAAATTTAAATAATTTATTGAGTGCTCCTTTGTAGTTTATTCCTTCTGATTTTTCATCTTATGCGTTTTTTTCTTTTGGATGTCTTCTTTAATCAAATTATAAATAATTTTTCTTGGTATTTCTTCATGATATGGTCCTTCCCTTTTGGGGTTTTTTAAGTAAAAATTTCTTATTTGTTTTAATTTTTACACTAAGATGTCCCTGACAACAGTCCTGAAATTAGATTTTGGATGCTTCTTTACTGACTTTGTGTTGTATTTCGCTAGAATGCTTGTAAGCTTGGATGGTTTTCAGATAAGGATACTGAAGAACTTCTAACTCTTGCAAATGAGGTTTGTAAACAATTTTTTGCATATACTTATCAACTTCTGGTAGAGGTTATTTCCAATTTTTGGGGTTTCATATCATATGGATGTTTCTAACAGTTCTTTTTGCATAGTTAGATAGGGAGCAGCTTCTGCAGTCCGGGAGGTATCAACACTGAAACAAGCAATTTGCTTCCCACTATTTCAAAAATTATGGCCAGGTTGGAACTTCTATCATGCTTTGCATTCATTTGTTATAGATTTTTTTTATTTATTCAATCAATTACTGCTTTTACTTAATTTAGTCTTTCCTTGAAAATGATGTCTGTCTAACTGCCCTAACGATGCCTAATAATTTAATGGTTTGCTATTTTTCCATTCAATTTTTTTGACGTGGTTTACTTACGAGGAGCCAAACCAGTGCCAGATTTGTTGGGAAGTGGTGTGTACTGGGAGAAGATATTTATATGAAGTGTGCAATTGCTCAAACACTTGGCGTGTTTAAATTTATTATTATTTATTACCCATTAATTATTTGTAAACAGATAAGGAATAGTTTTGGAGGAGGGTATTAGTGGAAGAAAAGGCTTTAACTCTTCCTCCTTTACATGAGTGAAGATAAAAAAATAAAAAAGAGAGTGCATGGAATTTGCACCAGTAAACTCTTCATTGTCCATAACGAACAGTTACTAATATGTTGGTGGGATCTATTTATTAACCTAGGTTATAAACTTGTATTTTGATGACAATTTTGACATTTATAAATGAGGAAATTATGATCAAACTTTTCATTCGAATTGTGATAAGTTGTGGGAGGATTAAGAAAAATGCTAGAGGTATTGATTATACTGTAGAACATATTAGAAGTTGCACTGAAAGTATGATAATTCAAAAATCAAACATGTGAAACAAGTTGACTTTGTCAAGGGGTGGGGGTGAGGAGTGGATTGCTCTTTGGTGAGCGTGCATGATATATTGACATTTATAATAACAAGTTAAAAACTGCCTTCTTGTATTTTTCCAACGGTTTTTAAATCCCAAATTGATGGGGATGTTTTTTCTTGAATCCAACTTTGCCCTGAATTTTTGATTTTATGGCTGGACAGCCAACTATTTTTTAGTATTTCTTGTCAAATTTTCCAGTCGCATTAACAGAAAAATGTATAAATGGCCATCATTTTTCAAAATTTTTAATGAAATTATTTTAACCTTGACTGAATTTCTAATTTACGATTAAATTCCTCCCCCTCTCACCCCTCAAAACAAAAAGGAAAAAAGAAAAAATTGAATTGAATTTGATTTGGATTGCCCCTTTAATTTGAATCCAATTTGATTGGGAGTGCTTTTCTAGAAGCAAATTTGGGAATATGTTTTGTGCTGATCCAAATGAATGAAGTGTTCATTGCTTAGTGGTTTTCCATCCTCATCGCGTCTTCAGATCTGATCGACTTCTTTGATTCATAGGAGTGAGCAGATTCATTACTATAAGCCTTCCAATTCATTATTGTCAGTCGAATCTATACTGCTTCATTTTGATATTAGCTTATTTCTTTTGACAAGTGGATGGATATGCTATTTGAAAGGAATTGAAATTAATAAGGTTCAAAGTAGCCCTGTCTCAGTAGTTGAGTTGTTACTCAACCAGTATTTTTTTTTCATGATAAGCTTTAGAATGTCTCAATATGGTAGGATGTTGAACTGTTAATCATTTACAATTATAAATGATCATTACTTGAAAGATCTGTGCGTGTGCGATGGGTGCAGATTTTATCCACGAATGAAGATGGGACAGATAGTTGCTTCTCTTGAAGTCAAGGTTGGTTGCCCTTCTCTCTCTCTCTTTTTTCTGAACTAGATATGTATTTATTTATTTATATTGAAGAATTGAAAGTACTCATCTATCTTTTTATTTGCACTGTAGCCTGGATATGGGGCATTTTTGTTTGATTTCCATATCTCAAAGAATGCAAGCTTTTCACCACAAGAAAAAATAGTAAGCATCTAATTTGAATTTCACAAACTCATATCAGGTGCGGTTTCTGTCGGGCCAAATCCTTACAAGCTTTATTTTGATATGAGTGTAAATGTATTCTTTTATTTATTTATTTTTTTCTGAACCTAATCATACTTAACTGCACTAGATAAAGTTGTATTCAGTAGCAGAAGTTTGTCACTGAAATTGAAGCCCATGCCGTATTTTTTATGATTATTTTTTTAGGTATTTGTTAGACTCCCTGGTTGGTATTAATTACTTATCCTTGGTTACACCTCCTCTTGACTATTGGGATGGTGGCTTGACCTTTCCTTCCTTTCATGTGTTTGATTGATATGAGTGGATGGCGCATCGACCAATTTAGTGCATCGACCAATTTAGCACATCTAGTGTACTTTTCCAGAGTGGCAGGAAGTCAACCACATTTTTTTAACTCCAGATTGATCACTAACTCTATACTTTGTTAATTTTCTGTTATAAGAAAACAATATATGGATTTGGGCAGTATTTTGTTTAATTGTTTAATGTATTATTAGAAAATTTTGCTTAGGTCTTATTTTTCAGGCATCTTTATTTATGTTTACCGTTCTAAAAGTAGTCAATACTAATGGCTAGATTGAAAATTCTAACATGCATCATGGCTGGTTAAAACTAATCACAATATTCTTGTATTTTTTCAATGATTTACATGTGTTGTTCCGTCCCCCCCGCCCCCTTTTTTTTTTGTTATTATTTTTTCTTTTATGCTCATGAAGTTTGGAATTTTAATATTGGATGTGGAAATCATTGTACTGCTCATGTTATATTTATATTTTCTAATTTTCCTGCAGCGGTTATTTGTAGCTCAAGCCAATAATATAGAGACATCTTCATGTATTATAAGTCCGCCACAAGTGAAGTATGTCTCATTTGTCTTTCTTTCTTTTTATTTTTTATTTTTATTTTAATTAAATAAAGTTATACTGAATTTATCCTGATCACCTTTTCTTTTTGTGTTAACTTCTGCAGCTTCTTGTTAAATGGAAGGGGAGTAGAGAAAAGGACTAATGTTTTTGTGGTTGGTGTAGTTCCTCTTATTTTATGGATAAATTAGCATATGTGGCAGCATAATATTGTTTGATGATTTGATGCAAAATTTAATAGTGGTTTGATTAAGTATTTCTCATTATATCTCCCTTTTCATATCAGGATGGTGGACCACAGCTTCCAACGAATGTGACTGCAATGCTTAAATATGGAACAAATCTTCTTCAAGCTGTGGGCCAGTTTAACGGTATGTTGGAACATAGGCGTTCTATGTCTAACCATTCAGGTTCTGTAGCTTGAAATACATCCATGTTTTGACAGAATCTATAATCATTGTAAAGGTCATTATATTATTGCCATCGCCTTTATGAGTGTGTCGTCATCCCCTGACACTCCATTGCTACAAGATTACGTTCAGCCTGTAGTTGCAGCACTAGATTCAGGTATGTTGAAATGGGAAAATTAAAAATGGGATCTTTTCGGTTGACATATAAATGAGAAATTTTAAAACTGGAAATTTCATTTGGTTGACATTTTCCTTTTTTACTTTCCATGTTGTTCAGGATTATATATGCTTCTTTTTATACCTTTATCTAACTGCTCTTTTGAATGTTCAAATGCCTGACCAAGTAATTTAATAAATTACTTATCTTTTTGACTGTTAGATTCTGAGATAATTGAGGGGCCATCACGAATATCGCTTAATTGCCCCATAAGGTATGCCATGATATCTGTTGCTTACAATGTTGATGTTTTAATGATTTTGTAGGCACGTTTTCTTCCATACACTTGGTTTTTTTACCTATTTGGCTATTTCTTTCTACTAGTATGGTTCTATGTCCATTTCTGTTCTTTTTTCCTCTTTTACTGAATGTTCATTGATATGTGCTGACCATATGACTTCTATTGTGTGTCATTCAGTACAAAGCATTATTAACAATTCTCTCCCCACTTTTTTCTTCGTTTCTCATCGTTTTTAAATGGGGATTACAATATGTGTGTGTGTGTGTGTGTGTATATATATATATATATATTTTTTTTTTTTGTTCGATGATAACAATAGTTAGTGATGTTTTGAAACGTACTAGAATTGATAGATATTGAAAATATGTAGAGGACCCCTACACCATACTAAGCACTGAGTTCCCAAAAATGAAGTTTTGTTCCACTAAATATGTTTTCTGCCTCAGAAGGACAACTTGGTTGGGTTCTTCATCTTGGAATGCCTTCTTATTCTGACTACAACAAAGTGCCCAGATGATAGCAGTGACATAAGATATTTATTCTTCTTTTAGGTGGCAAACTGGCAATGATACTATGAAATAGACTTGACTTGGGCCTTAATAATTAGTTCTTGTATGCATTGTTTTCCATTTTGCCTACTTTCTGTTCTTTGTATTTTTCATGACAAATTAAATGAACTGTTACAATGCATCATGTTTCCATTTATCCTTCTATTAACTGAATCTCACTGTTGCTGTGCTGACTACTGATCAATTTATCTCACTTATCTGTCTTACACAGCTATTCACGTATTAAAATTCCTGTCAAAGGACTTTCATGCAAACATCTTCAGGTTAGTGTGTCATACTGTATCCTCAACATATTATAAAGGGAAGTTGTAATAGCTGTCAGGGATACTAGGGTGGTATATCTTGGCAGTTCATATTTTATGCCATACGTTGGAAAAGGATATAAGCTCCTGTTGGAGGGCATGACCTCTGGGGTCTCCTATGTTGTGACTGTGATCATTTATTGTACTATTTATAATGACTTGAACCTGTGTTTCAAAAATGACTGAATCTCCCCCTTAATCGAGAATGGGGCCTTTCAAAAGTTGTGCCGATTTGTTATGTTGGTCCACTCTATGAATTTTACAATTATATTTCCAATTAGATCAATATGTGGCCTGATAGGTCCATTATGCTCATCTCACATGATGTTTCAGCTACCCACTTAAGGTATTAAATTTTTATTTGGCATAAAGTTTGGTCTTTATCCAGCTTCCCCTACCAGGACCCTGGTTTGGCTGGACTAACACTAGGTAATGGCCTATAAATATATATATATAAATAGATTCTACTAAAATTGGGGTGGGGTTAAAATTTGGACAAACTACCATGAATTTTGGTAGTAATGTTGTATAGGGAATGCATAAGTTTGTCAGCATTTTGAAATATTAGTTTGACAATCCTTAAAATCACAACATATGTTAAAAATCTGTGAAATTGAACAATATTGATTTCTCTGCTGTTATTATCCTTCTCAGGAATGATTTAACTTTTTCCTATTTTTAAATGTTTTACCTCATTATTTATTTTGAGTTCATCATCTGTGACTTATGTTGGCTGTAGTGTTTCGATTTTAACAACTTCGTGGAAATAAATTCAAGAAGGCCATCCTGGCGCTGCCCACATTGTAATCAGTCTGTCTGCTACCCTGACATACGTATCGATCAAAATATGGTCAAGGCAAGTTGCTGTGGATTTGCATTTGTCATGCGCGCGCGCACCACACACATATATATGTTTTCATTCGAATAAACCTATTGATTTTTCTTCAGGTCCTGAGAGAGGTGGGAGAGAATGTTGCTGATGTGATTATCTCTGCAGATGGATCATGGAAGGCTGTCTTGAAAAGCAATGATGATGTTGATCAGCCACAAGATAAGACCCTCGATTGCCAGCAAGAGGGTTTGGAGCAGCGGGAATCTACTGGCTTTCCTAATGCGCTAACTAATGTTTTAGATCTTACTGAAGGGGATGATGAGATGGATGCGGTGGGTACTCAGGAAGCTGAGGAAAGGAAACCTTGCAAGGCTAATCTGCAATGTCACTCTGTTCCTACAAACCTGACTATTTCATCAGAATTGAACAATACATTTGAGGTTAATCAAAATACAGCTTCTCCAGTAGAGGATGACTTCTGGACAGGAATTTTCTTGTCCACTTACAGTTCAGTGACTTCCAGTGCTAGGTCAGATGCTCAAATTGTTGGTAGCATTTCTGAGCCCTCTCCGTCCAATAATATGTTATCTCCTGTGTTAACTGATGCTGTTTCTCCTGTACTTAATCGAGAACCTGAGGAACTGCATGGGACTAATCTCACCACATCTTTAATACCAAGTCAATTTTCTGCCACCAATAATTTTCAGTTACAGCAGCCTCAATTTGGGAGTTCAATTGTCAGCAATGAATATGGAAGGTTGCCATCAATTCCCAGACATGTAAGTAGAACTCCAATAGCAATTCAGGCACTTCCAGCCCAGTCCTTGACACCTGGTTCACAACAAAGACCAAGAACTAGTATGAATTCTTTGATTCCCAATGGTTCATCAGTTGCATCCCTGGCTTCCCCATCTATGTCACCCACTGCAGTTGGCTTCAATACAATAAGCAGTGACATGGAACGGCAGCAGCAGTTTTCTAGATCACTTCTGAATCCTCTTCAGCTGTCGGACATGGTTTCATCTTCGTTGCAGCATCACCCAACAGCACAGGTTGGAATTATTTTCAGTGTTTCCTGCACAGTCTATAGCTTTGCAAGTGGCTACCAATACTAATATGAGTGGGCATCACAAGTTGATTGGATGGATGGTCATCCTTTTTTTGGTTATATAGCTTTTGGACTTCAACATCTTATATGCATTGCCCATTCAGCTCATTGGTTTCCATAGTAGTAAATATATTTTGTTTAATGTTCTTAGTATAAACCACCACATTTCTTGTTCTGCATTTTTTTTTTCCCGGTTTTTGTTTTCATTTCAATTTTTCCTTGCAGAACTGGGATCATCAAGATCATTTGTTTATTCCTGGTCAATCAGTCCAACAGGTTGTTGGTCTTCCATCTCCAAGTCAACTACCAGGTGCTTACAGACTATCCTCTGGGCTTTCAACTGAGCGTCAAAATTCATACTCACAACAATCTGTGAACCTAAGGAGGCCCCATAATGTTAGCCATTCTCCAAGCCTGATCCGGCCAACTGCTCATCTCCCTCGGACTCAAATTCAGCAAGTGGGTGCACAAGTTGGGGTTGGCCACACAGCAGGTACTGGAAATAGCCAACATACCCGGCTTGTGGTTGCTGCTCAGCGAGCTGCCCAGATGGCAAGACAGTCACAATCATTGCCAGTTCAGGTTCAAACAACCAGAACAGGGTCATCTCTTTCGGTAAATGCTGATGGGCTTAGGGCATCAGTGGGAGAGCAGAGAGGGAATGTGGGAGGAGGAATGGTGCAACCAGTCCCAAGGGCTGATGGTTTGGCGGATTTGTCGTCGGAACATGACTGGCGACCCACAGGTCGAATGCGTGGAAGCCTCTCAGGTCGAGCTTATTCTGCTGCCTTGAGCCAGTTCATGATTCAGCCAACCCAACCAGCTCAAGCTGCAAGATCACCAAATCTAACATCACCCCCATCTGGTGTTCCACCCGAACTGCAGGTGCTGCTTGCAAATAGTAGGAATGCCCATGCTCCACTAATAAATAATTATTCGGGGACAGAATCAACTAGTATGACCGGAGCTTCAGGTATACTGCCTGAGCAGTCTACGGGCAGGCATTGAACATGACTAGCGGTGTTGACAGGAATTCATATGGCGAGGCTGTATATAAGTATGGCCGATTTTGCATCACGGTCACCTTGTAGAGTTGCCACTTCTTAGTTAGTGATCTGTATCATTGTGCTGGTTCCTATACATGTACTTTCCATGGTTGTATAGTGGCTTTCAGTTCAATTTTTTAGTTCTATATATAATTGGTTGTGGATGGTGTTTGTCCTTAGCTGTTTATGATTATCTTTGGGTGATTTAGCAGGAGATCGATCAATCTACTGTTGTTCTTAATGCCCAAGTCAAAACGCAGTTTTATGTAGAGATTCTCAGATTTATTCTGCTGTGAGCTCTTTAACTTGGGTTTACCAAGTACATTGGTATTTTCTGTCCCTTTTTTTTAACCCCCCTCTGTTCAATCAGTTGTTGCAACTAGACCAGTTTGGTAGAACATGTTACTACTTGACATAAATGCTGGTTGAAATGTTCCAAATTTCCTCTGCCAGCGCAAGGGACTTAAGTAATGTGATTAGTGGCTCCTTTCTCTATGTTGCTTCGTAGTGGGGAGATTCTAGCAAAACCGTGCTCATTGAATCAAGGAGGCACTCATGGAGCCCTCAAAACCAAAGTAAATGGGAGATCCAACATCCAAGGCTGGAATATATCTGTTGGGGACCAAACTTTCGGTAAGCTCGCACCACCCTTATAAATGATGTTTGATTCGTTTCCTTCCTCTATTCCTTCATCTATGAGGATGAATCTGTCGGGCCAGCGGTTGTGGAGCTGGATTCTGAGCTGGGGAGCTGGTTGCGGAGCTGGATTCAGAGCTGGGGAGCTAGTTGCTGAGCTGAATCCCGGTGTGGGGCCTGCCAAAGACCTTCTGATGCCAAAGTTAGTATAAGGCATGGTTGTATATGAAATGAGAGGAGCTGACCTGAGTGAGCGTACCTTGGTATTGTGGAGGAGACCTCCTTAAATAGGTGGGATATTTGTGAAATATCCCATTGAGACGGTTTGGCCAGCGAGCGATCCTTGTCCCCTAGCCTTAAAGGCCTGTACCTCCCAATAAAGTCTGTCTGACAAAGCTTTATTGGGGGAAGGGGGCTTTATCCCTTGAGTGGTGCACAGGAAAAGGTGCTGAGGCGGTGGAAAATGGACGGGGGGTGGCCACGCGTCAGCCTTGCGAAGCCTCCTTCGTGTAACCGGATGTGCGTGTAATTTTGGGCTCCCACAATATCCTCCCAACATTTATTCATTTTTTGGTTTCCTAATGGATATGCTTTTGTTTTAAAGCGCATCTAGCATGACATACCGTGAAAAAAAAAAAAAAAACTCCGTAGTGGAGTTTACATCAACGAATAGTTAATAAAATGTTTGTTGTTACAAAAAGTAACAACAGACCATTTCGTGTAGTCGGATTGTGATTCATTTTCTAGCCATTGCCGATTTGAATTCCCATTTAGCAAGAGCTATTAGCCATAGCGCCCCAATCAAAACCAGTCAATTCGTCCTATGGGCCATAGCGCCCCAATCAAAATCAGTCAATCATTCAATTCATCCTATGGGCCACAGCGCCCCAATCAAAACCAGTCAATCATTCGAATATTCGATAAAAAAACAGAAAAAAAACCAAAACATACTCTGGACCTGAACCAGATCCTGAGAGAAAAACACGCGTGGTGAATGGTGATAGTAAAAAACTTCCCGCAATTTCAATTTCCACCCGACTTCAACGGTGTATTCTCTGTTCCTTCGTTCCATTAGAACTCTCTAGAATTTCCCTCCACCTTCTCTCTCTCTCTACCTTCCTTTCGCTCGAGTCCACGCTGAACCCAAAGACACCATCCAGCATCCTCCGTCGTCCGCGGATTCTCCGAGAAGATCTTGGAATGGCGTCTCAACTCGAAGTGAAGGCGAAAGAAGCATTCGTCGACGACAACTTGGAACTGGCCGTCGATCTCTATACGCAGGCCATCAATATGAACCCTAAAAACGCCGATCTTTTTGCTGATCGCGCACAGGCCAATATAAAGCTCAAGAAGTTCACCGGTATTGCTTCATCTTACCAATTCCGTTGTTGTTTGCAACATTTTTCATCTTGTTTGCGTTTCGGAAAGCTTGCGTATACATACATTTATACATGCATAGATATATAGTTGGAGAAAGTAGATGTTTTTGAAGACATAATTAATGCTATGAGCATTATATTGTTTATATAGTTTATGAGGTCCTTTTTGTTTATGCATACGCATCTCCCTGTCTGTCTCTCCTCTGCTTGAGGTTTAATGCAATGTTCTAGTTTTAGCTCTGCCTTGAGAGTAATTAACTCATGATTTATGTGCATCTTATGAGCAGAAGCTGTTGCTGATGCAAATAAAGCAATTGAGTTGGATCCTGCAATGGCGAAGGCCTATCTACGTAAAGGGTGTGCACTCTATACTTCTGTGACCTTATTTTTTTAGGCTTGTGGTAGACCTAATTGATCAGTTCAATAAGTTATCTAGTTTGTCAAAGCATCATGACGATTAATCAGTGATGTAGCTAGTTGTGCATATATGACTGTTTCAAGGATGGTAGTTCTTAATCTTCTTGTTTATCTTGTTTGTGGCATGTAGCCGGGCTATTTTGGAGTAGATTTGATGAATTTCTATTAGGATTGTAATCGTATTGCTTACTTTTTTTTTTCTTTTTTCCTTTTTTTTAATGGGTTTTGTAGTTCCTTGCTTGCATTAATTGTTTAATATTCTCAGCATAAGGTTATCGACTCATAGTACTAAAATGCTGCGCTTTACACTAATTTCTTCGATAATTGATTTGTTTATTTTTCCCCTCCTTAATTTCTTCAATCAGCACTGCATGCATTAAGCTAGAAGAATATCATACTGCCAAGACAGCCCTTGAAATTGGTGTTTCTTTGGCACAAAATGATACAAGGTTCACCAAGTTGATTGAACAGTGTGGTGAGCGTATTGCAGGTATGTAGTTGCTGTCTTTGGGAATGTTTTCTTGGTTGGTCGAAGCTTTCATTGTTTCACAATGTTGTTGAAAGTAGGCTTGAATGTTTCTGCTTTTGCCTTTTATACAATTCTTTCACAATTTAACTCAGTTGTCAAATAATGAAATTTACTCGTTTTGACTTTTCAGGGTCTTCAGATTGGACCTCGAACTGCAAGATCAATTTTAAGATAATAGGAATAATGTGTACTGGAAAAATTAGGAAGGGAATACCAATTATATCTAGAGCGTAAGTTAGAAAATTAGAATATGCTAAATCCTTTTGACGATTCACTAAATTTGTACTTCAATGAAGTATATATTCAAAGTAGGAAATACGAAGTGTAATTGGTTAGCACATATATGGTAGTATGGTACAATTCCAAAAAAATAATAATTAACTTCCAAGATATATGGAAGTTAGAGATATGAAAGTTGGAGATAGAATTTAAAAAAATACAGTAATAGAAGAGCACCTAAAAGGGAAATTGTGCTAGCTATGCGAGAATTCACAACAGAAGCCAAAAACACTTTACGGTTAAATGGATTCTTTGATAAGGGCTAAGATGGAAATTTCCTGAAGAATGTAACCTTTAGACCCCATACCTTGGATTACCAGCTTTTCGCTAGGTTTGTAAATATTTTTAGTAACATAAGTTTATGCATTCCTACCTTGAGTGAAAACACAACTGAATATCACACACCACGCATATAAAAGTTTGCTAATCTTGCAAGTCCTAATTAGAATGGAATCTAGAATACAATTGAATTAAATTACAATTATATACAAAAGCATAAGCTTTGAAGTTTCAAGTTCACAAATTATATTCTCATTACTCTTTATCTAAAAATTTTTTTGATTGTGCAATTCTACTTCCAATTTATCCCTGTTCTTTTATTTGTTAAAGCTCAGTTTTTTCAACTTTTTTGTTTTTTTTTGGGGGTGTTTGATGTTATATTTGAGTTGGTTTGGTTTGAAGGGGCAAAGTGAGGGAAAAGAAAGTAGCACTGCTTCATGTCAACTTTGATGTGATAAAACTTATACTGCATAGGTGCAAAAATAATAAGTCAAATCAAATTTAAAATTAGGGTTCTTACATTGTTTTTTGGTTTAAATTATAATAAATGATGAAATACTTAATATGAAAGTTTGTTATATAAATGTCATGGTTGATCAATGTTATGTATCTCTCTCTCTCTCTCTCTCTCTTCCAGCTAATGAAAATTAATCATACTGGATTACGCGTGTTTTTTTTTTCCCAACCATTTGATTTTTCCTCTTATTTTTCAACCATTAATACGAGAGTTGATTAAAAGGGTCATGTTTGATAAGCTTATCAATTAATTCATAAATTTTTTTTTGAAATGTTGAATATATGTATGTATATTTAATGGATTCTGGATGCTTGTTCAGAGGAAACTAGTGATTTAGCTAGGCCCTTGGCGCCAAATAAACCACCAAGTGTTGCACCTACTGCTATTGGGTCTCAGTCATTAGATAAAACTGTTGGAACTCTGGAAAATTTCGAGGCAGGACAGAATGCATCCCATCAGATGAAAGAGATGGCATCATTCAAACCAAAATACAGGTAGTTGCACCTTTCTGTGCTTAGTTATTCGCCACATTAAAATGTTTCTTTTTTATTTTTATTTTTAATTTTTTTTGTAAGTTTCAGGGTAGCTTAAAGGCATGTTTGTTTTTGCATTTTGACAAAAGCATTTCTAATGAAAAAAGGGCTCTAAAAGACCATGCGTCTTGTATACATACTTACAAAAACTTTTTCAATTTATATGGCTTGCAATGTCCAGACTTAAAATACCTACCCAGAAGGTCTGGTTTTTTTGGGACAAAGGAGAGGTTTATGGTCCCCGGCCACCCAATCCGACCTGGTTTTATGAGCGTTGTCCAACCCGGCTTGTTTGTCTTGGTATAGGGTTATTTTTGAGTGTTCTTCCGTTGTATCTTTAAGAAAAGACGGGTTTCATGGGAGCTTGTGAACCACACTGTAATCTTCTCCATTCACAGTGAAATGTTTTCTCGCTGTTTTTGCCTGTGGATGTAGGTTTTATGCTGAACCATGTAAATCATTGGGTGCTTTTTGTATTTGATTGATTTTCTTTTCCTCATTTTTCTGGCTTCTATTTTATTTCCATTTGAAATCCTAAACCTAGAGGGTTTTAGCATAACACTTGATATACATTACTGTCCTATTCACTAATAGTTTTAAGCTTTTGGGGTTGAGTGGTAGTTTAACAGTTTTGTTAAAGCATCATCGACCTATTGTTCAATATACTGTGTACAGATATAACCTATAGTTGATTTTTCTTTGACAACTTGATGGTTGACCTAAATATGTTTAATCCAATCATGTTAAAGTTGATTACGAGCTATGCTTATTGCGCCACCTTGTTATCATGATAGAGGGAATGCCTATAAAACTTCTAGTTTCCAACAAAAGAATTTTGAGTCAAAAAGTTCACATAACTTATTTGCCATGCATATAACTCTCTACATTTAATCTGGCCACCATTACTTGTTTCTTGCTCCTCCATATTACCAAATTTTCGCCAGCCGTTGCACAATACCCCAATGAACCTCTCTTGCATGGAACTTGAATTCACCGACAAGGTCCAAAGGGATAATACCAGCAAACCAATTGAACTAACCCAAGGGGGTTGGTGTAGCTCTAAAATGTTGTTTGACCTGACCGAGTTGCACCCTTAGAACTACCTCTATTGCCATTGCCCTTGTCATCAACACTGCTACCATTCATTATAATGTTAAGACTAGCATTAACATGCTTAGTCGTATTTATGTAAGCATAATGGAGAAATTTTGGTGTTTTTTTTTTTAACCTATAAAAAATGGTGCAATTGAACTGCCGTTTCAGCTTTATAGTTCATCTTATGTTGGATGGTTAACAGGCTTGAGCACTACCAGAAGCCAGAGGAGGTGGTTGTCACAATATTTGCAAAGGGCGTACCAGCGAAAAATGTGGCTGTTGAGTTTGGTGAACAGATAGTATGTTTATCTTTCAGACAATCTTTACTCTGTAAATATGATATGCTTCTTTTCACCCCCTATTTACTGCTTACTGCATGTTGATTTATTCTGTTTTGTATATTTGGCTGGCTTTCCAATTCTTGTTAAGAATTTAATCCATTTTAACATATATATATATATATACACACATATTTATTTATCTTGCAGCTAAGTGTTACAATCGATGTTCCTGGTGAAACTGCATATCATATTCAACCTCGATTATTTGGAAAGGTACTGCACGAACTTCATGGTACTGACAGATTGCATCTTCTAGGGATTTGAACTTCCCATATAGCTGGCTACTTTGCTGAGTATTATGTGGGAACATCAATCAAATTTATAACTATCACATTGTCAAATACTGAACTGCTTTAGTAAGCACTGTTCTCCCCCACCCACAAAAAATAAAAAATAAAAAATTAAAGTCCTAATGAAGGCAAATTTGATCCCAGCTCTCTAGTGAAACTCCTTACAGACTTTACCGGGGAGGCACAACACCTTCAGTTAACATTTTCTTGATGTACTGTTATTCTTTCTTTTCATGTACTGTTATTCTTTTCTTCACCTTGGCCTAGCATCTCTAGCAAAGTATGGCTTTAGAACAATCTTTAGAAGCTTCATATCTGTGGAATGCTGTCATTTCTAGCTGTACAGTATGTTATCATTGGTATACCTGTCATAATTTTGCTCTTGGGTTTTGGCTGTCTGGGAAAACAGATCATACCTGATAAGTGCAGATATGAAGTGTTGTCAACCAAAGTGGAAATCCGCCTTGCTAAAGCTGAACTTATTCACTGGACGGCTCTTGAGTTTAGCAAGGAAGTTAAAGTTCCACAAAAAGTCAATGTATCATCAGGTAGGTCAACTTACTGCCATAATCAATATGCTTACTTGATACTTCTTTTTTCAAATTTTTGTATCATGCAGTTCATCAGTTTCACTGCACTTGTAATAAATGAATATTGTTTTTGTATTTGAGTATAATGTTTCCCAACATGGTTGCATTCTAGCATAATCATGTGTCTGCATATATGATCTCTACCGTTGCCCAACAAAACAAATAGGGGTGGTTATTATTTTGTTACTTGTTTATCATCTTGCTTCCCATTTATGAATTTGCAGTTGGATCCCAAAGGCCCACATACCCATCTTCAAAATTAAGAGCAAGAGATTGGGATAAGTTGGAAGCCCAAGTCAAGAAAGAGGTTTTTAAGCAAACCCAGTAGCTTTATATTGGAGTATTTTTGTTTTCTTAAGGCTGTGTTTGTTTCTCAGAAAGAACGAGGGAAAGGAAATGAACATACTTGAAAATGATTTCATTTCTGAATCATTTTAAAACATTTTTCTTTGATTTCCTTCATTCTTTCCCAGAACCAAACAGAGGTAAGATTACCCACAAAATAGGGGGAGAATTTAATTGATCACAACTTTTATCTCTTGTCTTCAATTTTCTCCTTGAAGCCCCACCTTGTTTGATCAAGGTATTGAATCTGTGAGGGTTTGAAATTGCAGGAAAAAAATGAGAAACTAGATGGAGACGCAGCTTTAAACAAGTTTTTTCGGGACATATTCCAAAATGGAGATGAGGACATGAGGAGAGCGATGAGCAAATCTTTTGTAAGACTCCTATATCTGTTTCGTTTCTAAGGCCTTACACACACTAAGAAGATTGCATTTGCATTTAGTTTCTGATTTGTACATAATTTAGCTATTGATGACTAGTTTTGAGCCTTAAAGTTTGATTTTCTTCTAAAGTCAATTTTGCCTGGCCAAACGTAATCTTGACCCACCGAGTTCTTGGACTTCAGCCAAATTCTGGCAATGGATGTGACTTTTTTTTTTTTCACCCTTATCCCACTCAGTTTCTCCTGTCAATGCCACCTTCTGTGATAACAGGATTTTCCCAAAGCCTCTGGTGTTGTGGTGTTAATTTCAATAATATTATTTTCTTGGCTTTAGGCATTTCTGCCCCTTGCAATTTCATGCGGCCCACTCAAATGCAAAATTGCACTGAAATTTAAAACCAAGCTCACATTAGTGAATAAGTAAAGAAGGAAGAGTGAATTGCATTCTTCCAACATTTTCAATTAAAGATGGACCAATTTACAACTTGATTTCATTCTAAAGATAGATTTCAATTTTTTTTTTTTTTTTTTTTTTTTGGGGGGGGGGGGCTAGACTTTCTTTTGAAATTTGGTGTTGTGTTACAGGTGGAGTCAAATGGGACAGTGCTGTCGACAAACTGGAAAGAAGTGGGTTCAACGAAGGTGGAGGGCAATCCTCCAGATGGTATGGAGATGAAGAAATGGGAGTATTAGCTGAGTGCCTCAGTTGGATTCTGTCGTTACTGCAATACCACAAAGGTCTATGTATTCATGTGCAGGTTGTGACTGACTCTCTATCCCTTAGCAGATTTTTTTGCTCAACGGTTCTCATGTGGTGAATATTGATGCGAAATGTCATGCTTCTACTATATTTTGTTGGACCTTGGTTTTTTTTTTTTAAATATATATTTTTTATAGAAAAGTTTCAGGTGAATAATAATGAGAATAGTTGCTGATCAAAAAAAAGAAAAAGAAAAGAAGAGAGAGAGAGAGAGAGAGAGAGAGAGAGAGAGAGGGGAGAATAGATAGCAAATCCTTCCACCAAGCTAAGAATATGAGAGTGTTAGAAGAACGAACAAGGAAACAACTATGTTGCTTCTACTTCTCTATCCAAACAAGCACTTGCTCTACACCGGGCTTGAACCCAAGAAATTACCCCCATCAGTGGGGAAGAGATGTGATTAGGCACAAGGCCATGGGTGGAAAAGCAACCTCGATCTCTCAGTTTAAAATTTTAAAAATGGGTTAGTGTTCTAATGTTCTAGTAAGCACTTCTACCAAATGTGAAAGTAGAGACATGTTACTATGAGAGTGCTCTCGTGAATGTATTGGCAGGCACTTTTTAGTCTGGACTAGAAGATGTTGTATGTGTACCAAGCCACGCAATGTACTGCTGGATAGATGCTTCCAAAGGTCCAACATATAAAATTAAATGAAAACATGTCGTATTTTGATTATGCGCATTGATCAAGCTTTAATATTTTCTCTCATCCAAGAGTACTAGATCAGAATTCTGTATCCGGTATGCATAAAGTCATAAACAAGTAGATATCTTTTTGATTGAACTTGTACTACTGTGACAATCTGTTTTACAAAAGAAAAGGCAGAATTGATGTGATAATAGTGATAAAAGTGAAGTCATGTTTCCTCACACTTTCCCCACTCTTCTAGCAATGGAAGTTGTCTCCCAGTGTATTACATCAACAGGTTACTTTTGTGGGGATGAGAAAATGGGACTTAAAAGTGGATCAAATGATCTCCACTCCTCATAAGAAGAGGGATGAGGGTGTGCCCATTTAGCAGCATTGTTGAGGAAAAGTAACCTTTGCAAAATAAATTTATTTAAAGAAAAGAAAAAAGAAAAGAAAAGAAAGATGCATATAATTGAATGGTGGATGGATTTGGATTTTGGACCATGTTCATTGAGATGGCTTAGAGTTTCTACCAAAAAGGAATGGCTAGAGTGATTTATGTGGCATTTGGCGTAGTTTTGGGATATTTCTAATGGAATTCTTAACTTCAAAAGTCATTTTATAAAAAAAAAAAAAAAAAAAAAAAAAAAAGTGTTCGGTGAATTCTTCGAATTGGACTTTTAAAAGTCAGTTACTTGAAAGTGTATTTAGGATAAGTAAAAAAAGTTTGCTTTTGAAAATCCACTTTAATAAAAAAATTAGTTCTTATTTTTTTGATATAAAAGGACTTTTAAAATATGCATTTGGCAAATAGAATTTTTTCTCTAAATGACTTATTAAAAAATTAATCCTTTTAAAATGACTTCAATTTGTTAGAAGTTACCTTAAACGCTACTTTAAGCATTTTGTTTTGCAGCCAAGGTATTGGTAAACTTTGGCCAAAGCTAGGCTCCTCGACCACGGTTCCCTAGTAAGATGAACCTTCTCCTGCCCAGCTGTATGTTCACACTAGAAATTGCAATGTACTAAGGTACACTAGAAGTTGCAATGTACCAAAATGTTGTGCAGTTCGCATGTCCTTGTAAGTGGCTGAATAAAATGCACTGGTTTTTACTTTTTATCCCCATGCCACAAAACGCACTATTTTGGCCATTAAAATCACATTATATTGCCACGACCTTAAAAAGAGCTTACTCAAATTGGGAAGTTTGGTTGCTTAGACTTGGCTAAATTAATTTATATATTATAATAATTAATTTTATATTTAACTTGTTTATCCTCTGCCTGGGATTGAATATGTTTAGATGATGTGTCATGATCTGAATGGTCTGTTTTTCACTTGAATGATGTGTAGATGATCCAAATTATAATACATCACTCAAGTACCAAGCAAACCCAAGTAGAGAATACTCTTTTTTTTTTGCGCAAAATCAAACAAGTTTCTCAATGAATCAGTTTTGAGTGACATGATGGGGAGTTTGGTTTCTCAGAAGTCAAAACGCACCCAAATGCACCATTGTCGCCAAAACGTCTCAAAACGCACCGTTTTCTATTTCTAACTGTCTCTCTCTGTTCTCCAACTCAATTCTCTCAGTTTCGATCAACCCACGTTGCGACACACGAAACCGATCAGTCCCGAATGTGATCCCGGTTCGCCTGGACCAGCTCGGCCATGAAGTGCCGATCCGTAGCCTGTATCTGGTCCGGCTCTCCACCTCTTCACAGAGTCACCGCCACCGCCGTACTGAACCATCCCCCGACTCTCTACACCGGCGGCTCCGATGGCTCCATCATCTGGTGGAACCTCTCCGGCACCGATTCCAATCAGGTGATTTCAATTGCTTTCCTTCATGTTGCAGCCATTATTGTCTTTCTATTCTTGATTTATAATACTTGCTCACCATGCGTTCGTTAATTTTCCTGAACCAGAACTGTACTGACTAGCTGATTATGTTTCGGTTTTGTCTCAAATGCATTTATTATAGTTTAATGACTCTGTTTGGTTGCTGAGAAAATGTAGGAAAATTTGAAATTTTGTCTTTGGTGGAAAAATAGCTCACTTAACGGAGCCTCGAAATACTCTTCGGTTTTAGTGAGTTAAGTTTATCAATTTTTTAAGAAAATAAAAACATATGACTCAAAATTTTATTTTATTTTATTGATTAATGATCGTTTCTCAGCACATGTTAATTCTTTGAGTTGATAATATTCTTCGCTTGGATAAGTTTTCCCTAATAAGAGTTTTTAGCTGATTCAGGAATTTTTTTTTTTTTTTATTGTTTTCAAAATGGTTTTCAGTTTCTAGTTTCCTTTCATTTGGTCACTAAGAAAATGGAGGAAAAGAATACAAAAAAGGATTTTCTAATGTTTTCTGTTGCTCTTGTTTTTGAAAAATAAAAAAGTAAAGTAAAATAAATAGTTGTTTGATGCTCGATTAAGTCGCGCTTTTTGTTTCTTCTGGTCCTAAGTTATGAAAAAAAATTTGAGATTCAAAATTTCGATTTCTTCCCCACCCCCTCGCTCCTAAATTTGTAGTTAATACATTTCCTCAGCAACCAAATAGAGTCTATGTTATTGAAAGTCAAATGATTGTTTCTCAATTTATGTAGATTATGTGACAATCGAATGAAAATTTTTAATGTGGCAGGAAATTAAACCAATGGCTATGTTATGTGGGCATGCTGCACCCATAGCCGACCTAGGCATTTGTTTTCCTGTTGTAGTTTCAGGAGATGGAAAGATAGACAATTCAAGTAATATAGCAGGGAACTCTACTTCGGCTGATTATGGTGCTTTAATAAGTGCATGTGCTGATGGTATATTATGCGTTTGGAGCAGAGGCAGTGGACATTGCCGGCGTAGAAGGAAAATGCCCCCTTGGGTGGGGAGTCCTTTCATGGTTCGGGCATTGCCTGCAAACCAGAGATATGCATGTATTGCCTGTTGTTTCATTGATGCTGCCCAATTATTTGACCATCATTCTGTTGATCCTGTTGAAGGGGGTGAGGTTTTGGTGGATAAAGAGTCTCAGTCCAGAAAAGCTTCGAAGTGTACTGTAGTTATTGTTGATACATATTCTCTTACCATTGTTCAAACAGTTTTCCATGGGAATTTGTCTATTGGGCCTTTAAAGTTCATGGCTGTAGTTTCATCTTTTGAAGATAAGGAGAAGCAATCTGTCCTCTTGATCGATTCGATTGGTAAGGTACAATTGGTTCCAATATCAAAGGATTCCCGCCAAGATGGGGAAGGTGGGACTGGTTTGCATAGAAGTTCTTCACAAATTGAGGTGACTTTATGGGCAGATCGGTTGAGTGATGGAGGACAGATTATGTCGATTGCAACCCGTGGTCAGATTATAGCTCTCATATATAGAACCTGTTGTAAATTTAGGTTAATGGCCAGTGGTACTTTAATTGGAGAGATTTCTTTCACGGATAATTGCCTTTGTCTTGAAGGCAGTTCCACTCAATCACATGTCATAGGGGGCATGTTTCTTGAAAGTAATGGTGTTGGGAATGCATTGCATACTTTGGAACACCGTGAAATGTTTACAGAAACTTTTTCTGTGTGGAATAATAGAGGTTCAGCAGTTGTGTATATAATATCGTATATGGACGATCACTTTCGGTTTGAACCTCTTTGTGAGATCCCTTCTGTTTCTCATCCCCTTGACTTGAGATTATCTATTTGTTTTGTTCAATTGAACCGCTATCTTCTCCGTATTGAATCAATTTGTGTTCATGTTGAAGAACCTTTGCTGTGGAAACCTCATGTCACAATCTGGTCAATACATCAGCTGTATGATGGCCATGGAAAGTTGTGCAGACTGTGCAAGATGCTTGGAGAAGGCGGTTTGTTTGTTGACTGGATTACAAGTTCTACTCATCTTCTTAAAACTGAGGGTCTCAGGCACAATCTAAGCATAGATGATTCTGGTGGGGAGACTGAGTTAACTTCCCAGAGAAGTTCTGTTTCTAGTTCAAAAAATGTAAATAATATCTGTGCAGATGAAGGAAAATATGGTTTTGTGCAAAAGGGAAGGGTTGTATCTTCGTCAATGGTTATCTCTGAAAATTTCTATATTCCTTATGCTGCTGTGTATGGTTTTTACAGTGGTGAAATAGAAGTTGTACGGTTTGACATGTTCTTTCAGGGACTAAATTTGGAAGGTGGGACTCCACGTCATGAAGTAGATTCACATGTATCCATACACTATCTTTCAGGTCACAGGGGTGCTGTACTGTGTTTGGCTGCACATCAGATGGTTGGTACCTCCAAAGAATGGAGTTTTAATCATGTCTTATTGTCAGGAAGCATGGACTGCACAATTCGTATATGGGATCTTGACACTGGTAATCTCATTACAGTGATGCACCAGCATGTAGCTCCGGTACGCCAAATAATTCTTCCCCCAACTCGAACTGAACGTCCCTGGAGTGATTGCTTTCTCTCTGTTGGGGAGGACTCTTGCATTGCTCTTGCTTCTCTCCAGACTCTGCGGGTTGAGAGAATGTTTGCTGGACACCCTAACTGTCCTGCAAAAGTTGTTTGGGATGGTGCAAGAGGTTATATAGCCTGTCTCTGCCAGAACCATTTAGGAATATCTGATGCAATCGATGTTTTGTACATTTGGGACATAAAGACAGGTGCTCGAGAGCGGCTTCTTCGTGGGACGGCTTCTCATTCAATGTTTGATCATTTTTGTAAAGGCATTAACATGAATTCTACTTCTGGCAGTATATTGAATGGCAATACTTCTGTTTCCTCATTACTTCTTCCAATAATTGAAGATGCAAGTTTTTCATATTCTCATTTAAGAAATTTAACAAAAGGGGCTCCTTCATCGAATATGGCCCCGAGCATAACAAATATAAAGGAGTCTATTTCTTCCCAAGCACATGGTAGTGCAGGAAACTCCACAAAACAATTTCCAACCACGGCGTCAGCCCTTCAAAGCAATAAGCATCCCATTAAATGCTCTAGCCCATTCCCTGGTATTTCTGCTCTCAGTTTTGACCTTGCGTCATTGATGTCTCCTTGTCAGAGGCATGAGTTCTCAAGAAATGGCGGTGACAAACAAGGGAATAACCATTTGAAGGAACAGGGAACTGAGACACCAAGTCCCCACAGTATCACTCCAGATGATGGTTCTGATTTACATGGAACCTCAACTGATGCTGTAGAAGAGCATGACTGGGTTAGGTCATTTGAAAGATGTTTGCTACGATTCAGCTTATCCTTTCTGCACTTGTGGGATGTAGATTGTGAGCTTGACAAGTTGCTTATAACAGACATGAAGCTAAAGAGGCCAGAGAAGTTCATTGTAGCTTCTGGTTTGCAAGGGGACAGAGGATCTTTGACGTTGATATTTCCTGGTTTGAGTGCTACCCTTGAGGTATTTTGGATTGGATGTATTGCATGTTAAGACCTGCTTACTATTTTATTTCCTTCAGTATATCCCGAGACATTAAAATTTGCATTTCAGCTTTGGAAGTCATCATCAGAGTTCAGTGCAATGAGGTCATTAACAATGGTTTCCCTTGCCCAACGCATGATTAGCTTGTCTCATTCCAGTACAGCGGCCAGCAGGTACTACAGTGTTTCTTCAAATAATAAGGCAAGGAATCGGTCTACATGCATTATTTTGTTCACCATTTACTGTTCTCCACACATTGTATCCTAGTCATGGTTTTGATATGGCATCAATGTAGGTCCTGATTGACATGAAACTAAATCAGGAAATTTCACAGAAATGTTGTGTAGGAAAGGTTATCATCAATCAACATTTAGAAATAGTTAAAATTGTTAGGGGAGCATGTGACATGGGAATTGTCCATATAGCTATCATTTTAGGTGGTGCTCACTATTTCTTTACTCGCCTGTATTCTTTGCAGTGCTTTGGCAGCATTCTACACCCGAAACTTTGCAGAGAAAATTCCAGCTATGAAGCCACCTTTACTACAGGTCTCATATTATGCTCATGGTTTTGGTATTTGGAATTTCTGATCTTAACTTGATAATTGGATGGAACTCCTCTACATGAATTTTTACGGTATTTGTGAAAGTTGTGGAATTGAACTTGATTGATATATTGGATACAAGTTGCCATAGTATGGTAGACTTGTTCTGGACAGGAAGTTTGCTGGTTTTGAATTAGTCTTATCTAACCGAACAAAGTAACAAATCTATTTATGGGGGTAACCCTTTTTCTATTTTAATTATTATTATGAGTAAGGGTTGTATAATTCATTAATTCTTACTGCATTTACAATCTTGAAATATATTCTACAAAGCAATTAGCCATAACATAGGATTGGATTTCTGTGTTCAGAATTGTTTTTTACTCCCTTGGTAATTTTATTGGAGCTCTCAATCATGTTATTATGTGCATGCTTGCTTGTGGATATCTTTGAAGCAATTTAATGTCACAGCTTTTTACAGCAATAGTTAATTTATAGTGGAGAAATAAATATCGAAATATGTAGCGTTTTGATTTGAAACTTTCGAAAGTTCACTTATGATTCGTTTGGTAGCTGAGAAGATGGAGGAAAGGAAATGAAAATCTGGAATCTTAGTACCCCAAATAGTTATAGTTCTTCAAATTCTTTTTTTTTTCCTCCATCTTCTTGGCAACATATGAAGCATTAAGTCAAAATGCTTCTGTTTTGTATCAGAGGAGTTTAAGCT
Organism: Hamamelis virginiana; assembly: GCA_017140935.1. NCBI lineage: Eukaryota > Viridiplantae > Streptophyta > Magnoliopsida > Saxifragales > Hamamelidaceae > Hamamelis > Hamamelis virginiana. The sequence goes on from JAESVK010000813.1 coordinate 173,248, forward strand.
GTATGCCTGTATCATACTGGTTATCCAAATATATGGATAAAAGTTTATGTACAATGCATGTGCCATCAGACATTGAAGTACATCATATTCTTACTTCCTTTCATGTATCAACTCAGATGATATCTGTGATAAGATGTGTTGAAGGGAGGGGATGAAGACCAGACAAGATGGTTTCATTCTTATTGATTGTTAGCCTATATTTTGTCTTACGTTTCCAAGCATTGGATCTGGATCGGAAATTTAATATCATTAATTTTTTTAAATCTAAACTAAAATGTGGCATAATATCTTTGAGTTGGAATATGTAATGTAGGTTATATGGTTAAGAAGGATTCTTATCTATCAATTGTTTTTTCTTTTTTGCTTTTTGGTTAACTTTAAGTGCTTCATTGTCTGATTTGCCTGTTCTACAGCTTTTGGTTAGTTTCTGGCAAGATGAAAGTGAGCATGTAAGAATGGCTGCACGCTCTTTATTTCATTGTGCTGCTTCACGGGCCATTCCGCTTCCCCTTTGTAGTCAAAGAGCAGTTGACCATGCAAAATATACAAGCTCTACCAATAGAATAGGAGGAAAAGAACACGAAAGTTCAAACATAGATGAAGCATCTACAAACAGATTGGATTCTGATAGGCTGCCAGACATACAAAGTGTTTCTCAAGTTGAGGAATCTAAAATAATTGCATGGCTAGAATCCTTTGAAGTGCAAGACTGGATTTCATGTGTTGGGGGAACAAGCCAAGATGCAATGACATCTCATATCATTGTTGCAGCAGCATTAGCCATTTGGTACCCTAGCCTTGTGAAACCAACTCTTGCCATGCTGGTTGCTCATCCGTTAATGAAGTTAGTTATGGCCATGAATGAGAAATATAGTTCCACTGCAGCAGAGCTCCTGGCAGAAGGTATGGAGAGGACATGGAAGGCATGCATTGGCTCTGAAATAACTCGCTTGATTGGGGATATTTTCTTTCAAATAGAGTGTGTAAGTGGTGCTTCTGCCAACTCAGCTGCACAAAATCCAGCTGTACCTGTTACCATTCAAGAGACTTTAGTTGGGATTCTTCTTCCAAGTTTAGCGATGGTGGATATACCAGGGTTTTTGACTGTGATAGAAAGCCAGATCTGGTCTACTGCATCTGATTCACCTGTTCATTTAGTGTCCCTCATGACTTTCATCAGGGTTGTGCGTGGTTCCCCGAGAAACTTAGCTCAGTACCTTGATAAGGTTTGTAGAGTCAATTGTTCATGCATGCAAAGAATAAAAGTGGTTGGGCACTTTCAGTCTATACGTGTCTGACATTTGGACAGATTTTCAGGCAGTTAACTTCATTTTACAAACTATGGACCATGGCAACTCCGTCATGCGCAGAAGTTGCCTTCAGAGTTCAATGACAGCAATAAAGGAAGTTGTGCGTGTTTTTCCTATGGTAGCCTTGAATGACACGCTAACTCGGTTGGCTATTGGGGATGCAATTGGAGATATTAACAATGCCATCATTCGGGTATATGACATGCAAAGGTATTACAGGATAAAATTTAGCATAGAAATAGTGGTGGTAAAAAATTGGACACGTGCTGGTTTATAGGTTGGACGATGTGCATATACTATCCCATTATCTCGAAGTGAACCGCATGCTGGTAGTATCTTATAATATTATGTGCCTATATTTTGATTATTTTATTGATAATTATTTGTTAATATGTATCATATTTGATTATATATATTTCGAGAAGCAATACATAAATTATATACAATTGATCCTCTCAATACTTATAATCAAGTTGACATGTTTTGTAATTTATTGTTATTTATAGGTAACTATTATTATACTTCTTCAATAAATATCTTTCGATTTTTTTATTTTTTATTTTTTTTTTTGTACGTATGTTATTGGTGTTACATGGACTTGGGTACGAGTGTCACGTGTGGGTGTGTGTCTAGGTATTGAATTCACGTGCTTTTGAAAGATTTTTCAGTAAATTCCACATGTCTTGTAGGCATATCTATACCCATTTTGTGTTTTGTTGACACAAATACTGTAGGGTGAAACAAGGGTCTAGGCAACATAATATATCATTTGTTCTTGCAAATCTTACTTGTAGTTTTATTTGATTCAAGTCACCCTTTCACACTGTAGTGTTCCTAGGTCTTTATTGCATATGACGAAGCCATCTTAGACGATTTTCCATCGTTTTATCCTCAATTGGAGCCACTCCTACCTTTTTATGAATGCATTCATTTCTTATTTATCTTTTCTCATATTACTACTTATCCATCTTAACATGGTTATTTTGGTTACATTGATTTTCTGGACATTTTTTTAGTTGTCCTACTATTAGTGCCATAAAGCATAACTGGTCTTATAGTTGTCTTGTAAAATTTTCTAATAAATATTTTTCGGTCATACAGTATTCTAGAAGCATTTTTACACTTCATTCACCCCACTCTAATTCTATGGCCAACTTTCTTCCTAATCTCTTTATCTTTATAGATAATTGATCTAACATATAAAAAATGATCGCTTTTGGATATCTCATCATCATCACTTTGAACTATGCCTTCATTTCTATTCTTAATTTGACTAAATTTACATTCCTTACATTCTATTTTAGTTGTACTTAATCTAAAACCTTTAGATTCTAAGGTATCTTTTCATAATTCTAACTCAAAATTAAACCCTACCTTATTTTTTTTTTCCAATCAACCAATACCATATCTTCAGCAAATAACCTATACCCTGGAACATCTCCTTGAATTTGTCTAGTTAATTCATCCATTAATTTCTAATGGTAGTGTAATTTAATTTACAATTTTTTATTATGATAGTCTATTGGTAGCCTGCAACTTTTTTTTGAATGCTAAATATTTGGACTGTTTCAATACTCTGGCGTTTTGCATCCGTGTTGCTTGGGATAACTGGAGGTAATAATTGCTTCACTCATGTAGTGTGATGAAAATAAAGGTTTTGGATGCAAGCGGACCTCCTGGACTTCCAAGTTTGCTTGCAGGAGCTTCAGAAACGATTATGACCACTGCAATTTCAGCTCTGAGTTTTTCACCAGATGGAGAGGTACTGTCCGTAAACCCCATAACAACAAAATTCTTTTCATTCTCCTACTGACTCATGATGAATGACCATTGTTTTTGTACATAGCATCATTTGATGTGCATGTGCATTCACTTGGCAGATGTTTAAATAGGAATTACTAGGAGCTAACAAGTCTAACTGAAACTTAAGAACCTAACCGATCTAACATGTTTGGCTTCAACTCCCTCACCTGATTGACCTGCATTGGACAGTTTTTTTTTTTTTTTTTTTTTGAATATATTCATAATATTTGGGGTATTCAGTGGTTTTAGACCTGGCCAAAGTTAGCATGACCTGAACTCCACCCATTGCTTACATGAGTATTGCAGTTAGAACTGGACCTAAAACACATGCAACATGGCCAGACAAGCTTTGGTTTTAACAAGATCTCATTGGCTGGATATTGATTGGGTCATCATACAATCTGATCCTGCATAATTTTGAACATTTATAGTTACTGCTCTTAAAGAGTTTTCTGGATTTCATTGTCAAAATTGTAGTAGTTTGAATAATTATTTTAGTCAGCTAGATCTTTTGGATGGGATCCATTGATGGCCATATTATATTTCCAATGCATGCAGCCTTGCATATGGCACAAGTCAAGAACCACTTCTTCTTCATGTGTTGCTGTCCTGACCTGAATTCCCCATCCCCTCCTGTTATCAATTATTCTGTCATATATATTTATTAGTGTTTACATTTTAAAGAAAGTGAGATTTTTACCGCCGTGTTCCCTGCTTGATCGAACTTGTTCAAGACAAATGGCATTGTTGTAAAATAGCTTGTCGATGAAGTTGCCTACATCTTTATTTTTTAAACTTTGGGCTGGCAAGTTGTTAGGGCAAATGATGTTTATGCAATTCTAGAAAATTTTGGTTTTTCTCATCACTTTATTTTATGAATATAATATAATGATATTATTCTCATTCTTATGAACCAGGCTAATTGGGTATTGGTTTCTGCAGTTCTTCTTTTGCCGTGTATGAAACCAAATTCTAATTTTTACCCTTATATTTAAAAACATTCACATTATATTATCAATAAAATTAGACTTCCATGCAATACCTGTTTTCCTGGCACAATGAACAGTTTGAAGTCTTTGAAATTAAGAAGAATTGTCAATTAATATTTAATAAGGTATGGGATTCCAATATCTTTATCTTTCTACAGTTTTTTAGACATGTTCTTTGAATTGCAGGGGCTAGTTGCTTTCTCTGAGCAGGGGTTGATGATCAGGTGGTGGTCATTGGGATCTGCATGGTGGGAAAAACTCAGCCGAAACCTTACTCCTGTCCAGTGCACCAAACTGATTCTCGTTCCCCCGTGGGAGGGATTTTCTCCTAATTCTTTTAGGTCAAGCATAATGGCAAGCGTAACAGGATACGATAGACAGGCCAATTTGCAGGTATTTTACTCTATTGTGTTGGATATGGATGAATTGATTAAGCATATTTAAGAAGAGGTCCAATGATGCATTTTTTTTTGGCTGGCAACGTATTTTAAGCCAATGATGGCTAATATTGAGTTCAAAGTTCAAATCATGGTGAGATGCTTTAGAATAAAGAAGTTTTAAGATGAGTAGGGTTTTGGAATATATGTAGTGTAATTATATAAAACATTTATTATATACTATTGTTTTCGGAGTAAGAAACAAAATTTATTATGGAAGGAAATAAAGTACAATAATAACAAGATTAAAAAAGGACAAAAAGAAAAAGAAAAAGAAAAAAGGAGATCTTCTCAAAGAAAAGAATAAGAAAAGCCAAACTACAAGCATGTAAATTAAGAGCCTAATGAGGCAAGGGCAATTAGTACAATTTCCTTCCATAACAGTACAACTCAAATCTGTCACATTGCATTCCCTTACACCACACAAAAGAGCTACTAACTCTGTTTTTGGTGGGAATAATGAAGATGAATGTCCATTTCATACCAAATACTTTGGATCGACCTATAAAATGGGGCGATTAAATAGGACGTTGTTTACAGAAGTGAAATGAATGAAGGGGAGAAGTGCTTATGGAGTGTTATTGGATCGACAAATACTTGTTGATTTAGAAATTATACTTTACAAGGTTATAATTTTGGAAGTGTTTTTACGTACAGTGTGTTTGGGATCAAGAAATAACATGTCCATAAAATGAGTACAGCTAAATGAAGATGGGAAGAACTTGATATAAGCAAGTGATAAGACAAGAAAGGATAGGTTTAGAAGTAAATGCATTTGTAAGAAATTAGATAGCACCAATTGAAAGCAAGATTGGTTAAATTATGAAAAGATGTTAGGTCATATGCAAGAAGGACCAATGATTCGACAAGTAAAGAGTAAAATGGTTCAAGTTGAATGAGCTGCAAGTGCTAGAGGAAGGCCAAAAAGAATGTGGATCAGGTTTTATAAGGGAAGACATAATAGCCTATAAGACCTAGATAGAGTAAAACCGCATAAAAGGACTCACGTTACTGACTCCAAGCAGGAGTGACGTTTTGTTGAGTTGCATTGAGTTGTCTTTATTTGAAATCAATAGATCCATATTTGTATGTAATGAACAATTATTAATGATTATCCGACTTCGTGAATGAAAGCTTCTTTTCTTTATACTAGCAGTGGGCGGCGGGCCACATGTGATGCATGCACATGATATGATTTTTGGAGTTACTTAAATGAGGTATTTTATGAAAATAGATAAAAGCTCATGACCCAGATAAAAGTAAAAATGAAAATGTTTGTGGTCCATCTCCTTAAAAAATGGAGATGGGGGAGAGGATGGGTGGTGTTTGAATGGAAGTAAAAAAAAAAAAAAATACTAATTCCATTTGTCAGAGTAATTTGAGATTTTGTCCTTTTTGTCATTGTGTTTTAAAGAAGATTGGTTTTCAGTCAAGGGGCTTTTTTAGAAGAAAATTGTGAGCACTCCAAAAGGGTGGCTTATCTTTATAGTATCATAGATGATGTGTGTTATATAGATTTCTGTTTGATTACATACAATGAATCCTGATGTGTCATCTTGAGCATAACAACCATTCATCATTACAATTTTTAGGAGAATATGAGGAGTGCAAGTGATATGGACAATTTGAAACTCTTGATTCATAATCTTGACCTCTCTTATCGGCTGGAGTGGGTTGGTGAACGAAAAGTACTACTTACGAGGCATGGTCATGAGTTAGGCACTTTCCAGCTATGAGCATTTTGTTGTGCAAATTCTGCTTTGGACAAGTTCTCAGAAGAAGATTAATTTGGAGAATGCAAGTTGAAAAATCTCCTTATTGCTATACTTCAGGTGTAGTTGTCTCAAGTAGACAAATGAAAAATCTAAGTAGGTAGAATGATTCCATCTATACTTAATTGTTGATATGGTGTCATTCTTGTTTCCTTAACAGGATTTGAAGCTATCGGTCTTTCATCCTGGTTACTTCTGAAGGATGAAAAGGCTTTGAACAACTGAATACTTTGTTGCAATATTTGCTTGGGGGAGCAGATTTTTGTGTAGGCAGTGATTTATTCATTTATTTATCTATGATTGGTGGGTTGGGAGGACGAAAGTGTCACAGTAGGGCGTGGTGGGGGTAGTTGGGGGACGGATCGCTCTATCATATCCACTTCCAGGTCATGAGATCTCCAAGGTATGCCTCTCCCGCTGGATAGCATGGACTGATGAAACTGTACATTAAGTTTACCAACACTGTTATTAGAAGAACAATAGTCCATAATTTTTTATATGATTTTATTACTGGAACAATAGTTCACTATTTTCTACTTAGAGACTCAAAGTGAATGCAACCTATTGTTTTTCATTAATTTTAATTTTATTTTGGTTTGGTCTACCTTGTAACAGCCTTTTTAGGTTTTGTCTTGCTCAACATAATAATGCACTTTCGGATTTATGGAATGATCCATGCCGAATGGTGGAGAAATGAAGAAAAGAAAAACCCTAGTGCACCCATCCTTATCATATCTGAATGAAGTAGTTGGGATACTTTAAACTACATAGATTCTTTTTAGTCTGCAAAAAAATTGCTTTTTTTTGGGTTTTCCTTGTTAAAGAGTTTCGTGTTATATATTATATATATGAATTCTCCCCCGGAATTTGCGGAATTCGCTCCGTGCAAAGTTGTTGGACAAAATTTGGATGGTTCAGATCCACGAGGAAGATTTATTTTTCTAATAAATGCTTGGAGAGATGGATGTACAATATTTTGGTTGTATATGTCCATGCAGTTAGACTGTAGTGTTATAGACAAAGGTCATTGGGAAAAGTTATAGATTACTGTCCATGCAGTTCGACTGTAGTGTTGTTATAGACAAAGACCATTGGGACAAGTTAGTGATTGCTTTATATGTTTCGGGTCGATACCTCATGCTAGCTAGCACCCTTGTACATATCTAAATATATTTTGATGTTCTTATGTCCACATACCCCACCAAAAAAAAGAAAAGAAAAAGAAAGCCCCCAAAGAAGGGTATCATCCTCATTACACCTACTGCTAACTGCAATCTCTCTCTCTCTCTCTCTCTCTCTCTGTGTGTGTGTGTGTACGGGTGCATGCACACTCATATGTTTCGGGTCGATACTGCATGCTAGCTAGCACTCTTGTACGTATCTAAATATATTTTGATGACCCGAAACTGCATGCTAGCTAGCACTCTTGTACGTATCTAAATATATTTTGATGGACATAATTGATGTTCTTATGTCCACGTATCCCACCAAATAAAAAAACCCCCAAAGAAAGGTACCATCCTCATTACACCTGCTGCTAACTGCAATCTCTCTCTCTCTCTCTCTCTGTGTGTGTGTGTGTGTGGCACGCGCGTGCATGGGCACTCATATATGTTCTGGATTAAGACCCTCAAATGTGCCCAACCCACCCTCCCTTTCCCTGGCCGACCCTGCCTTGAGAAACTCCTGGAGAACATGTTATTTGTTGGCTGAATCATGGCTCAGTGACTATTTACTTGAACTAAAGGAAAATGTTGATCTTTTCATTTATATTAAAAAAAAAAAAAACACGAAGAGAGAAAAAATTCCATTCTCGTGGAACTGATGTGAGGCTACAAGGCTAGCGATTTTGATGTGGGATTTTTCGACAGACTGGATAGCAATGTTTTCTATCTTGGTCGTGGACGTTGGAGAATTTATTATATTTGGATTTCAGAAAGAATAGGAGAAAAAGAAACGAAAATATTGAAACTTGTAATAAATTAAATGGATTCCTTCCTAATATATGCATTAATTTCATGCCTCTCTCTTTTCTTTTTCTTACTTATTTTTGGAAAACCAAACAGAGACTTTATAAGGGTTATAAAACTAGAAGCATTTTGAGAGCAAGCTGTATGATTATTCATGGGGTAAGGATGTAAAAAGAGCCCCGAATGGGAAATGACGTTGAGGAGTGGGCACTCGTAACTCACTCTAACGCTTCTCTATGATTACAGAGACCCAAAACTTACGTCAACTATCCTACTCCTCACGTAATCTCCATTCCGCCACTTCATATTCAATATTTTCTCACATTTTCCTAAATGCTTGCCCATGTATCATGTATATATGTTTTGGCTTTTAAATTAATTAATAAATCTATGACGCAGCAGTTAAAAAAAAAAAAACAGTAAAAAAGGAAAATCACCATCTTCTTCTAAAAAAATAAAACTCAGAATTCATAAGAAATAATAAGAAACTCCTAATAAATAATAAAATTATTGATGAAAGATTAGTAATTATACAAGTAATGATCCTACATTCCTACAGCTTTGTGTAGACTCCTCTTATTCAAAAGCAAAATTATCATAAATAGTACTTCTAAAAATTATCAAAAATAGCAAAATCGTAGTTGAATTCAAAAACTTATTCAACAACCATTAAATAAAGAACAATTCTATTCGTCATCCCTAGTGTATCTGACCAACTTAGAACAACTATTTCGAGAAACTGACCATTGGATTTGATGCTCCACTTATACGTATCATGAATGCAAATAATCACATTGATCCAACGGTCGGTTTTTCAAAAAATGGACTATGGTGGTTTATCACAATTTTTTCATTATTGTTTATTATTTTTTTCAAAATTACAAAAACGGACCGTTAGATCAATGCATGTTATTTTTTGCATTTATGATGCGTATAAGTGGGGCATCAAATCCAATGGTCGGTTTCTAGAAATAGCTGTTCCAAGTTGGTTAGATGCATTAGGGAGGATTTTCGTAAAATAAATATTGGATAATTTCCCAGCAAAAATGGGTAGTACTAAAACGTGGGAATTTTATTTATTGAAAGTGTTAACTAATTGGCTACTATTAGTGGGTAGTGCTAAAACGTGGGAATCGAATTTCACCTTAATTAAGATTGGAACATTGCATAGGAATAAAAATTCACCTTTAAAAGTGAAAGATTTTATATTTGGAATCGAATTCTGATAATGGAATAAAAACGTCACCTTTAAAGTGAAAGATTTTATTTGACTTACACATGCATACCCCTTCTCTCTATTTGCATCTATTCGATCTCAATTTCTTACTTGCTTTCTTTCACTATTGATCATCATTCTGTTGGCGTGTCGTAAGGAGAGGAAACTCTTCCTCAACATGTAATATTACATCAATTTAGCAGTATTTTGAGAAACATCTCAACTAATTATATCAAAATATAGTGAAGGGGTCAATGTCTAGTAAATAGAGCTCGATCTAGCTATAAATACCAACCTACCCAAACATATCCCATGCATATATTCATTGTGACTAATATATCATGGTGCGAGGTGGATTAATAGTATGGGGTCTGGTCTTATTGTGGTGTGTATTGGGTAGTTGGAATGGGTTAGCTATGGAGGATGACGAGTTGTGCTCCTCAGCTTACAACTACCAAGACGCACTTGCCAAAGCAATCTTATTCTTTGAAGGCCAACGCTCCGGGGAGTTGCCGGCGACGCAGCGAGTGAAGTGGAGGGGAGATTCTGCAATCTCTGACGGCATGCTTGATAATGTACACACATATAGAGAGAGAAACGATCCTATTAGCATACGCTTCTTTTAGCTAAAGTAAATGGAACTCATAGCTAATTGTGGAATGCTTATTTTATGCATGTCATGCATGCATGTCAAAAATGTACAGTGATCGCACAGTCGGTTTCTCAAAAATATCGCTTGGAAAAATTATGATAGTTTCAGTGATCATAATTTTACACAATCTATATTTTAAGATTCTAATATTGGACCACTATGATTTTTGGCATGCATGACATTCATAAGAAAATTAAGTATCTAATGCAACCATTAACTTTTTAAAATTTGCATCGATCCCACAATTCTTGCTTACAGCTTACTTTAGCTATAATAAGCATATTTGCATAGGGACGGGAATGATATATTCCTTATATAATTTAAAGGGATTGTTGCAATGAGCAGTGTTAAACTATAGCATCTGTTTGGATTTTGGAAAGAGTAAGGGAAAGAAAATGGAAAAGTTCAAAAATGTTTCAAAGATGAATCCATTTCAAATCAATTTCAGCTATTTTCCGTTTTTTTTTTTTTTTTTTCCTTTCTTGTTTCGGGGACCCCAAACAGAGAGCCTTAGATTTCTGGGAAACCCAGATCCTGGTGAAGCAACAAAGGTTGGGAACCTTGACCAAGTGTGAAGATTTTTTATAGTATAGGGTGTGTTTGGCAGGTGAAATTGATAGGAGGATACTATGATGCGGGTGACAATGTCAAGTTTGGGTGGCCGATGGCGTTTAGTGTCAGCTTATTGAGTTGGGCTGCCATTGAGTATAAGAGAGAGATATCTTCAGTCAACCAGCTTTGCTACCTCTGCAGGGCAATTCGGTGGGGTGCTGATTTCATATTGCGAGCTCACACTTCACCAACCACATTCTACACCCAGGTTCATCTCTCTTTCTTTTGTAGTTGTCTTGATTAGGGCTGCAAACGAGCAGAGACTTGTGCTTGCTCGAACTCTGTTTGGTAAAATGGTAAAAGAAATTGACGCTCAAATTCAAGTCAAGCTTGATATAAATCTAACCCAATTAGGCTTTAGTTTCTTTAAGATTGACCCATTTACGAAGGCACCGTCTGGATTTATTTTTTATAAGTACTTATTTGCTTTCTTAAGGCACCGTTTGGATTTGTTTTCGATAAGTACTTATTTGCTTTTTTAAAAATATACAGTATATAATTTCTTACAAAAATTTTAAAAAAGCAAATAAGTACTTATAAAAAACAAATCCAAACGGTGCCTAATTTTTTTTTAAAAAATTACATATTGTAAGGCACCGTTTGAATTTGTTTTTTATAAGTACTTATTTGCTTTTTTAAAAGTTTTTTAACAAATTATATATTGCAAATTTTTTAAAAAGCAAATAAGTACTTATAAAAAACAAATCCAAATGGTGCCTAAATTTTTCAAAAAACAAATAAGTACTTATAGAAAACAAATCCAAATGGTGCCTAAATGAGCCTAAAGTTTAGGCTTTGCTTGTTTAGTACTCGATCAAACTTAAACGAATCTTTATCAACTTGTTTGTGAGCAGTTTGATTGTGAACAGTTTGATTCATTTGGATCCCTAATAATATTCATAACCTGATAGATCACAAACTAAAAAAAATAGCGAAAAGATTGGTTTTTACATTATAATCATATTTGAATTCCATGCTTTCATGATCATTTCTACTTCATTGATGTTGTTCCTTTCTAGGTGGGAGACGGAAATGGCGATCATCAGTGTTGGGAGCGTCCTGAAGACATGGACACTCCTCGAACACTCTACAAGATCACTTCTACTTCGCCAGGCACTGAAGCAGCAGCTGAGGCTGCTGCTGCTCTTTCTGCTGCTTCAATTGTCTTTAAACAGCTCGATTCCAACTATTCTTCTAGGCTATTAACCCAATCACAATCAGTAAGCCGTATAATTTTAAGTCCCTAGCTTCATGCCCATCAAGCTCTGATTTATGTTCATATGAATTAAAGATTTATTTGCATGCAGCTCTTTGAATTCGCAGACAAATATCGAGGATCTTACCAGGGTTCTTGCCCTTTCTACTGCTCTTACTCAGGCTACCAGGTATTAGTTGAAGCTCCATAACATGTAAACATTTTAATAAGAGCATCTCCAATATATGGCCTGTCATTTCGTGTGACCATTGTTGAATTTGGGAGCCATTTAAAAAAAAAAAAAAAAAAAAAAAAAAAAATTCTCAAATGGATTGCCATGTATCTATGATTACCAAACTTATTTTAAATTTTTTAGCAGCTGCTATCTCCTCCAAAATGACCCCACATCAAATTTCCTTAAAAAAAATCCAACTATTAATAAGAGAAAAGATGGGAAGGCCAAATGTGGGAGCTCTCTATTTGGAGCACAATGTTGCCAAATATGGGAGGGGCTCCCATTTTGGCACCGTATCACTCCCAAATATAGGTACAGGTGACTGTAATGGGAGCTCCGGCCCTCATTAAAAAGGCTCTTGGATAAACCTCAAAGGATTGTCCAAGTGGTCTTTGGGACGACCCGTCAATCCCGACGTTTTGAAATCGAAATTTGGTAGCCTCTTGGGGCAGGGCTTTGAGGAAGTTATTTCTCATGAATCCTTTAGTCCCAGTGTTGATAGCTTGCCTTTAATCGGACTAAGGAGAGAACTTAGTTTAGTGCGCACAAGCAGGCCCGGCCAAGATATATAACCTTACCGCAACACCCGGAAAAATAAAATAAAAAAAATTGCTCTAGGATCCTTTTTTCTAATTCACCATAAGACTAAGATCTCAAAATTCATAAAAAGGATGAGCTGTTATGGGCTGCGGCGTGGCTGTACAAGGCAAGTGGAGAACCCAAGTACTTGAACTATGTTTCAAGCAACCAGGCATGGAGTCAGGCAGTGTCAGAATTCAGTTGGGATAACAAATTTGTGGGAGCTCAGACATTACTGGCCAAGGTATCACTATCAATGAAAATGACACATTCCTTTTATGCTTTGTTCAAATCAAAGGAAATCAAAATGCTGCAAATTGCTTAGAAAATGAATTCCATTCTAATACATTTTCAAGCTTTTTCCTTGTACTTTTCCTTAAGTTTTCCAAGATCCAAACAGGATTGAGATTAAAGAAAGGGAAAATGGAACTAATTAATATGATTCTGGTCAGGAATTTTTTGGTGGGAAGGCATGTTTAAGGACGTTCAGGAGCCATGCTGATTCATTTATATGTGCATTGATGCCAGGGAGCAGCTCTCTGCAAATTCGAACAACACCCGGTACACTCTTAACATTTCAAAGTCGATAAGTTTTCAATTCAATACAAAAGAGGGTGATGAGAGATAGTGTTTAATTTGTTGGCAGGTGGGCTTCTGTATACTAGAGATAGTAGTAATCTGCAGTATGTTACAAGTTCTTCCATGGTGCTCTTTGCATACTCCAAGACCCTTAATGAAGCTCATATTGATGGAGTCCAATGCGGCTCTGTGCATTTCTCTGTCTCTCAAATCAGAGCCTTCGCCAAATCGCAGGTTTAACTCTCGAATTCATGAAAAAATGGTTCTTATATATATGGTAAAATCCTACACAACTCGAGATCCAAAACCATAAAAACAAGCCAAAATGGAAATTACTAAAAATAATAACAAGTTTCTAAACTGACATTTGGCCTTTCAAACAGCAATTTGGGATCGAAAATTGCCTTTAATGGTATAACAGTTAACCACAACCTTGCCTAATCCTAACCATTTTTCCCTTACACCTAGCCTTAGTGACTTAGAATATGTAACATTGATTTCTCTCGTGTGCTTGTTTTCAGGTGGATTACATACTAGGAAACAACCCCATGAAGATATCATACATGGTAGGGTTTAGCAGCAAATTCCCAATGCAATTACACCATAGAGGTGCATCAATCCCCTCAATCCACGTGCACCCAACCAAAGTGGGCTGCAACGATGGCTACTCCAGCTGGTACTTTTCCACCGAGCCCAACCCAAATACTCATGTGGGTGCAATTGTGGGAGGTCCCAATTCAAATGACCAGTTCAATGATTTGAGAACTGATTACTCTCATTCTGAGCCCACTACCTATATGAATGCTGCTTTTGTGGGTTCAGTGGCTGCTTTGCTTACTGAAGGCAGAGAGGAGTGTTTGCAGCTGCATGCTGCAGATTAATAGAACCGCAAATATGGTCATTGGCATGTAATATTGTAATAATTATAGTAGAAATGAATGCAATGGTACTAATATAATTTATATTTATGGGATCGTCTTGTGCTCCTCCTGAGTAGGATGAAAAAGTTGGTCTTGGTATCTATGTCTGAATAAGCAAAAGGTTCCAATTGAAATGCACATGGTGTACAGTCAATTGCCAATTAGATTTTTTTGAGCATTTTAACTGATATATATATCTATCTATACTATCTATAAAGCCAGAAGGAGGTCTTGGCATGGTCACTTTTTTTTCCAATAAATGCCCCTAATTAAAACATAAAATTGAGGTTATTTTGGTCAATTAAAACAAATGCCCACATCCCACTATTTAAGGAATTTAAAATTTAAACGTGTAGCAGTTATTCTTTATCCTAACTTCCATCTTCATCTCTTCCAAATCAAATACACTATTGTGATAAAGGAAACGTGCAGCAGTTATTTTTTTTTCCCAAATTCCATCTTCATTTCTTCCAAATCAAAAATAGGATACTTCAAAGAGACTGGCTGAATCAAAAATCTAGCATCCATTTATGTATTTTTTTCCCAAATTCCATCTTCATCTCTTCCAGTGTTGCAAGCCACAAACCCACGGAGCTTCATCTCAGGCAGAAGCACTACTCTCACGGTTCGGCCAAGGCGCCCACCCAAAACCAAGCCCTTAAACACCCATTTCAGTAAGTTTCACTTTTATTTATTTATTTATTTTTTGTTTGCTTCATAAATGGGAAATGTTCTTGATATCAATTTTTTTCTTCCTTCTGTTTTGAGATTTCTGGGTTAGTTTTATTGTGGTTAATGATAGATTTCTGTTTTGAGCAATGTCGAAGCCCTTACTTACCCATTTCGGTTAGTTTCTGTTTTGATAGATTTCCTCTCATAATAGATTTCCTCTCTTAACTATTCAAAACTGCAGAAATAATAACCGAATAGGATCCTAATCCTTCTAACACCCTAAAAGTATTTTAAGGTATTTAACTTGATGCAACAAGTTCTTGACTGGAAAATAACAATAACTCTCATGTTATTATTTCAATATCTTCCTGAATTAAATATTTATCAAAAAAATATATTGTGTAAATAATAAAAAGATAAATTAAAGAAAACACCATCATGTTTGAGTTCAGATTCATTCGAGTCCATATTATTCTATAAAATGCATGAAAATGGTCCCAAAAGAGTTGTTATTGTTTCTTTCACTTCATTTTAAACTATTTCACATCAACTAATATTAATGAAAAGGCATATTGGAATATTTTGCGGCGAATTTATGCATAACATAAATTATGCTCAATCCAACTAGGAATCAAGCTTGACTCCATATCATAGCCAAAACCAGACCAGACCTTTCCTGACCCGACCTCCCATTCAAAAATTGCGTACAATCCCGAGAGTCAAAAGAGGAAAATGGAAACACCCACCAACCTTCCTCTCAATTTCTTCTATTTCTATGTGTATGGCTTCAGACTTCAGGCTTCAGCTCCCCCAAAATGATTATGATGAGTGTATATGTTTAGAGAGAGAGAGAGAGAGGAAAAAGGAAAAGTGGGGTTGGGGAAGAAAATGGAAGGAATCTTTGAAGAAAGAAAAGAGCAAAAGTTTGTAGCCAATGTTGATAATTTTGTTTCATTTAATAATAAAATAATAGGAATAAGTAACAATAATCAGCATCCTGTTTTGGACTGGGCTTTTCTCTTCGCCAAAGATGCCTCAATCCGGCCTCACTCCTCTGCACCAATCGATCAAAGATGGTTTATGGTTTTAGTTTTACACAACCCTTCTTAATTCTTATTAATTAATTGATTATCATTATCATCCTTATTAATAAATTAATTAATAATCTATACTATCTATCCTATTTGATTATGATAAAATTTTATAAATGTGAATTCAATAAAAAAATAAGCCTAAAAATTAGGAGAGTTGGTATGATCACTAAAATTTTAAATAACGGATAACTAATCATTTTTTTATTAATTTACTTAACTAATAAGTATAAATATTTTAATTAATTTACTTAAGTAAAAATATTATAATTAATTTGATTAATTAAATTAATAAATTGAAGTTTAATTAATTAAAAAATTAGAAGTCCCGATTCTTCTCAATTATAATTTAATTCAAAAAATTATATTTTTTTCTTAAATGATAATTTAGTGATAACGGATAAATTAATCTTTTTTAATATTAATATAAAAAAAAAAAAATTTAAAATTGTAATTTAAAAAATTATATATATATATATATATATATAATGGAGTACGTTATGTGCACGTTTGAAGTTCTAAAAATTAGGAGAGTGGGTGTGAATTCAGAAAAAAATAAAATAAAATACATTTTAAATTTCCAAATTCATTTTGATTTTTCAGCATGCAATATGTGCAATGATCGTGATCTTTCTATATTTATCTAAAATTTATCTAAAATTTAAATTTGACGTATATGTTTAATTTAACAATTTTAAAGTAGAAAATGTATTATTTAAAAATAGGGAAGGTGATGTAGAAGACCTTTTTTGTAGGGAGGAGATGAATATGATAAGTTAAATTGAAATGGATTAATTGTTGGATATGGAAACAATTCCTTAAATATGGGGATAGGATTTTTTAACTCAAACATGAATAGGGAACCAATTGAAAACGTGTGTGAGTGTGTCTAGGTGAGAGAGAGAGAAGATGATTCAAAATTCAAAAAGTAAATCTTATCTTTATTAAATATTAACAAAAAATATATTTATCAAATTAGTAAATCATCTATACTATCTATAAAGCCAAAAGGAGGCCTTGGCATGGTCACATTATTTTTCCAAAAAATGCCCTTACTCCATTACATAGAATTTGTGAGTACAAAAATCTGAGCTTCATTTAATCTTTTGAGGTTTTATTTGATCATATATGATTGTATGTAGTCTACTTTATGTTCTCTAATGGCAGGTTCAACCACTCGATCATACATTCCTTTCACGAATCCAACATCTCTTTCGCTTTGGAAATGGAATTTGGGTTTGTAATAATCTATCTCTATAACATATAACCTATTACCGTAATTTATATTTATGAAATCATAATGTAATTCCTTATTTCTTTCTTTATGATACGATGGAATCAGATACCTACTAGATAATGTATTCTATACTAATCTACTGCAAGTAACATATAATCATAATTTATATTTATTAAAACAAAAAGTTTAATTACTTTTTTTTTATTATTTCTTGGCATGTTCCATAACATCCCAACTAAGATTAAGAAAGGTATAGTATAAAAAATGTATTGCAAGATTTGTTATTTTTTATTTTTCTTAATTTTTTTTAATAAAAATTTTGGAGAAACGTATATCAAGAAATAGTGGTTTTTTTATTTTATTTTTTTGACATTTTAATTTTGAAGAAAGGTGAATCAATATTTGTACCATAAAAAAAAAAAAAAAAAAAACCTGTACCAATATTTGGTGGCTCTTTTTAAATTTTTTTTTTATCATAATATAAATATAACTTTAATGAAAATAAAAAATATATAAAGATAAGAAATATAGATATGAACATATAAAATATAAAATATAAAAGAATTAAATATGATTTTTGTAAAATTATAAAATGTTTTTAAGGGTAAGAGTAAAATGAAAATGCTTTGACTTTTGGAGAAAGGGATCATATTGAGTGACATTCTTGAGTGTGCATACACACACACACATATATACACATTTGTTCTATACAATAATTTTTGGTAAACTCTATAGCAAATATACGCACATGTAGAGACCGAGGGAAAAAGAAAAGTAGAGTAAAACACAAATAACATATTTTAAGATACAAAAGAAAGAACAATGAAGGCATATTTTAATAAAAAATATCGTTGCAATTAAGAATCCTTTGAAGAATGTTTTGTTTTGGTTTTTTTTTTTTTAAAAAAAAGAGAGTAAATGTTGAGAAACATTTGGATAGTAGAGATGAAGAAGGAAGTAACTGATGATTAGGAAGAGAAAATTGTGTGACTTTGAAATTCCTTAAATTTAGAGAGATAGGGGCGTTGTTGGAGCGGTAACTGCTGTTTTTGAAAACTAAGGAGATATGGGATTTTGGAAAGTGACATATACAATCTCTCATTCAATATTCAATATAATTTTATGTAAAGAGCGTTTTGGGTATAAAAGGTTGAGGACACCAACTCTAAGGAGATATGGGATTTTGTAAAGTGATATATATAATCTCTAATTGAATGTTCAATACAATTTTATGTAAAAGGGCATTTTGTGTATAAAAAGTCGAGGACACCAACTCCGACTTTGGCTTTATATTACTGTAACATATAATCATAATTTATATTTATTAAATCATAATGTAATTCCTTTTTTTTATTTTATTTTGTTCATGGTGGAATATGATACATTTATCCAATGGAAAATTCCATTTGTCCTCCTTCTTCGTCCGCCCTAGAAGATAAATTAATATGCATACTGATTTAGAGCTCTAGCAAGAGACAGCACTTCACCAGCACCAAAAACTTGAGAAGCTTTACATATCAACCATGCTGGCAAGGTTGCTCACCATTTTCTCAATTTTGTGGAATCTCACCTTATTTTTTATTTCTTAAACTTTATATTCTGACTCTTTCTCTTACCAGTATTTCCAAAGGGATATTGTCCGTCGTGTAGATGGGTATATTGTTGATGGGTCCAAGCAAGTCAAAATAGGTGAGTTTCTGAACATGGTTCTTGGTAACTAATTTCTTTTTACTGGTATAATTATTTAGATACTGTTTAGTTATTTAATACAAGTTAGTATAAATAATATAAACTGAGTATTGGTTCTACAACCTTTCAATCTTAGTGATTTAGCATCTGGGTCACTATCTAGAGAACTATAGTTATTTTATTTTATTTTATTTATTTTTTTAATGTATGACCCAAACAGATTCTCTCAAAATAACTAATTGCAACCACATATTCACAATTAATCGGTTAATTATATCACACAGTTTTTAACTTTTTTAGGTCCATAACATCCCAACTAAGATTAAGAAAGGTACAATAGAAAAAATGTATTGCAAGATTTGTAGTTTTTTATTTTTCTTAATTTTTTTTAATATTTTGGAGAAACGTATATCTAGAAATGGTGGTTTTCTTATTTTATTTTTTTTGACTTTTTAATTTTGAAGAAACGTGAATAAAATTTATACCCAAAAAAAAAAAAAAAAAAAAACAAACAAACCTGTTCCAATATTTGGTGGCTCTTTTTAAATTTTTTTTTTATCATAATAAATATTAAATTTTTTTTATCATAATAAATATAACTTTAATGAAAATAATAAATATAAAAAGATAAGAAATATAGATATGAACATATCCTCAACAAAAAATAACTGAATTATCAAAAACTACCTATACTCCTAACTTTTAGGACTTCAAATACTAGAGTATAAATTTAACTCATCTTCTACAAATTATATCTATATATCTTCTTTCCTTTTCCTTTTATATATTTCTAATGGCTTTCTAATGTTTTCTGATTAAAAGACAATTAAAAATGCTGGAGAAGGGATTGAATTCCTAAAAATTAGGAGAGTGTGTAAATTATGAAATCTCTAAAATTGATTTAATTTATAATATAATTCTCTTCTATATATATATTTTTTCCTGCAATCACATATACTAGAATCCACTATATCAATTATAGTATCCAATAGGGATTCAAATTTGATTATTTCAATCCTATGAAAAGCTACAAACATAAAATAAAAACATAAACTACAAAAATCCGAAAATAACATAAATAAAATTTAAATATTTGATTTTCATAAAAATTTTCAATTGTACTATATGATGATTTTATATAATTTCCATTTGTTATTTTTAACTTAATCAATTTTAATATTTACAATTAGGATCATACTCACTGTATTTAAAGTTGCTATTTTTTTTAATATAATGTAATTTTCACTAAAAAATAAAAAAAGAAAATAGCAAAAAACAGATTTTAAGAAGATTATCATATCTTATCATGGACAACATATTAGTGGGTCTTGGAATATGGTGAATAGAAATATGAAGGTCCTAATGAATTACATTAAATGAACATGGATATAAGCAGATAGTTTTAAGATTATGATGCACACACTTTTAAATAAATAAATTAACTTGAAATTTTTTTAATTTTAAATGGCACCGCGTTGCACACGCATCGCGTGTGCGTGGTGGCTAGTATATATATATATATATATAGAGAGAGAGAGAGAGAGTGGGTGGTGACTTGGAAGAAAGAAATGAAAAATAGGACATATAAATCATTTTAATTAAAAGGTTATAAAAGGAAGGAAAAAGTTATAGGGAGAAACAAATTAAGGAGCAGTGTAGTTTTTCTATTCACACTAGTAGCGGTTTTCGGTGGTCAAATTATTTTTTTTTCAAATTGAGCGGTGAGGCAATATAACCGTCGGTGGTTAAACTATTCATTTCTCAAGCAATGACGCGTCGCATTAATGAGACTTTGACCCCTTGTCACAAGGAGCAATGTAAAAATAGGGTATATATGTCATTTTCATGCAGCATGAGAATTTTTTTTTTTTTTCTTTTTAAAATAATATAGAGTGTCCTAAACCTAATTTTATTTGTATTAAAATTAGAGTTCGGACTAACTAGAGCTTAAAAAATCATCCATAAAGTACTAGTTAAGGTGCCAAAATTCATTGTCACAACGGGTCACGACCGTTTAAGCTGTTTGACTGATTTTAAGATGAGAAGTTATAGAAGGAAGAGAAAAATATAAAAAGAAACAAAAGAGACCCAATTGTCTCTTATTATAGTTACATAGGTAAGTCAAGTTCCTATCATTTATGTATATAAAATTTGCAAAATATCCTTGAAAAGGGTTATTCATTATTTGTTAATATTTTGTTGGTCTACTGTATATACCCTCACTTTTAAGAGAGAAATTTTGAGTTCTAGTACATTAAAAAGTATTAATATCCAATATCCATTTTTTAGAGTACGTGATCCAAGGAGTTTTGAACAGGATCTGCTTGGACTTGGATATGCTTGGACGATATGTTGTGATTTGAATGTTCTGTTTTTCACTTGGGTGATGTGCAGATAATCCATATCATGACACATCACTCAAGCACCAAGCAAATACAAGTAGAGGATCCTTTCTAATTTTTCATCATCTGAAAGTTTTCTTCTTATAAAAATTAAAAAAAAAAAAAACATCAACCAACTAAATGTGATGCCAGCTAGGATTTCACTTTCAATCAATTTTAACTGCAATCTCTGAAATTGTTGGCTTTTTTAATGTTGGATTAAATTGAAATTTAGCTCGGTTGCTTTATGTACCAGGTTTTATCAATTCTCTGTTTAATGCAGCAAGGTTCTTATATGATTAGCTATAATATATTATGACTAATCGATCGATATCAAACTATCTAAATTTAATATGATTTATCAATACAAAAACTACGAATATTCTATATAGCAGCATGAATACATAATTATCTGATTGGGACTGACCACTAAGCTCATCAAATGAAAATTCCCAAGACCTGACATATGCTTCCTCATTACAGGGGTACTGAAGTCAACTTTTTGTCACCTTTGTTGTTTAATAATCCTTTCCATCACAACTGAAGTAAACTGTGATTTCAACTGAAGTAAGCGGTACATGCGGAGATACTTATGAAAATGTTTGGTTTAGCAACCCAGTGTGCTGCACCCATACGATCCGATCGACCAGACATGAAATCAATGAGAGAGTAGTTGTGGGGTATAAGGATGGACTATGTGAGGACTGTAAGGAGAGGGTTGTAAAGTGCAATTTGAGAGTGATCTTTGTGATTTTTTTTTTTGGTTTTAGGATTCAGTTTATATAGTCTTTGAAATAGAAACTGGACTTATAAACAAAGTTTCCACTATAGTCTTTTGTTTGCTGGTTCTTCATTCTCAAAGATATGTGTTTGGATGCTTTTTATTCTTTAAACATTCTATTGCAATACAATGTGTTATTGTGCTGTGCATGAACAAGAAACA
The DNA here is from genome assembly GCA_017140935.1 of Hamamelis virginiana. Classification (NCBI taxonomy): domain Eukaryota; kingdom Viridiplantae; phylum Streptophyta; class Magnoliopsida; order Saxifragales; family Hamamelidaceae; genus Hamamelis; species Hamamelis virginiana. The sequence continues at coordinate 195,530 of JAESVK010000813.1, forward strand.
AGAAATACATATACTTTATGCATTCTTGGTTGGTCAACAGAAATTTTGAGACTTTAACATTTATTATGCATTATTGATGGAAACTGTGTTCCAGGATAGAGCAACACCAGACTGCCTAATTTTATTATTATCCTATTTTTATTTGGTTTAATGCAAACATAATATGCATTATAATGTGGCGTGCATACCCCACAAAAGATAAAATAAAAGTTTGATCCTGCCAAACTGAGATCCCACGAGAATCCACCTTTGTAAGCCTTCAAGTCTTATATTTGGTAAATCACTGTTTCATTGTTACATTTGGGTGCATCTCTCTCTCTCTCCCTCTTTCTCTTTTATAACTGCTCTTTCTTTTTGGAAATAAAATTGTTAAAATAGATTATTTGTAATAGTAACTATGAGAAAATGTTTCAACACTTCTAATTCTTCAGGCAGCATCACTTGAAGGGCAGAGTACTAGTTTAGTTCTATATTATACAGATTCTCAAGATACTCACTTAAAATCCATCAAAGTTTATCCAAGTATTCTAACAAACAAATTGATGTATATTTGATTAGTTTTTGTTCTCTTCTAAATAATTAGCAGGTTTTAAGGCTTATTTTCAAACTCTGATTGCTGTCTTTGGTTTGATTGTGGTGGTTTTATATAGCGTATCCATATTTCTGTTTGGAACTATATGTGTAATAACTAAAGTTTTATTTTCTCTTTTATATTAATATTTTAATGATTTTCAAAAATAAATAAAAAACTTCTCAATATTTACAATTTTGCCATCGACTATTTTAAAGGGTTAAAAACCCATTTTCTTTTTCTTCCTTCTTCATTTTCGGCTAAGCAAAAGGGAGACCGAGAGAGAAGAGAGCAGGGGAAAGAGGAGAGAGAGGGAAGGTGCCGCTAAAGCATCGCCGAAGTTCACCGTCTCCATCACGTCGCCGGTAGAAGTAAGCTTGACTTTCCTTTTAGTTTCTTTCTTTTTCTTCTTATTTTTCTTCAAACTCATTTTGTGGGTTTTATGTAAAAAGTTTGATTTTTGGAGGTTTAGTTGGTTGTGGTTTGTTTTGGGAGGTTAGATGAGTATAGATTTGTTGGGTTGAAAGTTTTATGGAGAGTTTTTGGAGTAGTTTTAATGTTAAACCTTATTTTGGGTTTATTTGGGTTTTGTGCCTAAAACTTTGTGGATCTCTCGATTGTACCATTAGATCTTTGATATTTTTGTGGATTTAGTGTGTTTAAAGTTGGTTCATGGTAGATCTAAGGTTTGATGTTAGTATTTTGAAGTTTAGATGATGTTCGGCGTGTATGGATGGCTTTTAGCTTTGTTTTCTTTCGAATTCGCGCACCAGGAGTGATCTCTATCGATAGAGGATGAATCTCTATCGATAGAAGTTTGTTTCTGGTCCGGGAAGGTTGTCTCTATCGATAGAACTCAACTTCTATCGATAAAAGTCCATTTTCTTTCATTTTTTGGCTTCCAACTTCTTTTGGTCATAACTTTCTCATCTTAACTCCATTTTGGGTGTTCTTTATATACCTAAAAAGCTTGTGAAACCTAGTTTCTAAATATTTTGGTTTTGGAGTCAAATTCCTTTTGAAAAGAGAAATATTTTGTAAAATACCAGATTTGTCCTTGTGTATGCACTCTATCTTTGTTGACTTATATCTTTCAAACCTCTTGGTATTTGGCCACAAAATTCGTCGTGTTGCTTCTAATCATTATTGAGAATATGTCTTGGAAGTTTTAAGGTCTTTGGTTTGTTATTTTGGGATCTTGAGTCTTTGGGGTCGCGTGTGAGTAGTTTTGTGAAGCGAGTTGTTTTAGTTTTGAAGTTGAAAATCTTTTGTGCTTTCTTGTGATTAGGGGTGTACATCGGCCGGTTTGGTCGGTTTATACCTCATTATATGAACCAAACCAATCACCTCGGTTTGAGAAAAATGAAAACCATTAGGAACCGTGGCACTCATGAAAACCAACCAAAATATGGGATGTTTTTCGGCTTGGTTCGGTCGGTTTATTATCGGTTTTAATAGATGCTAATTTGAAAAAAATAATAATAAAATTGTGTCATAAAATTGTGTCACCCAAAAAAATTGTCACTGCCAACTCCTATGTTCTCTCTCTTTTCAATTAATAGCAATGCGAAACCTGTTATGCATGAAGTAATTTGAAAATTGTGTCACCCAAAATCAACCACTAGTAATTAGAACCTATTATGCATAAAGTAATTTGAAAATTGTGTCACCCAAAATCAACTACTAGTAATTTTCAAATAAAAACCTATTATGCATGAAGTAATCCACACTACCAAGTACCAATTTATAAAATAAGTTTCAATTGGGCTAATTCATACAACTACAATCAAACAAGCATGCATTATGCAAATAGTAGGGGTGTACATCGGTCGGTTTAGTCGGTCTCTACTCTCATTATATGAACCAAACCAATCACCTCGGTTTGAGGAAAATGAAAACCATTAGGGACCGAGGCACTCATTAAAACCAACCAAATAGGACGGTTTGGTTTGGTTCTGGTCGGTTCAATCGATCCCGGTCGGTTCTTGAACACCCCTACTTGTGATTCTTTGTCTATATTATTTGTTGTTTCCAGTTTGGAAGGTCCTTTGGAGAGCCACTTGCATTGGGTGTTTTGAACATTGCATTTGGGAAGTTCGTGGAGCTGCAAAGGGTTAGAAACACTGTGGCATTGATGTAGAGATAAGTAACCTTTTACTGTTGATAATGATATATATGTTTTATAACTGCTTTGAGAACTATATGAACTTTAAATACCTTTTTAAAAACGCTTGGAAACTTTACTGTTTTACTGTACTGTCAAATAGATATATGGGATTGTTTACTATTAAAACAACCGCCCAATGAAATCTGGGCACGTGGCAAATATTTTTAATAAGAGACAGTTGCAGCTCTTTAAGCCAATAAGGAAAAGCATACAATGAAGTGCTTTGTACTAGATTAATATACCAAAGTAACTGCTTGTAACCGCCAGTTTAGTGGTGAGTTATCAATTTAAAAATCAAATAGCAGTTATTAAATCATGGATTTAAAATAAAAGGCATTCAATCGTTCAAATGGAAAATTAGCAATATTATTGGGCAGGTGTCGATCTATAATTGGTGCGAAGATAGTTAAGCAGTTTTTCTTTCAAGACAGTTATACTAAAGCAAAGTTTTCTCACGAAGCAAGATGTGAAGATTTCAATTGGATCATAGAGGCTTATGACACTTGTCAACACCTTATTGAACACGGATGGAAAGCAGTTACCTCTCAAGTCTATAAATAGAGGAAGGACTCTCCATGCAAATGGTCCACGACCTCACAAGACTCACGTCTTTATGCATATCTCTTCTCTATCTCTCCTCACCTCAATGTATCTCTTAACTTAGAATTTCTTTTCTCATCCCATATTCTCTTTCCCTTCGTCTAAGATCTCTCTCCCTTATCTCTCTATCCTCTTCGTCTAAGATCTCTCTCCCTCTCTCTTCTATCCTCTTCTGTCTGATTGCTTCGAAGGACTTTAACAGAAGTGTATAATTGCTGTACCAGAAATGGAGGTAATAATATGATTATGTGGTTTCTTTGAAGTATTTTATTTATTGCTTTACTTGTTACATTTCGAGTCATTTACAATTATTTTGCCTTATTTGATTAATTAAAAGTCCTCTTCATTGAGGCAACACCGAATTCTCACAATTGCCTGATTAATATATTTTTTGCTCGAGTAACTTCGAACCAATCTTTTACCTTGAAACGGTGTAAGGTCAACCTTTCTGGCACGCCCCCCACTTCAAACTATACGTGTGCAGTTGCCACTTGGAGATTTCCTAAGCGAACATCTTTTTTGGCACGCCCGGTGGGACCGAAAAGGCAAAATATATAATCTTCTTACTATGATGACAAGAAGATCTAAACAAACGAAATCTTCAAATCAAGGTGAAAACAGACCAGAAGATGGCCTTGAAGCCATTCTTGAAGATCAAAATTTATTATAAAATGAAGAAAACTCGAGGGTTGAAGCTAGTATAGAAAGAGTTAATCTACAAAATACTGATCCAGAAACTCTGTCGCAATTAGCAGTACAAGTTTCTGAGATATTTCGGCCATTAGTGGCTGAAATTACTCAGCAATTACAGCAAACCATTATAAATACTATGAATAAACAATGTACTTCTATAAATGAAGAAATTTATAATGATTCACAAAAGAAACAACCTGTTGCCTCGAACCTACCGGGAAATTCATTGTTGGGTATTCCTCCTCAAGTGAATTTAGAACCCGGGGGGTCGGTAGGTACAAGGCCAATTTACGGCCAAAATGAGTATACAAGACCAATTTATGGCCAAAATGAATATATAAGGCCAAATTATGGTCAAAAAGAAAATATAAGGCCAACAAATGGCTTTAGTGATATAAGTAAATCAAAGGCAGTGATGAATGCTCAACAAAATGAGTTTATATTTCCTACGTTTGTAGATGTTAATAAACCAAGTAGTAGTTCATCTGAAATGAACAAGATGAATAGTAAATTCCATTATGATGAATTTACTAATCAGCCCGTAAAGTTTAGTTATAATGATACTCATAAAAATGTTTCACATCATGAAAATTCAAATCAATTTACAAATCCTTTGTATGATAGTACCATTGAACCCGGGGGGTTGACAGGGAAGAAATCTAATGATTATGAAGGAAACAAAGTGAAACAAAGTCAGAACGAAAACTTTAGGGTGATTCAGAATCAAAATGTTGATACAAACATACCTGGAAATCAACCCATTATGGCAACTAGAAATCAACTTCTTGAATTAATTCAAGAAATATATGGACCTCTGAATAGAAATATTCAGGTCCCATTGTATCGAAAGCCATATCCTGATTGGATTGATAGAACATATGAATTCCCAAGAGGGTATAAAGTCCCGGAATTAGCTCTATTCTCTGGTGAAGGAGAACAATCAACTATAGAGCATATTGGGAGGTTCACTGGTCAATGTGGTGAAGCTGGAAATAATGATTTTTTGAAACTTCGTTTGTTTTCAAATTCATTAACAGGGAATGCATTTACTTGGTATGTAAATCTCCCACCAGGATCTATTCAAAATTGGGTACAATTAGAAGAAATGTTTCATACTCAGTTCTTTAGAACTGATCCTGAAGTTTTTATGGCTGATTTAGCCAGACTTAGACAAAAACCTGATGAAAAAGCCTCACAATTTATTCATAGGTTTAAAAAGGCAAAGAATAGATGCAGAATTAGTTTGCCTGAAAATGAATTTGTGAAGTTAGCTCAGAATGGTTTAGAGTTTGAGTTAAGGAAAAAATTCGATGGAATAGAATTCAGGGATCTTATGGAATTAACTACCAAAGTGTCAAGGTATGAAACTTTGTTAAAAGAAGAATATCAAAGACAAAATTCATCTTTTAAGAGTTATTACTATGACCCAAATTATGAAGTAGATGCCGCTGAAATAATCGGCAAATCACCATTCACTTGTGATGCATTAATAAAAATAGATAGTAAAACAAGTTATCAAGCAAAGAAGAATGCTTCGAATGAAGGTTCGAGGCAATATTCTTTTGATATATCAAAAGTAGATTCTATTTTTGATCATATGTTGAATGGTCAATTCATAAAATTGTCTAAAGGACATAAAATTCCAAGTTTTGAAGAGATAGGAAATAAAGAATATTGCAAATGGCATAATTCTTGGAGACATTCAACAAGTAATTGTATTGTATTTAGAAATGTAATACAAGAACAAATTCAAAAAGGGAATTTAAAGTTCCCTGACAAAGGTGATGAATTTATGGGTATCGATAATAACCCATTCCCTTCAATTCAAGAAGTTGAAGTCGAATTCCATGATGTTCATTTCCCAATTAAAAGACATACAGATCAAAGAGAGAAAAGTCGTCAAAATGTCCATAATTGGAAAATATTATTGTTTGGAATTGACAAAATTACTTTTATTCGATTCTTGTTACAGGAAAGTCGAATTGAAGAAGATATTGAGTCTATTCATTCAGAAGAAAATGAAAGTGAATTTACTCTGGAAGATTCACAGACTGGAATGAAAGAATTATTTATTGAGATGCACAATGCTGAATTTCCTACTTGGAAGAATAAGAAGAGAATGGTTCATAATCCAGAATCTAAGAGTTTGATAATCAGATCCAAAGCAGAAACAGAAACAGAATTACCAATGTTTGAAGATCCTTTAATGTCAACTGCTTCGAAGCCAGATCAAGAGATCCTCAAACAATTATGTTCTAAATGTGGTGAGGAGTATGTTAAAGCGGCTGAAAAAGATAATTCATATACTGGGAAGGTAGATCATTTTGTGAAGCCATGGGAGAAAGGTAAAGGAAAAGTAAGTTATCCTAAACCTCCATATGTTAATCATCCACATTATAAATTCTTTTATGGACCTTTTTATCCACCTAAGAATTATCAAAAGAATTTTCAGTACTTTAGGCCTGGTTATGTTAACAAATCAAATTTTAATCAACAAAATTTTGGTTTGAAAAACAATAATCAGTTTCATAAACCAAAAGTGCCAAATCCTAACCAGCCTAATTTTAAAGGATGTACTCTAGACCATAGAAAGAATGCAGGTGTTTTTATAGGAGAAAGGCTAACTTCGAGTCAACAAGGAAAGTCAAAGCTAGTTATTCCACCAAAGGTGCCTATCGACAATTGGTATGTTCTAAGACATCCAAAAAACCAAGAGTTGGAATACAAGCCATTTATGTCCAAGACTCAGAAAAGAAGACTGCAACGAAGGTATGCCAAAATGTAAGAGAATATTAATATAAATATTCAGAAAAATGTAGATTCTTCAAAGCCTAATCCGAGGTTCGAAAGGAAGACTATGAAAGATGAAAATGAGAAGCATATGACATTGGTGGATGAGAACAAATTATCCTCGATCATTGAGCAATGCAGAGAGGCAATGGAAATTGATGAAGAAAATCCAAACAATGTTCAAACGGATACTTCAAAGGAAATCAATTTTCCTGATGATCAAGAATTTGATCTGATGATAGAGGAAGCAAATGTTAATATGGCCTTTACTTTACCAACATCTTTCGAAGCAAAACCAGGGCAAAGCAATTGTATTGATGGAGATGTTGAAGACACTCAAGGTTTCTGTCCTGAGATCGTGGAATCTGAAGTTGAGCTTCAAGCCAATGGTAAAGTTTACAAATTTGTAAAACCAACTTCTCAGATGACTAAACATCTAAAACCCCTATATGTAAAGGCATATATTAATGGTTGTCCACTAAACAGAATTTTAGTAGATAATGGAGCAGCCGTTAATATAATGCCTATTGCTACTTTGAAAAAACTCAATTTAGAAGAAAATAAGTTACTCCCAACAGAAGTTGTAATTTCTGGATTTGCGGGAAGTAAAAAGAAAGCAAAGGGGATATTGCCTGTTGAATTAACTGTTGGTTCGAAGGCTACAATGACTGCATTTTTTGTTGTTGAAGGAAATTCAAATTATAATGCATTATTAGGTAGAGATTGGATACATGCTAACAAATGTATTCCATCTTCAATGCATCAGCAACTAATTCTTTTGAATGAAAATGTAGAATTTGAGATGGTGGAATCTGATCGAAAACCATTCAATGTAGCTTCAAATGTAATGGAAGCCAGGCTTTATGAAGAGCCCATTGGTCCGGTTGATCAAGTAAAATTCCTTCAGTTAACGAAGACAAAATTTAGGAAGATGCACTTTGTCAATTTGTAGGACCAGCAAGTGGTCTGGAAAATACGAATGATGAATCAAATGCCTAATTTTTCTAAGAAATTAGAAACTGAGGCTGTTCATGCGGCCTTAGAAAAAGTGGTTGTACAAGCCATTCATTCGAAGCTTTTGGATGAAGAATTAATTCATGCAGGATGGAATGAAGGTATTCTGGAAGATGAACATGATCAGTCAAAGGTTGTATTTGATAATGATGTTTCTCTAGTTTCTGAACAATCTTTAAATTTAAAGTTGCAAAATATTGATACTTTAGTAGAAGTTAATTTAGGTAGTGTTTCTAGTTCGAAGACTGTTTTTATTAGTAATTTCTTAGATGATTCAACTAAAGAGAAGCTTATATCTGTATTGAGAGAATACAAAGATTGCTTTGCATGGGACTACCATGAAATGCCTGGTTTAGACAGATCTTTGGTTGAGCACAAATTGCCAATAAAGGAAGGCTTCAAACCATTCAAGCAGGAATCTCGAAGACTTGCTCCGAAGGTCATTCCAAAGATTAAAGAAGAAATTGAAAGATTGTTGAAAGCAGGTTTTATACGAACAGCCAGGTATGTTGAATGGGTTTCTAATATAGTTCTTGTGATTAAGAAGAATGGTAAATTGAGAGTTTGTATTGATTTTAGAAATCTTAATTTGGCCACTCCAAAGGATGAATATCCGATGCCTATTGTGGATTTATTGATAGATGAAGTAGCTGGACATCAAATAATGTCATTTATGGATGGACATTCAGGATATAATCAAATATATATTGCTGAAGAAGATGTCCATAAAACTGCATTCCGATGTCCTAGCAGTATTGGTACTTTTGAATGGATTGTAATGCCTTTTGGTTTGAAGAATGCAGGAGCTACTTATCAAAGAGCTATGAATGCTATTTTTCATGATATGATAGGTGATTTTCTAGAATGCTATATTGATGATATAGCCATTAAATCAAACAATATAGAAAATCATCTAGAATATTTGGAAAAGGTATTTAAAAGAATGAGACTTTACAAGTTGAAGATGAATCCACAAAAATGTGCCTTTGGTGTTAGTGCTGGGAATTTCTTAGGCTATTTAGTGCACAAAAAAGGCATTGAAGTAGACTCAAATAAAGCAAGAGCAATTATTAATGCAAAACCTCCCTCTAATAAAAAAGAGTTGCAAAGGTTTTTAGGGCAATTAAATTTCCATCGAAGGTTCATTTCAAATGCTGCAGGAAAAATCAGAGTGTTCTCTTCACTATTGAAGCTGCGAAATGAAGATGAATACAACTGGAATGAGGAGCATCAGAAGGCATTCGAAGCAATCAAGACTTATCTGATTAATCCACCTATTTTGATGCCACCAAGATTGGATAAACCTTTGAAGTTATATATTTCAGCAGCTGAAGAATCTATTGGCTGTCTTTTGGCTCAAGATAATAATGAATTCAGAGAACAAGCCATTTATTACTTGAGTAGGGCATTGAATTGTATTGAATGCAGATATTCTTCAATTGAAAAGTTGTGCCTTACATTGTATTTTGCTGCAATGAAACTCAGATATTATTTGCTTCCAAGGAATGTAATTGTCTTATCAAAATTCAATTTGATAAAATATATTTTATCTAGACCTTTGCTTAATAACAGAATTGGAAAATGGATTCTAGCATTAACAGAATTTACTTTTGTTTATATGCCCCAAAAGGCTGTGAAAGGTCAAGCCTTAACAGACTTTTTGGCTGATCATCCATGTCTTGATATAAAACAAGAAGAGTTTGATTCTTTTAGTATTGGTTTTGCTCCATGGAGAATGTGGTTTGATGGTTCGAAGACAAACCAATATTCTGGGATTGGAGTGGTTATTGAATCTCCTAAAGGAATCAAGACTAAGTTTAGTCTTAGACTTGAATACAATGGAACCAATAATCAAGCTGAATATGAAGCTTTAGTGTTTGGTTTAGAAATACTAAAAGAATGGAAAGCTGAAATGATTGAAGTTATGGGAGATTCTCAATTAATTGTAAACCAAGTGAAAGGAGAATATAAATGCTTAAGCCCCATTTTAATTCCTTATTACTTGAGTGCTGTACATTTGTTATGTAACTTTGATGATGCAGTCATTGATTACATACCAAGATTTATGAATGAAGAAGCTAATAGTTTAGCCCAAATTGCTTCGAGTTTTAAAGAAAATCCTTGGGAAGAAGAAATTTGTTTCGAAAATAAAAAGAAAATATTACCTTCTTTGTTGGATAGAGGTTTACCTCTGGAGGTAAATGAAGTTCAAATTGTTAAGAAAGATTGGAGAACTCCAATAATAAATTTTCTTTCTAACCCAAATGCTGAATCAACAAGGGCAACAAGACTTAAAGCCATTAAGTATATTTTATATGATGATATATTATATAAAAAAGGAGCTGATGGTTTGTTACTTAGATGCCCAAGTTTAAAAGAATCCATGAAAATAATGGGTGAAGTCCATGAAGGAGTTTGTGGTGCACACCAACCTGGTATTAAAATGAGATGGTTGATTCGAAGACATGGGTTTTATTGGCCTACAATTCTCAAAGATTGCATTGAATATGCTAAAGGTTGTCAAGCTTGCCAAAAACATGGAAATTTACATCATAGGCCGGCAATTGAATTAAATTTCATTATCAAACCATGGCCATTTAGAGGTTGGGCAATGGATTTGATAGGGAAAATATTTCCTCCTTCATCCAAACAACATTCTTTTATTATTGTTGCAACTGATTATTTTACGAAATGGGTTGAAGCAAAACCTATGGTTTCAATAAATCAGTGTGATATTATAAATTTCATAAAAGAAATAATGAGTAGGTTTGGAATTCCTCAAACCATAACTGCAGATCAAGGCAGTGTATTTGTGGGAAGTGAGGTCAAAAATTTTGTTGATCAATATGGAATTACCTTGATTCATTCAACTCCTTATTATGCCCAGGCTAATGGTCAAGCTGAATCTTCGAATAAAACTATCAAACAAACTATGCAGAAGATGATTGAAGATAACCCAAGAGAATGGCATGAATTGTTGATAGAAGTGTTATGGGCTTATAGAACTTCGAAACGTTCTAGTACTGGAACAACCCCATATGCATTGACATATGGACATGATGCAGTACTCCCAATGGAAATAAATGTGAATTCATTAAGAGTAGCCAAACAACATCTAATGTCTTTTGAAGATTACCATCAATCCATGTATATGGAACTTGAGAACATTGATGAAGAAAGAGTAGATGCACTTAATCAGATTCAAATTCAAAAGAAAAAGGCTACAAGGGCTTACAACAAAAGGGTTAAAATCAAAACCTTTGCAGAAGGTGATTTGGTATGGAGAACTATTTTACCAATTGGTTTGAAAGATCAAAAATTTGGGAAATGGTCACCAAATTGGGAAGGACCATTTCAAATACATCGAGTTTTAAAAGGAGGTGCATACCATTTAAGAGGAATGAATGGGTATGTACACAATAAGAAAATTAATGGAAGATTCTTAAAGGAATACTTTCCAACAATATGGGAGAATAGAAACATGTAATATACACAAAAGAAAATATATTCATAAAGGATTGAAGCAAATGTTTACATCAGAGTAATTGTGAAATTGTTTCAAATACATCATTTTTTCTAGAAAAATTGCAAAGATTTCTTGAAACTCTCCCAATCAGCACTGTTGCTATCCAGATATTGCATAAGTCCTTTCTTCTTTCTGGCAATTTGTGGATTGTTGTCAAGATGAAACTTCAATTTTTCTTTCGTTGGAAGAGCTTCAGTTTTTAAAGCCAGAAGTTTCTCTTGGTTTGAAGTCCTCTCAGTCTGAAGGTCCTGCAGTTCCTTTTGAAGAGCTTCAATTTTCGAATCAATCTGATGAATAGTCTGATCTATTTCTTTCTGAGAATCCAGATTGGTCTTCAATGTATTAGAGAAAAGGTGCATTTCTTCAAGAGTCACATTGCACTGAGCCAGGTCATTCCTTATCTCTTCATGATTCTTTATAAGGGTAATCATATGAGTGATCAGATATTTCAGATTAGTGGGAGACCCTGGAGATGCATTCTGTAAATCTTGAAGAAGATCATTGCATTGTGCTAACACTTCATCTCGAAGCTCAGTCTGATTCAGGTTATTTAGAGAAATAGCAGAACATTTTTGAAACAGGGATTTGGTTTTAGCTGAATAGGAATGAATAGTTAGAATTTCTACTGGTTCATCCTCAGGAGTTTGAACAGCAGAAGCAGCTAATTTGACCAATTCCAATGTATCATCAGTATCCGAAAAGTATGCATCAGAAGAAAGTATATCCACTTCACTGCTAGGAACAAATGCAGGTACTTTTTCTTCTTGACTTTTTGTCTACAGGAAAGAAATTGAATGTT
>JAESVK010000813.1:234664-277739 GCA_017140935.1 Hamamelis virginiana
GATGAGGCCGCTTCTTCTGTGACTGATCTTTCACATCTCTGGGAACAGAAATAGATGCGGTAACGATGGCTGCTTGTGGAGAAAGGGGATGCAACATAGGGTAAAAGGGCTTGTAAAGTTCCTCTAGTTCATCTAAAACTGTGGATGTTTCAAAGAGATTATGAGAACTGAAAAGAAGATCGTCATCATCATCATCTTGTTGAATACCAAAAGGTACAAAGCAAGATTGTACAGGGTTATTCATGGTAGAGGTGGAGCATTCATTGGTAAACCCTTTATTAACAACAGCCTGCAAATCCCAGTCGTTCATGCCTCCAGCAAACTCATTCATCATCAACAACTGATTCTCAAACATCCCAAAGTTTAAAAAAATAGAGATTTGGAAGGCACAAATTAAGAGTAGAGAAGAACAGCGCTGACTTTAGATAGATGACTCAAAGAGATGTAAGTTTTAATATGAGAGAAAATCTATGGCAAGTCTCATCTATATATTGGTGGGTGGGTGAGAGAGAGGAGAGAGAGAGAGAGAGAGAGAGCGCGCAGTGTGTTTTCCTTTCTTCAAACTAGTTTTTTCATTTTCATTTTCATTGACTTTCTTTAATGTCAAAAGGGATCGAAAAGGGTGAATACAATGTTCAGTCGCATTCATTTGGTACTCGCTCTTTCGTGTCGACAACTGTCTATTCATCACTGTTCGTAGCCATTGCTTACGAAATGATTGCATCATGGCCGGTTACTAGCGTGTTTGATATTTTATGTAACCTCGCGAGTGCTGCGTGATGGCGGTCTACGGTATACAAGGGCTAATGGTTTGGATAGAATTCAAACACGCTTAACATACGTACGTCGGTCCCGTGGACTCCGACAACGGGAACTCGTTTCATCACCAATGTTAATTTTTCCAATCCTATAATTAATTTAATACTTTATATGATTGCATGAGATTTAATTATTATTTTCAAACAAAAGTTGAGCAATTCAAAGTATAGCAATGCTTATGTCCTCTGAATATTTTTAATTAATTTTTTTTTTTATTTGATGTAATAGTTTAATACGATATCTGCATCCAAAGCATGAAAATAATAACTTAAAAAATTATTAAAAGGAGTTGTATTTTCTTTGTATGTACCTAATTAATTGACTAATTCTAGCTTTAACCCACATTGCATGAGAAAATATATTTAAAAAAAAAAAATTGAAAGAATAACATTTTCCCTATGCGTACCGAGTTTGTTTGAGGGAATTCAACTTAATTAAGATTCAAGAACGTGGAATTGTGGATTGCCAAAGGGGTAATTTCGTAGGTTTTTTCCCCATTTTGACAAAAAAAAAAAATTTAAAAATTCATAGGTTTTTTGTTCTTTAGTCATGAAGAAAAATCAATTTGAAGAACAGTTCTCACTTTTCTAACCTTGAACTAAATTATAGACTAGAAAGTCAATCAACCCATTCCATATAAGGTTCGGGTGTCATTTTCTTTAAATCCTCTCCACCCTTGATTATGGCGGAACTTAAATCCAAGCCTGATAGAACTATTAAGAGACTTTACCATCAGATTAGCTGACACCTTCTACATTGAATCAATTTGGGTCTTGAATTATACGGAACCAAGTTGCACCCCTATGCAGTGCCACTTGGGAGAATGAGTTGCTATCATCACCTTGCAAGTTGGGATACAGAAGCATGAGCACGGAACGGGGACCGATTCAAACGTGATAGCTAGAGAGGGAAATTTTGGACCACCGCCACTACTACAATTTTCTTGTCTTTCACCTCCTTTCTTATTTTTTGGGTATTAAATCTATCTTTTACCTACAAAGTCTAGGGTATATAGAGCAGGGCAAGTAGAGCGAGGTTTGACAGCTCTTGCTAGTTACTATTGGATGAGAAGTGTGTACGCGGAATGATACCATTTTTTCCAGTAGTGGACTGAAACCGAGTTTCTAAGTTTCCGTCTGGTTAGTTCAGTCAAACTTTTACACTGGAAGGCACCTCCATCTCCATCGTCCATCTTTTTTGTTTTCCTGGCAAAACATATGGCATCTCTCTCTCTCTCTGTCTCTCTCTCTCTCTCTCTATATATATATATATATGCGCGCGCGCGCGCACCCTAGCTAGCTATATATAGATATGGTGTATGGGCATCTTGATATTATTGTTTATTAATCATTGATCATGTTGTGCACCTTACTAGGTCATCTCCGATCGTCACAGGCGGTCCATCTCTGATAACTTCTATGCTTATTTCATCCCTCCTTTTTGGCTTTTTATTTCCCTAGAAGTATGTTTCATAGAAAATGGAGGCAGTATTGCAGGGAAGAGGAAGAAGAAGATGATCATCTTTTTCTAATAACAACATAGCTAGACTCTCTTAAATCTACAAATAAATCTAAACTACTTGTAAAAGTCCCAATGAATTAAGATAACTTTTGAATCACTAAAATACTCTCGTATTAAATGTTAATGACACTTTTAGCCCCTTGCAATTTTAACAACTCAAATCTCTTTAATGCCTCTTTCGTCCTTTTTTTCAATTAATTTTTCAATTAAAGAAAGTTTTTAATATCAATAAAGTTTTATCTTCTTTAGTGTTTTGAGGATTTGTGTTTTTTCTTTTGTATTTTTGTATTAATAAGTAACAAGGAATTTATTGAAAAATAAACATGAGTTTTATCTTTTATTAATTACAATAAAAGCATTCTAAATTAAATTAAAATTCTATCAATAGGTATAGTTTCATAAAATACCACCAATGACAATATTTTTTTTTCTAATTAAATTAAAATTTTCTTATAAATACTGATATAACGTGATTTTTCAAATAATTAAATATGTTAAATTACATTATATTTCTTATTTTCAAAACATTAAAGTTAAGTAATTAAGAAAAGTTTTAACAACTTAATTTATATATTCATTTTAGTTGTATTATTTACACTATAGTTGATTCCTTAAATATATTTAATTTAAAAATTATTGTAACATGAATCACACATGCATGATGCATTGTTAGGCATAAGAATATAAAAATAAGCATGACCCTATACATTTACACCCGTTAAAATGGCAGTTCTTTATAATTAATTAAGGTAACTTATGAATACTAATTTATTTCTAAATCGAATTTCATTTTTAAGACACAATCCCATAAAATTACATCAATTGGAACAAAAATAAAATTAAACTAAATTTTTTCATAATCACGGTCCATGCAATTCTACCAATCACAATAAAAGTATTTTTAATTAACATGAAAATTTTGCAACCTATTAAGTTTACATTTATTGATTTAATGTTGTTTTCATTTAATTTTGATTTTGCAAATTCTTTTAAATGGAATTTTTTTTAACAATTTTGAATATTTTATTTTAGTTATTTTATTCAAACTATATTTTTATTCATTAATTTTTTTCACAAAAATGTATACTTGCAACGAACGTAGTGCATTGCCAGTAACTAAATAAACAAATAAATAAAACCCCCAAAAAACATGACAATATTATTGATGAAAGATTGAATAAGAATAATAACTAAGTAGCTTATTTAGGTTGCAGCTCTTAATCCCACTTTAATTTCGAAATTCTCAAAAACCTCTTTTCGGTTTTTTCTTTTCTTTTCTCTCTCTTTTTTTTTTTTTTAATTTATGTTTTTCGTATTCTCTCGAGCTCTTCTTTGAGCCATTTGAAGGGCAAAAAAATTGCTCACGTGTCTGCCATATAGATAAGTCAAGGTGGTTAAAGTTTCAAGTTATATTCTCCATCCGGTAAATTTTCATATAAATCTAGACTTACTCTTAAAAATCACTTTTAAAATGATATTGATATAGTTTGAAATAAACTTTTTAAAATTGGGTCTCTAGCATGCACAATTTTGATAACAAAAAAATAAAAAAATAAAAAAAATAAAAAAAAAAAAATAGTTTGAAGGTAAATAAATTATTTTGCCATCTAACAAATATCCTTTTTTTAATCTTACTATTCTCAAAACTCATTTTCGACATGTTTTGTATCATGAAATAACTAAAAAGAAATGCACCATTTTTTTTACCTGTTGACTGAAATATGACAATTAAGTGTCTACTGAAGTATGTTCTCTATCTCTTTTCATGCATCCCCTTAAATCTTCTTGTTTTTTTTTTCCCCTCATTTGTAATAAACTATATATTAAACAAAGATTTTAAGGAGAAAAATTAAAATGATTGAATAAAACATTGTATTTCTAATTTTCCCAAATAATAGAAATATTCCTATCCCGAACCCTTCTAATTTTAACAGATGAGTATCGATACACTTTTTTGTTCGAACAAAAAAATTTCTTAGAAAATGAAAATAGAAAATAAATAAAAGATTTCGTTGACAAGATGAAAAAATATAGGTACATTTTTTAAGATTGAATGTGAACCTATAATTAAATGGGATCGAAAGGGGTCAATATTTAAGGGCGAAATTGTATGCTTGTAGATAAAAACATGGCCAGTGAGACTCAACTGTGTTGGTACTGCGTGGGATAAATTTAGGTTAAATTTAAGGTTGGAGTCCTTGGGCTGTTCTCCCTCCTTTGTTTTAAAATAAAACTTAAAAAATGGATGTTTAACAATAGGTCCCATTTATAAGTTTTGTTTACCCAAAAATTCCACCATATTTTCATTTTATCCAAAAGTCATTTTTAATAAAAAATACATCAGTTTGTTCTTTTATTTTGCAGAAACTGATCATTTTATTTTAAAATAAAAAATGATGTATAAATTAATTTTTTGAAAGTGTTTGAAAAATTGATGCATATATCATTTTTTTGGACTTTTGGGTAAACTAAAATTTGGACTTTTGAATAATATAAAAAGATGATGGGACTTTTGGGTAAAAAATAACTCAAAATGAGACTTTTGGATAATTTTCCATTTTTTTAAAGGAGTGGTTAGGTTTTCCATTAAAAGAGTTTTCCTTAGATTTGTTCCAAGCTTCCAATTGATGTGCCGACGACGTGGCCCAATAAGAAGAGGTTCCCATGTAATGAGGCATACGGATAATCCAAACGGCGTCGTGTCCACTTTCCCGTCAAAAGCCTTCTCGTTTCGAATTTAATTCTTTTTCGCGCGCTAATCACTTTTCTGCTTTATTTTCTTGGTGACTGGTGAGAGCTCGGGAGCAAAAACAATGGAGGAAAATGTCTGCAAATCGTCGATGATGTTTTTCTCTGATCAGCAACTCTGCTATGCCGATATACTGCCACCATCGGAGGTTAATCTCATCATAATCTCGGCTCTCCAATTCTACAACTCCTTCAATTCACGCTCTCTCTGTCGCAAATGAAATCGTTTCAGGTCCGTGCAAGAATCGAAGTAGCGGTCCTCAATTTTCTCAAGATCTTGAACTCTCCTTCTCCTGCAATCTCAGATCTTCCTCTGGTAATACAAACATATATACACACACACATACGAATTTTGTGTTCCTCTTCCGATCACAAATTCTCATTTCAAACCTCAGGATCTGCAATTGATGGCTCGAATCTGTTTAATTAATGTTTGAAAACCGAAGAGTTCGCGTGGGAATGAGAGAATGTAACCGTCTGTTTGGTTGCTGAGAAAACAGATAAAAAGAACGAAAATAGAAATTTTGAGTTTTATGTTTTCTTTTATTTTCAATTGAAAAAAAAAATAAAATAAAATAAAACTCAAATTAATTAAGACAAATAGTTGTATTATTCTTAATTCTGTGGAGACTTTCTTTTGCCGAGTCCTATGTTTTGAATTGACTAGTGTGTAAGAAAAATGTTTTCTTAGCCTTTCTCAGTGAGCAAACAGAGCATTAAGTGAAAACAAACTCTCTAAACTCAAAACTGTTTGAACATATGAGTTGAAGCTATGAATGAACAGGTCAGTAGAAGGTCGAGTAATAGCCGAGTGAGTCAGGGATTGTTGACTGATGTTTCTTGGATTTTCCTTTCTCACTCCTTTTGTACGAGGTCTTTGATGAGACCGAATGCCGCTAAATCCTTTATAAGAGGTACATGATCTTGATCAATTTTGCTTCTTTGTTTGGAAACTTTCTGCATTGATTACCAAATGCTGATAAAATCTACATCCTCTCTCTCTCTCTCTCTCTCTCTATATATATATATATATATATATACACGTGTATATTTTTGTTTATGCAGTGTGGAAGGTAATGGAGATGTGCTTCCAGATTCTAGTTCAAGAAAAGCGGGTCACTCAGAGAGAGCTTTTCTACAAGTTGCTTTGTAGTTCACCAGATTACTTCTCTTCCCAGTTGCAGGTCAATAGGACAATCCAAGGTCACACTTGTCTCCTTGTTTCATCCGCAATTTCCCACTGTTCTTCTGCTCATTTTCCGGGCAAATTCATTTTCTTCATTTTTTGGGGCCCCTACTAATGTTTTTAATTGATAGAATATGTACAATCGTATGCCAAACAGATGTCATAGCGTTGCTCCGGTGCAGTAGATACAGTCTTGGAATCATGGCATCTAGCAGAGGTGCTATTGCTGGGCGCCTGTTGCTGCAGGCACATATCTCTTCTCTTTTCTTTTGTTTAAATTAAATGAATTGCTCATCCTGCTCCATGGATGGCAACAATCCGTACAAATTGCAGCCCGTGACTAGTGACTTGTGACATGAAATTATTCTACTCAATTCGGATGAGCTGAGAGTCATTTAGCTTTTAATAAATTCTGAAGTAATATTTTCGCTTGTCAACTAGTGGCATTTTAATCATCATCACTTCGATCTATGTTAAATCATTTGTTGTCTTAAATAACTCATTGAGTCATGCTCAAGCCAGAATAGGGTAGCTTGGGCATACACCCAAGATGTCAATTGAATCATAACTTTTTCAAACATGCTTGCTATGATGATGGATGGAATGGATCTCAATTGATAGTGTGTGCGCACGTGTTATTTATTTTCGAACGGGCAATTTATAATAATTCAGTAATTCACTAATTGAGTTTTCTGAATTTGGAATTTGGAATCTGATGAACCGCTCGGTGTTTGGAAGCTCCAATTAGAATGAATTACGGAGTAGAAGTTTATGGATGATTTTTCCTAGTCATATTTTGGGAGTTGCTTTTTTTGTATTTTTTCCAATTACATATCATGTACCGTGGCTCATTACCGTGGCTCATTCCTGCTTCTTTCCCTTGGAAATACTCAATAGGAACCAAATCAAGAGGTTGTGGACTGTTCTGCATGTGGATCTTCTGGGTACGCTATATCTGGTGACCTGAATTTGCTAGAGAAGTTGATTATGAAGACAGATGCCCGGTATATTATCGTGGTGGAAAAGGTATATTGTTTAACTGAATTGTCTGAAAAACTCAGGGTGGCTTTCCCAGTTCTCATGCAATAGTACTGTTGGGTACTTGGATTTATTTAGCATGCAATATTCCAGCGGTTGGCAGAGGATCGTGTATTCAATCAGATTCCAAGCATTCTTATCACAGCCAAAGGGTACCCAGATATTGCGACAAGGTAACCTTTTGAACAGGTCACAGCTCTCGAACAGAAGCTCAATGCATCTTGTTGGGATTTTAAAAGAAACTCCGAACTCAAAGCTTCAATGCACTACTATCTTTTCATCTTTCCCCCAGTTCTAAATAATGCTGGTTCTTTGGAGTTTGGATGCTTGATAATGATCATGAACTAAGTTTCTAAGACATCAACAGGTTTCTTCTTCACCGAATGAGCCGCGCTTTTCCTGACCTGCCAATTTTAGCACTGGTTGACTGGTATGGATGGCCATTTTGCTCAAAACTGCATCATATATATTATCAGTACTTGTAACTTTCAGCTTCAAAAATTTTCAAGGAATCCAGCTGGATTAGCAATACTGTGCACCTTCAAGTATGGAAGCATCGGGATGGGTCTGGAGGCATACAGATATGGTGCTTTCTTGCTCTGTCTTGTTGAATTGTAATCTTTCTTTCGGAGTAAATTAAAATTAAACAAGACCCAACGTTTTTTATAGCCTGCAATGTTAAATGGCTGGGAATGCGAGGGGACGATCTACAGCTAATACCAGAACAATCTCTAGTTCCACTGAAGCCACGGGACCTGCAAATAGCCAAAAGCTTGATCTCCTCGGAGATCTTGCAGGTAAAGTACACAAACACAGTTCGTAGTTTGCCTTTTTATCAAGTTTTTGTAAACCCTAGTCCCAGGTGAGGCAGATCAGGATCTGTATTGATTATAATTGGTATTTTAACAGGAGAATTGCAGAAGAGAGTTACAGGTAATGGTTCAAGGTGGCAACAGAGCAGAAATTGAAGCGCTCTATTTCCATGGGTATGATTTCTTAGGGAAGTACATAGCAAAGAAAATTGTACAGGCCAATTACATATGAAAATAGAAACAGATGTTAGACAGCAAGCACCATGTAACAGATGTTACAGAACAATGTCGCAACTGGCTTGTCTTATATATCAACATGCAGAAGAAGTTTGGTTTGCTTGTGTCTATTCTGCGACCAGTTGCAGACATCCGACTAATTAAAATAGAGTACTGTTTTTCCGTTCCACCACTCCAATCAAATCGCCATGTTAGTTCGCTTAAAAGAGAAAAAATTGTGAGAACGTATAGATTTCTTATTTTGGTTTTCATATACGAGTCAATAAAATCTGGCAACATTCTACATCTATAGGCCACATGAGTTTGGAATGCAAGTTGGTACCGAAATGCTGGAAATGTACAACATTTTCCATTAAAATATTCAATTTCATCTATAAATGATGGATATGTGACATGCCAACGTTGGCACTAAAATAGCCACAACATAGTTCCAGAAAGCAAACACTAGAAACAGTAACTCCTCTATAACAAATTCAATGAATTTCCGAAAAATCTTCCACCTCTAGTAATTGAAGCAGAACACCATACAGGCCTGGTTGGAAAACACAATTTCTGATTCTATATCCAGTCAAAGCGAATAAAATATATGTAACACGAATTCTTCCAACCTATATATGACTTCTAAAAACAATCCAATAAGCCGCATAACAAATAAATAAATGGATTTTGTATCCATTCTCAGCTGCAATGTACAGCTTGTTACAAGCGTCCCCTAAATGCCTAACAAAAATTATCAGCCTCTCCTTGACAAGAGACTCACTCTCTTTCCCTCCACACAGAACTTCCCACTGCCTTCCAGCTGCAGCCACAAACAAAAATTTCAATGTCTAATTTGTATGGGAAAAGCAAAATTTAAGAAAAAAGAAAAAGAAAGGAATTATCATGATATGCATCTTCATGTTCACTCAGCACTCTCAGGAAAATAAAAGACCCTCTCATTCCTGGTAAGAACATTTTAAGGGCTGTGTGTTTAAGAGAGTAAACATTCAAGTCCCTTAATAGTCAATTGATCTGTAATGACACCTAGATCTGCTCAGCTCTAAACAAAGTAAATCACTAAAAATGACAAGAATGTGGCAAGAGAAACGAATGCATTTCCTTCTGAAAAATATCAAAAAAACAAAAATTGTTCTACAGTAGTTATACAATCGTACCTTTCTTTTCAAAAAAGCAAGAGCATCTCTCCTTGAAGAGAAGCTGGAAAAAACAGAAGATGAATGTTCATCAATAAGAACTTTAAGCTGTTTCAGCTTTAAGGACTCTCCGGGCACCTGCAACAAGCAGGCAGTCAGTGGAGGTAAAAAAAAAAAAATTGTAAGCATTTTATTTAGTACAATTTTGGAGGACGCACCTGACGAAGAAGCTGTTTACACAGCCTTTTCAGCTTCACTTTTGATTCATCATTCTTTTCCGTTTTTGATATTTCACCATGTTTTCGTTTGACTGAAGAACCTAAATCAGCTGAATCCTCACCATCACTATCATCAAAAGATGTCCTTTTTCCCTGATAGTGGACACCAGCTATTTTCTTCGGGCGGTCCTTAATGCCTAAACCTTGCTTTCCAGTTGTGGATTTATCCTGCAGATAGAAACTTGAATCAGTAGACTAACCTGTAATCTCCATAGCCTTCTCCCATTCTTCTCTCTACTAACATAAAATACTGCCTTTGTCAACAATTCACCATTTCACTAGATTTGCAGAAATTCAAATAAGCATGTATTTAGCATTAGCATTATCAAGAGAATAATCAATTATGTCTCATTGCAGTTGTTTTGCTTCATTTTTTGCAAATGTTGATAGAAGCTACAAACAACAACATTTCCTAATAATAGAGTATATGCAGTCAGATACTAATCAAACTGCACTTCACATACATCTTGTTACAGGAACCGAATATAATACAAATCAAATTGACAGAACCTGCTAAAAGTCAGCGGGCATAGAACATTCTTCCGACCCAAGTAAGTCACCAGATATTAACACGTCTGTGTGTGTGTGTGTGTGTGTGTGTGTGTGAGAGAGAGAGAGAGAGAGAGAGAGAGAGAGAGAGAGAGGGTTGTAAGGAATAAGTATAAACAATAAGAATATTAGAATACATACTTGTACAAGTTTGTAAAGATTTTCTTGATCTTCTTCAAAAAATACAGTCCTCTCATTGCAATTTTGAGCATTTTCAGTCAGGACAGATCTCTTTCTCTTCGCCTGTGCTCCAAGAAAACCTCCTGAGATAAATCCATATTTATGGCCCCACCATTGAGCTGAAACATCTTCACCTTTGTTTCCTGTCACAATTTGCAAGAGTTCATTTAAAAAACAATGAATTACACCATCTTTTCTTATCAGCAGCTATATGTTGCGACATAAAATACAATTACTGTAAGAGAGAACCAAAAAAAAAAAAAAACTCTAGAGTGGACATTGTGTTTTGCACTAGTTGTTACTGGCATATGCATAGTTATATCTGGTCTCCAACAAAAACACTACACAATAGAGACAGGAGCTTAAGAGAATCGAAGTACGAAAAATGTCCAATGTCCAACGGTTCAAACAGCACTTATTGAGACCAAAAAGGTAGAAATGACCCAAAGTTGTATTTGGCAAAGCACCAGCACAACCTACAAAGGCAAGGCAGTTGCACATCCCATGAAACAATTGCAAATATAAGAGCCACATGATAAGGAGTACATTTGGTGGGCTATGGTCGAACATGTTTATTTCTAGCTTCCTTCAATTTGGAGAAATATGAGAATTTAATATTCAAAGGCATTTTGGTACTTCTATAAATTTGGGTTGTATGGTATCAAATTTAGTAGGAGTTTGGTTACAAGTTTTGCCAATTCTTATTCAGTTACTTTGTTTTGAATTTAATAGGTATACCTTGTAACTCTCTATATAAGCAAAACTTGTTGACACAATTACATGCCTTACAATTGGCTATAAGAATCTCTTCAACTTTTGCACTCAATTAATGGTGAGACCATTGATTATCTACAAAGTATCATCCCTCACTTCCTTGACATGCGGACATAAGCAACCATGACACGGGTAAACTCATCATACATAAGGACCACCTCCACTGTGCTCAAGTGAAGAATTATTTAGCTTTTCAACTGCCTGAGCACAAAAACTCGAAAAGGTAAAAAGAAAGCAGCACAGCTCAAATAAAAGATAATCTAATCTGGCAAACTGGCTTTGGTTTAGATGGCATAAAAACGAATAATCAAACAAGCTTATAACTAGAAAGTCCAAACAAATGTCATCTAATGAAAAATACAGTTTATAGAATTCAATACTATGATTTAAAATACTAAGTATAAGTACTGCACTCTATTTACTTGTATGCTAGAAGTTACCTTCAACGTCCAAATCAAGACTTTCAGATGCCTCCACCGCCTCTAGTTCGTCATTTTGATCATAATTCATCTGCGGACGCTCATCATCCTTTTTGACCTACAGCACAAATATCCCAAGAATTACTAGGCATATGCAAAATTTAATCCAGATATGAATTTGAATTTGGAATCTAGCATATGCGTCTCAATTGAACTGGAATTCTACGAGAAAATGCCAAGATAAAATTCACAACATTAAGAAACTAAAATGAAACCTTTACCGTTTGCATAACAGAAGTCCACTTAATACTAAGCCAAATATATATTTATACAAAGGAAATTGTGATTCAAGATTCAATAATTATAATTCAAATATATGTATCTAGTCTTAGACATGTAGGCTAGATATGTCCTTCAAACTGGAGCAGAAACCTTTAGAGATTAACTACAGCGGGTTACTTGAAAAACAGACATGTAGGCTACAGGCAGAACATGATCTGATGTATCCTCGCAAGGATATTTTAGGTGACGCCGTGATGGTCAATATTGCTTTCATAAGATGTAGAACGCACTACTTCACTAAATCCAAAAACTCCTAATCAATTTAAAGAAAAGAAACGTAATTAGGATATCCATAATTCTAGTCAACAATGTGTTTACTGTAAACCTGCAGAATTTTTAAAGTCTGGGGGTGTCATCCTGCTAGTTAGCTTAGAATACGTAAGGTCCACTTGGATCTTGTAGTTAAAAACTATAACAAATAAGTTGTGCTCATTGAATTTTCCAATAAATGTACCCAAAAAAAAAAAAAATCAATTTTAGGCCCATGAACAAATTGAAGAGAGAGGAGAGGGGGGGTAAACACTATTATTATACAATAACATAACCTATCATCAGAAAAGAAAAGAAAAAAAAAATGAAAAAAGAAATACACAACATCATTGGAGTATGTCGATAAAAAAAGTCTTCACATGTACCATAAAGATTCTAGGTGGAATAACTAACTAGAGAGAGAGAGAGAGAGAGAGAGAGAGAGAGAGAGAGAGAAGTAAACACTATAATTATACAATAACATAACCTATCATCAGGAAAAAAGAAAAAAGAAACACACGATATCATTGGAGTATGTCAATGAAAGAAGTCTTCACATGTACCATAAGGGCTCTCGGTGGAATAACTACCTTGAACCACCTGATTCAAACAACTCTCTAATGGTCCAATACCATAATAAATATTGAAAAAGAAAAAAAGATAAAAAAAAAAAAAGAAAGAGAGGACACTTACAAGAATTCCTTCAAGATCCTTGGAAGAATATGCATGGACAAGCTTCCCTCTCTCCCTTTTCTTATATCTGATAGTTAATTGGAAAAAAATAATTAAAATGTACTGAACAATTAATATACACAAAGAAGTTAAATAAAATATACCAACCTTCCCTGCGGTCGAGTAGCCTTGACAACTGTATCCTGAATATCTTCAGAAACACTGGTCTCCAGCCCTTCTGGTGCATCATCTTTCTCAACAACTATTGGATTCAAAGATGATCCATATCAGTCTATTGTTTGGCATAAAGCATATTACAAAATCACTAAGATTAAGTTATACCTTTATCATTGGTTTCTGCAGCTTGCTGCCAAATACAGAAAAAAAAATCATCAAAATCGCCTTATTGGGAACATCAAATGAATCATCTATCATTAAAATCTCATCTGACAAAGAAGTTTGGAATCACCACTTTCAATCTTTTGAGGATACTGTCAAATTGTGCCGTATCAAATGCCCATTTGTTTGGTTCTTCCAAACCCACACCTATTACAAATTTCAAAGAACAACAAAGAATAAATGTGCCAAGTTCATGAACCCTCAATCTGATTCCTAAGAAAGAGGAGGAAAATAATAATAACAATAATACATTTTGAATATCATTTTCAATACTGTTTTGTTTCATGAGAAATGAAAAAAAAAAAAAAGTCACCTCAACTAAGGCACATCATCGCATTAGGCTCAGTTTAGAAAAAATTTTCGATTTTCAAATGTCAAACAGTTAAAAAAAAATATATAAAATCTAAATTATTTTCTTTTGCTGCCTTTTCTCATCAACCAAACGGAGCATAAATTCGAATAAACGAACGAAAAAGAGAACGGTAGTGAAGAAAACCTGTAGTGTCCTGTTTGTTTTTAACTCTAACATGTCCTTTGATCCCTTGCTTGTCTTTCCCAAGCCCTTCGCCTTCTTCCCACCCCTACACAGGATCCCGACACCATCAAATACCGAATACGCAATATCAAACGACAAATCAATTGAGCTAAACCACATATTAGGAATTTTCAAGCAGAGTCTAGAATAAACCCTAGACTTCCACAAACTTTATAGAAGTTTTGTGTGGCAACTATATATATATATATATATATATATATATATATATATAGAGAGAGAGAGAGAGAGAGAGAGAGAGTACCATTTGTTTCATGAGGCGAAAAGCAGCGGATTGCCTGGCGATTCCGACATAGCAGAGAGGAGCTTCAGGTGCGGCCATGTCTTCTGCTTTCTTCTGCCGACGATCCAGAGCCCTTTCAAGTCGAGCGGGGGAGAAAGAGAGAGAGTCGAAAGGCGCTCAAGACCTAAAGGGCAAGCAAGGAAAACTACAGTGTTTCTTGATGTATGTAAAACTGTCTGCGTGATAGCAATTTTGTTGGTGACACATTAATCGGGTGGTCATCAATCAATCAGACAAACGGGAATAAGAGTTCCTTTAAGAGTGGGTCCTCCCATTGTATATTGGACAAGCAGCATCAAACACATCGCCACTGCATGTTTTTATTTTATTTTATTTTATTTTTTTGTCTAAAAACGTACCATATCAAAAGAAAAAAAAAAGAAAAGAAGAAATAAATTGAGTTGGGTAATAAATTGTTCATATTTCATTTCATATATTAATAAATTATAAATTTAAATTTAAATTTGATTCACTTGTATAATGAATTAATTTGAATTAGTTATTTGTTAAGATAATTTCATTTTTAAAAGAGATATTTCGAATGTGAACTTAATAGTGGTTCACTGGGACGAGATAGTTTCTATAGTATGGTTAAAAAAAAAAAAACAAACATAATCTCAATCTAAGCTCAAATATTTTATTTTAAAAAAGCTTATTAGGTTAAATAGGTATTCTCTTGAACTTCTCTTAATTAATTAATAAACTTAAAGATAATATTTAAAATTTAACTCATTTACCTTATAGTTTGCATTAAATTCATTGACATTGTGAACTATATTGGGTGCTCTACATTTTGCTTATAAGATTTGAATTTAGCAACTTGAATACAGTTACGAATGAGTTGAGTTGGGTCAAGTAAAGGGTTGCTTAACTTTAGATAGGTAAATTAATGAGTTTGTAAATGAAGTTTGAGGTTGACATACCTTTCTTATGAACAAGTTTTAATGAATCTTTAATCAAATTGATCATAAAAGGAATTTGAGATATTTAATTATTTAAAATATTAATAAACTTATCAAATAGAGTAATAAAGTTTATAAATTTATGAATTTAAATTTAATTAATTTATTTTACAAGTGATTTTAACCGTATTTTCTTGGGGGAATTAGCCAAAAATCTTTTCTTAAAAATTTTTCATGCTTAAAGTCTTATCAAAAGATCTTTCATGCGGGATTTTTGACATGAATTGGACAAAAATATCATTCATTCCCCAAATATTGAAATAAGGTCAAATAACTCAACTCTTTTTTTTTTTTTTTTTGATAAGCAACTTAACTCGTTTTACAACCTTTTACTCCATAAGGGTCATAAGTGTGGAAGGAAATTCTAAAATGGTACGTTCGTTGCCACATGTGATATGATATGGCTCAGAACAAATATAGTTTTGGGTCTACCTGAATATTGCTCATAGAGTTCGGTCGTGAAGGTGAAACGATGTCGTTAATGCTGCTCGCCTGCTGTATGATATCGCCGTGGAAGTCTCTTGATCATCTCCTGATCTTGGAACCGTGGCATTGTACTCTCTCTCTCTCTGTCTCTTTCTCTGTAATGGGGTCTATGCTGGGCGACTGGCCTTCATTCGACCCTCACAACTTCAGCCAACTTCGACCGTCCGATCCTTCCAATCCTTCTGTAAGTATTTCTTATCTAAATCATATTTCATTTCTCTGAGTTTACAGCTTTATATGATTGCGGAAGAAAATACATTTTTTGAGTTTTTTTTTGCACAATTAAGCTCTGTTTGGTTCTCGGAAAAAATTGAGGAAAAGGAAAGGAAAATGATTGAAAATGGTTACCTACCTTTCCTAAGCTTTTTAAGCATTTTTTTTTCCTTTCTTTCATTCTTTCGTAGAAACAAACAGAGGGTTAAGGATTAGGGTTTGTGGGTGCATCCATGCATATTATTGGACCCCTAATTATGACATTTATTTTAACTTTAGAAACGTAGTTAATTTTTAAAATCTACATTCAGCAGCTTCTGAATTTGGGCTATTCTTATGTTAAAAATAGATATTTTAGCTGAGTGTTATGAGTACTTTTGTTTGATTTGTGAATGTATACAGTGACAATTATATCTGTCCCCATGAAGATTTTGATTAGTGCTAAATATGAAATACTTTTGCCGTGGTATTTCAAAATCTAGTACTGGGAATTTTTTAACAAATGTGAAAGTAATAATTAGGATTTATTGCTAGCACCATCAATAAGAATTAGAGGAGCGGGTCATTACTTAGTGATCAGCATTACGAAGCTCAACTGGCCTGCTTTTGGACTAATGCATAGGGTCATTGGCATTGAAACAATGAGGGTGTAACTATGATTATCATTTACCTTAAGGAAAGATGTGCATTATGATTGGTTCAGACTATATCACGGAGGAGTTCCCACAATTTTTAGATGGAAAGGGATTCCTCTTGTGTTTGAGTAATGTTTTTCTTAAAATCTTTCCCCTTCCTCTTCGAGACCATACAATATGTACAAGATATAAACAAAACCTTCCAAACATAAAACCTAATACTTATAATAAAATTTAATCATATTTATCCTTAGTTAAATCTACTCAATTTTGGATTTAAATGCACTAACTTCAAGATGAAGTTAAATGTACTCATTATGATAATTATTTCATAATTTACTAATTTTTTATAATTAAATACTTAATTAATTGGGTTCGTTTTTTTCCGCTCAAAGATTGAATGGAGGAGGCCAACCAAACTTTTTGTCTTTGTAAGCTTTAAGGTGCTCCTCTGTCTCCCATTTAAAATATCATCGTCAGTAGGTCCAAAGCATTTAAACATGGCATCGATAATCTCCTTCCACATAAGTTGCAACTGTACCTTATGGTATTATTGAAACCTTTGTGGAGCAGCTCCCTCGTGATGAAAAAGGCCAGTGGCTCTTTTGGTCTTCCTATGTTCTTTGACAGGGAGAAAAGTTCTCTACCTTGTAGATCCATTCCATTTGTGCCTGGCCAACGAACTTGGGAAATTCAGTTTGTGCAAAGCGGGGCTGGATCCGGCTGTTGGTGCTAGCATCTCCATTGTTATTCCCAAGTGAAACTGAATGTTGAGGACTTACAGGGATACCTATTTTTAGCTGCTTAATTGAGAAAATAAATTAGTTCTTATTGAATTGCTGGGACTTTTAAGGGCAGCAGATCATGCACAATCTCATCTTCCCATCTTCTCATGCTCTTTTTCATCTTTCTAGGCCTAATTAGCATAGGTACGTCTCTAATAACAATTGACACAGAGGGTCTGGACCGCTATTAGTTTTAATCATGCGAGGCATTGCCACAATTTTAAGCAGTTAACAGATCCCTCTTATGTGTGATTACAGTTTTCTCGATAGGCTTCTTCGTTCTTCCCCAAGGCTGTATGGCATCTACAGTCTATATGCCAGACCTTCCAAAGATAAAGCTTAATACTTAAAATAGAATTTTCCGATTTTTACATTTATTAAATCTACTCAAATTTGAATCTAGAAAAAATTATTTCAAGTAGGAAAGATACTTGTTTACTAATTATGATATTTATTATATAATTTGCTTATTTATGATAATATTTTTCCTGAATAGACCCAATCGCAGCCCAAAACTGGGCAGCTATAAATTTTCCCAAAATGTGGTTTTATTCATCTTAGCTATCAATTTTGAGATCTGTAATTGGAAATGGCAACTTTCTAAATGATTTGCCCTACTTGGTTTATCAAAACCAGATTTCCCATTTCAAGAAGCCCACCTCACTGTATGCCAGAGGCATTTGCATGAATCAAGACTGAGGTTCCATTTTCATGGTGGGAGCTTGCATTGCTCAAAATGGATCAAATTTGAGCTTTTGAGAGGTTCAAATGTTAGATAAGAGATTCCTAGATTCCTACAATGAGAATTTTCGAATTTGCAATAATTACTTCTTCAAACTTTCTGGATTTGGAGCTAGCTTGTTGCACTTCAAAATCTGTGAACTTTTTTTCTAAAAATCATCTACTTCGAGCTGCAGATTACAGATTGCTGTGCTATTGGTTTCATTCTTGTCAAACTTTCTGGATTTAATTGAAAAACTACATAGTTTACTCTAAACTAATTTTTGTCTTCAGGTAAAATCTTAGAATTTTTGTGGATGGATCTTTTAAGAACTTGGACTTGCCTGATGTAAATTGTTAATTTTCTTGTCCAATTTTTTATAGCATAAAATATGTAATTTTTTTTTCTTATTGAAGATATGTTATTGTTTTGTAATGAAATTTGAAATGCATTCTCCACTATGTTAAAGTTATGCTTCTGTTTGTATTCAGAAAATGGCGCCTGCCACCTATCATCCTACTCACAATCGGACCCTTCCGCCACCTGATCAAGGTAATGAAGAGATCTTTATTCCATCTATTTCTTTTCAATATACATTTTTTTTGCCTTTTTAGATTTTTTTTTAAAAAGCGGGGCCCCCCCCCCGGAGGTTGTATTGGTTGTCGTAATATTATGAATCGTTATATTGCAGCATGTACTATTAGTTGGCCGATGCTGTTGTGATTTATAGCAATTCGAATTGAACATCTAAACTTAAGACATATAAATGTCCTTGCTATATAGTTTCCTTAACTTGTACTCTAAAAAACTGCAAATGAGCAAGATTGATAATTTGAACTAAAAATCTTTAATTTGATGCCGGAGAATTATGGTAAAGTGGTGTTTGTTTAATGAAATTAGTCATTCAGGAAGAAAATTTTCAAGTTTTAAAACAGCAATAATGATTGGTCGTGGTAGCTCAAAGATTTTTTTTTTTGGTCAGAGTAGCTTAAATATATCACTGTTAAAATTATTAACCTTTTGGAATGTGATTAATAAGGGGATCATGCTATCTACTCATTCTTAGTCATTTTATGTTGTTCTGGCATATGGGTATTTACAAGCATCTTCTCACAAAATTTGGTCAAGAGCAGTATTTTTTAATGCGTTTGATTTTTTACTGCGAGTCTAATGGGCTTAAAATCTTGAACATTGTTCCTGCGTCACCGGCACAAATGAGAAAAATTGTAAACTTCTCTTATTGGTGACTAAGACACATACATGAGTGTGCACTGACACAATCCACTGCAATGGTTCAACCATCATATAAAACACAAAAGGTGTTAAGAATGCCGCAAATATAATTAACTTCCTTTATCACAAATAGTTGCCAAGAAGCCATAAAACCTAAATTGTCAGTTAGTAGCATCAAATTTCTTCAAAGTATATAAATTGAGGTGAAATAAAGTTTTGTTTGAGATTTTAAGACATTTAAAATTTGTCATCATGGAAATATTAAGTGTTAATTAGAAGGAAAACTAAAAAAGTAGTCTAAGTATAGATACATTTTTTCAAGTCCTTGTTATAAAGGTAGACTTGTTTTGGGTGAGGCACTGAGGCCTTAGACAAAATCTAGCATGACACAATTTTCACACCTCATGCATTGAGAGAGAGAGGGCGTTTGAGGATGGGAATATCCTATATAATAGGTCTGTCAAAATTTTATTGTTAAGTGTCAATCAAATCCCTATGAGCTATTATTACATTGTCTATTTTATGATTCACATTGCAATTCCATCAAATTAGACTATAATACTTCTAAAAGCAGATACCTTTTAGTTGAAAATTCAGACTAGATCGAGGTCATTGCATTTAATTCAACATTGAGTAGCCTTGTGATGATTTTTTATGAGAAGGTCCAAATTTTTGTACTTTTAGATTTGATTCGTCATTACTGAAAGATGACCAACTAACTGTCTTAGCAGTCTTGAATCTTGATTAGGATTTTCCTTTTTTTTTATTTTTTTATTTTCTTGTGAGTTTAATGTTCACATTATCGTTGTTTCATTATGTGTAATTTACTTGCTTAAAAAACTTTTGGCAGTGATATCTACCGAAGCCAAAAATATTCTTTTGAGACATTTCTATCAGCGTGCTGAAGAGAAGGTTAGAGTTGATTTCGTAATGCACATTTATGAATACATACTACATATGCATCTTTGTGCAGGGTTTCAAGTCATAATAAAAGATCTTCCATTTTGGTTTCTCACTACCTTACTTTTTGCAGATGAGACCAAAGAGAGCTGCCTCGGAACATCTGACTCCAGAGCATGGATGCAAGCAACCTAGGGCTTCTGCCTGAGATGCTTCCTACTAAGCCTTATTTGTTGAATGAAAGCCTCATGTTTTTCATATCCATGTAAATGTGGTTCATCATGTCAAAGATGTGATAGTCTGATGTAAGTTGAGATGGGACTTGCTCCCTCATTGTTGTAAAATGCTTGGCCAGACATAGAAAATGTGTGTATAAACCAGATTAAATACAGCTAAGTAATTACAATACAAGCAGTGAGATGATGGACATGCTTTACTTTATATTCTTTTGCTGCTTCTCTGTTCGTGTGTTTTGGAAGAAATGTTAGTCCATGGGCTTGTAGATGGTGTAGAAACACACTTTAATCAAAGGGACACCAAATGCATTGGTCGGGTGCTTGCAGGTTTGGAGTGCTGGGAGGGTAAACCTCTTTTTTTCCTTAAACCCCTACACCCAAAGGTTCAAAGACTCGAACCCACGGCCTCCACTCTAAAATAGGGGAGATATACACTAGCTTTTATACTGAATTTGGGTTTTACATTTACATTTAAAGGATAGTATTCTTTGTGATTTGGTCAAGATGGCCTTACTTATGCCAGTGATGGTGATTTTTTATGGCCTTATATATGCTAGTGATGGTGATTTTCTTTTTTTTCTTTTTCCTTTTTTCTAGAAAAGAAAAGAGCGCCGGCCAGTCGTGGTGGCCTATCTGGTAAAGAAATTTAGGGCAGCCTATAGGTCACTTTCGGGAACTAAATTGAGAAAGCAGACTACATATTGGTGGTGCCCATTATAAATTATGAACAGGTAGGTGTATGAGAGATGCACATTTAGCTGCCCATGTTCTTACGGCTAGTGGGCAATTGAAAATGATTGAATGTTCCAATGGTGTGATGCATGCCTCCACCCTATTAGGGTTTTACTGTGGCAGAAAATACTGGTGCCATTTGAGAGGAAAAGAAACATAAAATTTGAGAAAATTACACTTCATTCACTCTCAAATTTGACATGCTTTCACTTTACCAAGTTTTATTTTTGTTACAAAATGTCCTATAATTTTAGACTATGAAACTGTATTCCTCTTGAACGAAGAAGATGAGGAAAATCATAGCCAAACAATCTATTCACATATAACTAAAAGACTTGAGGTGTAATTTTTAATAATTGATTAAATTAAGTGAAATTTTAAATTCCGTAGGTGATTTTTAAAAAAATTAAGGGCATTTTATGCTAATGGATCTCGGAATTTAAAATATTATGTTAATGGGTCTAAATTTTTAATATTTACTTATGTCAATGTACTAATCACTATTTTTTTGGACGAAAATACCCTCTTAACAGTAAAAAAATTTAAAAATTATTTAAATTTTCTACATAATCCCTACCATAACATATAATCCCAAATCCACATATTAACAAATAATTTTTATCTTAATACATAATTTTCCTTTCACGATAGATTATTATCATGCTTTTATGAATCAAATCAGTTGATTTTAATATCACATCAATATTTTCTTCTTATAAAACGGGCTAATTACACTGAAGACAAATTGCAACAATCTTTTCTCGTGCTTCTATGTTTCGTTAGAAGCTGAAAAAAGCAAGCATGATTCACGAGCTAATTAATACAATCATTATTCACGAGTTTACTCCTAAGTCTAAAGCCACGTGTCCAACATGATGCCCGACCGAACCAAGGCGACAGAAACCACAGAGCCAGGAATCAGGAGCAACGCCTCTGTGACTCACTGAAGCATATTCTTCACAGTCTCCTTCCCCAACTCTTCTCTCTCCTTTTTGCAAACGCTTCAATGGCCACAGCGGCTCCAATATTCTTCCCTTCAATCCCCTCTAAAACCACCAACAAATCTCTCTCTCCTCCATTTCTTCGTGCTCACATCACCAAACACTCTTTCCTCGCACCATCAACCTCTCCTCTGACTCTCCGATCCACGCCGACGCCGCCCATAACCGCCGCCACCACCATCGACGTCGAATTAGACACAACATCCACTGTTCCGTCCAAGTCTCTTCCTTTCCGAGTCGGTCATGGCTTCGACCTTCATAGATTAGAGCCTGGTTATCCTTTAATCATCGGCGGGATCAGTATTCCCCACGATAGAGGTTGCGAGGCACACTCTGACGGTAATTTTTAGATTCCGGTTGGGGAATTTTGTAATTAATTATGATTATTTATATGTACTGAAGTATGTTGTTGGTTGTTGTTGTAGGTGATGTGTTGCTTCATTGTGTTGTGGATGCAATTTTGGGTGCGTTAGGGCTTCCGGACATTGGACAGATCTTTCCTGATTCTGATCCTAAGTGGAAAGGAGCGGAATCGTCTGTTTTCATCAAAGAAGCTGTAAGTCTTTCTTATTAGATTTTGTTATATTATATATGGATTCATTGCTTGATTTGATTGTCTTAATTCGTCAACTCATATTATATTGATTGATATTGAACTCTGTTTCGCTATGTTTGTATCTTATAACTGACAATTTTTTTTTGAAAATGCATACGAATTTTGTATTGAGAGTGGGAAATTAAGCTGCTGAGATTCGAATTATTCCACTATGCATGAAGCAATTGAAAAAATATCGTTTTTATGGAGAATTTGCGCTTCTCGACTTGTAATAAGACTAGAACTCTTGACCCTTATTGTGGAATGTTGCTTTCTGCTTGTAGTAAGTTCAAAAAATGAATTTGAAAGTTTTCTCGCATCATGGGGACCCACTTAAATCTACGTATAAAATAAATTGAAATTTTTTTTTGTATGAACTTTGGAAGACCCCCAAATTGAATGGCATGGAGCATCAAAGTTTGTGAAATGCAGCTGCATAGCATTTACTTTCCTTCTTTTAAGTTCGAAGCAAAAGAGGGTCAGCTTTTCTGTTGATAACTTGCTTGCCATTGCCGCATCATCTGGTAAAGGAAGTAGTTAGATTTATCTGGCAACTTGATTTCTTCGGTTTGCTTCACCACATATGCTTCAAATGGTGACTCCAAACTGCCAGTACTCCGTGAGGCTAATGTCACCCCTTGGCATTGTAGTTCTCTTGATGGCTCAAAATTGCCTCAATCCAATGTCATATGCAAAAGTTATGGTTGTTCCCTTGAAACTGCACATATAGTATAAAGTCATTGTTTCACGGTTTGATCAAAGCTGTATGGAAATTCACCTTGATCATATTTTTTATATATTATATTTCAATACCGAGAACATCTGAGAATTTATAGTGAACTAATTTAGTGGATAAACTTTATCTAAGGGCTCAATGAGTAATTGTTTTGGGCTGTTAAAGCAACCGTTTCAACTACAAAGAGTTTTAAATTTCTAAACTTCCTTCTTATTTCCTCTGTTTTTACACCATTCAAGTCTAGGCATATAGCATATATAGAATATATGAAGAAAATGCCTTTCCATGCGGAGGTTATGAGGAATTCAGCTGGCTCGAAAGATTTCAACAATTATTTATCCTGCAGTTAAGTTATTTCAAGGAATTTGGGAACTTCATTTATGTGGATTATCCTTAAGGGTAGATTAAAAGAGAAAAGATCATAAGATTATGGAGTATTTTCTTTTCTGCAGTACATATGAATATAAAAATCAAAGGACATTATTATTGCCTCTTGTCAGTGGGAAGCCAAATGCCCCATTGCGTATGAGAAATTGAGCTGGAATAGATTGATGAAAGTTACGACACTACCATATGAATTAAGATGGTTTCTGATAGGCAAGAATTGATAGAATATGATCAGAATGAGTCATAAGCTACTCGTACCTGCTGACAGAAACTGAAATTATTAGCATTCATTGTTTAACTCATTACAGTGAATTCCTGGAATATGAAACTGAAACTAGGCTGTTATTTCAGTTTAGAATCTGAAACTGTTCTCAACTTTTAGCTACACCAGAATTCCTAATCCTAGTTATAGGACATTTACTTACCATTTATAGTGAGTTCAAAAATTGAACTAATTTGGAATCACCATGGACTTACACTTAATCTACATTTGAAGTCATTGAAAAAGTCTTTTGTGTCAAATTTAGAAACCCTCCAAATCAAATGGTACTAGGCAGTCAAAGTTTGTGAAATGTTTGCTTTTTTTACTTCAACCATTATTTTGAGAGTCTGTCTTACTTCAGATTGCAGCTCCAAACCAGTGTTGCTTTATGAGGCTAATGTTGCCTCTTGTTATCATAATACTCTTGTTGGCTTAAGAATCGCCCAATCTAGTGCTATATGTAATTCCTGTAAAACTGCACATATAGTGTACCATTAATGTTCCATGGTTTGCTCCAAATTGCATGATGATCCACCTCAATCATCAGTCATGTACCAGAGTTGTAATACAATACCATGAACATTTGACAATATGTGATAAACTCATTTGATGGATAAACTTGATGTGAGGGCTCAATGAGTAATTATGCTTGGGCTGGTTACTCTATATAATAATTGTACCGGAGTTTTAATACAATACCATGAACATTTGACAATCTGTGATAAACTCATTTGATGGATAAACTTGATGTGAGGGCTCAATGAGTAATTATGCTTGGGCTAGTTGCTCTGTATCATAATTGTACAATGACAGGTCAAACAAAATGAAGGAAGGTGCAGTGATAATAATGACAAAGCTGGAAATTTTCAAGTTTTTCCATCTGGTTGCCAAGAAGACAGTAAAAGAAAAGGATTCTTGAAACAACCAGTCCAACTGAGAAAATTGTTGACATCATATAAATGGACCATTTAGAGAATATATAAAGAGTATTAAAGACAACACCTTTCCTTGTGGTAGTCATGAAGAATTCAGCTGGGTTCAAAGATCAGGATAATTAGCTGCAGTCCAACAATTTTTGAGAAATTTTGGAATTTCACAGACCCTGTTCATACTGTTTATATGTGATTATACTCCAGGTTAGACTCAACATTGGAGACAACATCATTAAAATATTGCCTGTTCTTTTGATACCTGTATAGATGGGAAAAATCAAAGGACACTCAACCTTGTCACTGTAATCCAAATGCGCCGTTTCAAGAAAAGAGATCGAGGTGGAGCAGATTGATGTAAACTATGACACTTCCATATGAACTAGCAGGCAAGGGCAGATGGGATATGATCAGATGATTAACAAGCTTACTGTACTTGATGACAGAATCTGTAATTTGTTAGCATCCAGTGTATAAATAGTATTTTATTCACCAGTACTTTATAGAAGGTTTTAGTTGAGGTCTCAATGTGAGTATCATAACAAATTTTCTGCCATGGAGTGCTTCCAACCACAATGCATGGTAAAATGACTACATTGTAAAATAAGATAAAATTGGGAATTCTATTTATTTTTCTTTTTTGGGGTCATGTTTTAGACAGTCTATATCATGAATCATCAGTTAAGAAAGTTTCCTAGTATAGTAATGGGTATTTGTTTCATCATCCTTCATGGAATAGATAACTGGGTGGTTGTTCTAAGGAGTTAGTTGTTTTTCTGAATCAAGCTCATCATTGTTATATGGTTCATTTCAGGTGAGACTCATGCACGAGGCAGGTTATGAGCTTGGAAATTTAGATGCCACCCTGATTCTTCAAAGACCAAAACTGAGCCCACACAAGGAAGCTATCAGGGCCAACTTGTCTAAGCTGCTTGGAGCAGACCCCTCTGTCGTAAATCTGAAAGCGAAAACTCATGAGAAGGTCGACAGCCTTGGAGAAAATCGAAGTATTGCAGCTCACACTGTGGTTCTTCTTATGAGGAAGTAGAAAAAGCACCCTTCGAAAGTGCTCTCTGAATGGTAGAAGTTGTACTGTATTAGAATGGTTGTATACAACAGAGAATCCAACTGCTATGTACTTACGGTTGACAATAAAATCTAATGCAATTGGTCGAAAAAGAAAATTTATTGAGTTTTAATTCACTCTGTTTCACTTGAACAACTTCTCCCTCTTTGGGTGATTTGACAGTCGATTGTAAGATTGGTCTTTGTGATAGTTTATAAAGATGTGGTTCTTCAATTGGTGTCAATTTTTTGGTAAAATGCATGTCATCGTCGTGTCGTCATCTTTCATCAGGCAAATCTATCAGCATTTAGGTGGTCCTGTTTGGATTACTTTTGCCTAAAATCACTTTTAGAGAACTATGTGTCAACATCTCTTTAGATTTATGTTCCAACCATCTCTTCACATATCAAAATTTTCATTTTAAAAGTGAGTGGCAAAAGTTAGGGTGTGCCCAACTTTGGCCAATCATTTTATAATTTTTAAGTCGGCCGGAAGTAATCATATTATTCCAACTCTTAGATCAAGTAGAATTTTGAGCTTCAAAAGTGATTTTAGGTAAAATTAATCAAAACCGACATTTAGTCAAGACGTTGTAATCTAGTTGCATCCGGTGGCCTAGAAATTAACGAGGCACCAAAAGCATACTTGGGTTGTTGAGAATACAAGACACGATTTTGCTCGTGCACTATATATTTTGCCTAATGTTGAATATTTGATCTCAATCTCTTCTGATAAGTTCAGAAAAGGCACGATTTAAAATTAATTAGCCATAAAAGTTACGACCCTGTTGGCTGAAATTGAATTCAAATATGTAGCTTTGGTCAAATTAAGGATATGAGCATCCAGCTTCAATTATCTATTCATTTTTAGCCGACGAGCATGAAAATTCGGACTCCTCCATGCTTTGTTGCCAAATTTTTGTGTTCTTGCGGCAACTTGTCAAATTGCTCTGGTCAAGCAGGCATGATTTTTTTTTTCTGACTTCTATTCACTAATGTAATGGTGGACTGCCAAGAATTTTAGGTACAAATGGGAGAGAAAAACATGTATTGTTACAATGGCCGCCCGTGTGAAAAATTTTCCAAATTTACCATATATATATACACGTTTGTTTTGATGTCATTAGACTTTAAGATCATTGATGCAGCATGACTTCATAAATTTGGAATTGTCACAATGCACCAAACCTTTATAATCGCTCAACTACAATTGACCAATTCAAAGACAGCTCCTTAGCCTAGGTGGTAAGTGGTAATTTGCACGGTATTGAAATCCCAATTTCATGCAAACTCACTAAAATTTAACCATTGCCTAGTCCAAAAAAAATATATGGAGTAATAAAAAAAATCAATAATGCTATCTCATTTCCCTATTTTGCGCATACTTTCCCATAGGGGTGTGCAAAAACCCGCCCAATCCGCCGGACCCGACCCCATCCGCAATCCGTGGTTACAATGGTTAGGCGGGTTGGGTTGGGTGGATTTGATGAATTTTTGGCGGGTTGGGTCGGTTGGCGGGTATAGAGGTGACAATCCGCCCTAAACCCGCAACCATCCGCCAAATAATTATATATAAATAAATAATATATTTATATAAAATAAATTTCATTACTATATTATATTTTCCCTTAATTGGATATGCTTGCAAATTAGTGTTTTTTATTTCTTTAGAGATGTTTAATATGATAGTTTGAATATGCACTTATTTGATTTGATATTCTTTCAATTTCGAATGTAAAACCATACGTCAGTTTGTAGGATTTTTTAATAATAATAAACATTTATTATTATGTATCTAGTTAGTAACTTCTATTATTGTAGGACAATTTATTTTGGCACTTTAGTTTATTACTATTGAAAGAATTGTTTGGATTATAGTTTAATTACTAAATAACACAATATTGCATTGTTATATACAAATTTGAGGTGTTTTTGCTTGTTAAAAAGATTTTAAGAACTTTAGGTGTTTATAAAAAAAAATAGCAATGCTTCACCCGCTCAATCCGTCCAACCTGCCGGTTGAAACCCGCCATATATTTAACCAATTCGCCGGTTATTGAAGTAGGCGGGTTGGTTGGCGGGTGGGAGAATTAGCCACCCGCCAAGGGCAGGTTGGTTTGCAGTTTTACCCTCCACCCGCCCTCACCCGACCCGCGCACACCCCTACTAGTTTCCCACGTACCCTAATTGGAACATGATGTATCGTCCACGATTAGAAAAATAAAATTTTTATTATTCAAGATTATAGAGAGATTATCATCCACATGAGATGGGTTAATTATACGTGGATGATTTAGTATTTTTCATTAAAAAAAAAAAAAAAGAAGAGAAAGAAAAACCGTTATCAAGAGAGAGTTGATGAACTCCTTATAACCTAATAATATATCTCTATTACTTTGAAGGGGAAATTCTAGTTCAAAATGTGCGAAACCCGAGCATCTCCAACCATGCTCTTTAACATTTAGCTAAAATGAAGACAAAACTGTTTTAGGAAATCACTTTTAAAGTGGATACTCCAATCATGCATACTCCATATTTTAACTAGTCATGAGTTTTTTTATTAATTTTTTTATTAATTTTATTAATTTTTAAATTCAAAATATTGGTTCGGACAAAGTAACCCTCTAGGCTTGATGGAATAAAATTATTTAAAATAAAGGGGAAATTGTTGATAGGTCCTACTAAATAAAAGTTTAATGCGAAAAGAAATTTATTTCCTTCATAAGGTCCTATTTAAAAATTGTTTCATGCAAAAAGTTATAATCTTTTAAAAATATTTTTCAAAATGGCAGAACTATCCCTGGGTGTATTTTCACTATCTTATTTGGATGTGTTTTGAGGGTCTATTTTCACTGTCCCAGTGTTTTCATTGTCCCTGGATAGGGAGCCAAGAGCCACTCTATACATCTGAAGAGTGAGAAAATTATTCACTAAAATAGGGAGTCATATAGAGATCTGATTGGAGCTCTCTTTGCCATAAATTTTTCCCTAAATTAGCTAAAGAGAGGAGAATAAGAAGTCTCGTGGAGATGCTTGGTAGGATTAAATGTGATTAAAGAGGGGACTACCATATGAAACAGAGAGTTGGGTGAAAGCAAAAATAAAAATTTATTAATGGCATGATAGTCTAGTATGATATATTATTACTTACATTTACTTATAAAAATGTATGAATATTGATTTATAAGAATTAGGAGTATTTTTTTTTTCGGTACGAGGATGAATCCCTAATCTGTCATCTGTCCATCGAGTCCATTACGGTTAGCTCGAGGATTTAGTCAAAGCAGAACTAGAGGCAAACCCCGGGTTTGTGTACCGGTCCTTCAACACACACATCAGTAAGTCGCGGACTTGCACAGTGGTGGGAATTCATACCCACACATCGATTCAGGAATTAGTTACTCGTCACTGGAGGCATGTCCTACCAACCTTAAAGTACTAAGCGCCCGGAAAGCTGGCCCTAAGACTCGAACACACGACCTTTAGGTTGGAATAACAACCAATGGCCATCTGTACTGGCCTTGTGGGGTTAATTAGGAGTATTAGGGCATCTCCAGTAGTGTAGCCAAAGCTACAAAATCAAAATTTGGCTTTTGAAGGAAAAAAAAACAGCTCCAGTAGTCTAGCCATATCCCCCCTCCAAATTTGAAGCTGCTACAGTAGCTATCCATATTTGCCCAAATATGGATGCTTACTGTAGCTCAGCCAAACTTAGCAAAGTGGAGCAAAAGCACCTTTTACCCTCATAAACCAACAAAACGGTTGGTGATCAACAGCCCCCAACCCTCATTTTCCCACCAATTTTCTTAGCAAACAAACAGCAACAGAAAATTAAAAAAAAAAAAATTGCAGATTGTACGCCAAACATTTATGCATATTTAAGTCTGAAATACAACATTTGAACTCCAATAAAAAAACAATCAATTGAACAAAGAGAAGATCGTGAGAAATCCACCGCCATGAGCTTAAGTTAGGGAGATAGGTAGTGACGGCGTGGGTTTGCAGCAACATTTTGGGAGCAAAAAAAGATGGGAGAGAGAAAGAGAAGATCGTGGAAAGGGGTTTTTGATGGGAGAAGAAACAGAGATAAGGAGAGAGAGATAGAGAGAGAGGGAGATGCCTGGTGTGGAAAATTTTATGAAGAGAAAGAGATAGGGAGAGAGAGAGAAGATCGTAGAAGAGTGGGTTTTGATGTGAACTGATAGATAGGGTGAGAGATAGGGAGAGAGAGTGAGATATTTTTTGATTTCATTGAGAAGAGTGACCAACTGATATAAAAAAAAAAAAAAAAATAGCAAGGCAAGGAAGAGAGAGAGAGATAGCCCAGCTTGGTTTTTGCCCAAACGGATATATTTCAACGGCTAGAAAATAACCGTTGGATCATTGTGATTTTTGGCGAACATGAAATTCATAAGCATCTAATCTAACGGTTGGTTTTTCAAAATCATCATTGCATTTGATGCACCTTATAATATGAAAAATTGTGACTTTACCAAAATCATCATTGCATTCGATGCATCTTATAATATGAAAAATTGTGACTTTACGTATTTTTACAACTATCACCAAATTGACATGTCGATTTATTAGAAAGTAATCGTTAGATTATTGTGA
The DNA here is from genome assembly GCA_017140935.1 of Hamamelis virginiana. Taxonomy (NCBI): domain Eukaryota; kingdom Viridiplantae; phylum Streptophyta; class Magnoliopsida; order Saxifragales; family Hamamelidaceae; genus Hamamelis; species Hamamelis virginiana. Next base: position 265,349 of record JAESVK010000813.1, read on the forward strand.
TTTTTGGTTAACATGAAATTTATAAACTTGTCATCTAATCCAAATGCATGAAGGGTATTTGATGTAATTGATAAGAAAAAATTAGTATAGAAGTGAAAAGTAGATGGTTAGGCCAAAATTATATGGATGCACTACTCGAGCAACTCTCTTCAAAGTTAAAGACAAAAATTAAAAAAAATACATTTTTTCTTCAAAATTTGGCTTTTGAAGAAAAAAAAAATGGTTAGCCTATTGGACATGCACTCGGGGTATGTCTACTACTTTTTCTTTTTTTTTTTGCTTTTTTCATTTTTAACATTTGTTGTAGGTGGGGAAAAAAAGTCAAAGTTATATCACTTTTTTTCTTTTTCCTTTTTTCTTTTCTAACATTGTTGTAGGTGGGGAAAAAAAGTCAGAGTTATATCACTTTAATTATTATTATTGTTGACTGAGATTGTACAAGGTAAGAAATTTCAGCGCTCCGATTCACGTCCACGTGTCACAAGTCTTAAGTACGACTTTGGAACACTGAAATGAACACCGAAATGAACACCGATACTCTTGACCCAAGACCAGGATCAAAGAATTGGACCTTCATATTTGGGTCTATGCTACTATCATAATAGCAACGTTGAAACTTCAAAGCCAAGCCATATGGATGACATGATACATGCAGAATCCCCTGCATCACATTCCATGAAACAAGAGAAATCAGACCTTCCTTGTGTTTCATGCTCTTTAAATTAACAGGGGACCATTTTTATACTGGATGCATAAACCAGAGCCGTATGGTCTGTAAATTCCTCAAAACTTTTCAGGCACACTTTTCACAATTCCAAATTCCTGCATTGGTACTCAAACCATCGAATTGCTACCCAAAAAAAATACGTATTATAGAAAGTGAAATTGGGTAAATACCAGAAATTTGAATCATAATCTGAGGTCAGACCCACCGATTTTGATTATTCTTGGGATGACCATTTGTGTTTTCAAACCTTCAGTCATGTTAGTTGGGTGTTTAAGTATTTAATCCTGTTCAATCAAATATTAAAATGTTTAGTTATGGCCTTAATTATTAATTTGGTATGTCCATAAGACCATAACCATTAGTCTTGCGAATTGGGCCAGCGAAGAACAGAGAGGATTGCGTAGATTGTGTCTTTGACAAGTTCTAAACCACGGATTAACATTATTTTGTTAATTATATTATCTTAATCACCGCATCAGCCAAACAGCATTAGTTTATCCAAATTACTGCAACTCCTATAGCTTTCTTTAATTCAGTTTGTGACAATATTTACTCCTTTAATTGCCTTTCCCCCCCAAAAAAAAAAAAAATAAAAATAAAAATGATATCAATTTGTTGAATCAAAACATGCATTACAACCTCGAGCAAAGCCACTCTGGTGAGTATCTGGAATACCGATACACAATAGGATTAGTAGTTAATTGTTAATCGAACGATGAGCAATAAATGAGTTAATTTTCATTCATGAGGAATAGAACTCAAATTTTTATTCAATAACGGATGAAACATGAACTACTGAACCGAGCCAAAGCTCATGTTCTAGCCAAGACTTAGGACTAAACATTTTCACACCACATATATTTCCGCAATTCTTTTCTGCAATTTATAACATTTTCTCCATCCATCCCCTCAATATATAGATGCGGCACTCCAATATCTCTAGCAAAACCAACCCCTTTAAAAAAATGCAAGAGGGTCTTTTTTTTTTTTTTTTTTTCAAAAAAATTGATTTATTTAAGAGCAGGAATTGCAAGAAATGCAGGAAAGGGAATTCAAAATAATAAGAGATTAGTCTTTGTAGTGAAAAAAAAAGTATTAAAAAAGGCTGTTGTCCTGTTTGTATGAGACCAGACCAGTCCTATACAGTTTCTGGCCAACAGTTGAACATTCTAGATGGACCACGAGAAATCGATTGTGACCCATTTCTGAATTTTGAATACTAGAGAATAATACCGATGCTAACTTCTGATTTGGTATGTTTCCTCTGCTTTTCCTTGTGGAACAAGAAAGGACTGTTGCGACAGCTAACTGCTATTAGGCATCTTGAAGAGCCAGCCAAAATGACTTTGGCCATGCAATTACCCACACTATTTCGTTTTTTGGCATATATTAGTGGCCTGAGAACGACGCGGCATCATGAAAGATATTAAACAAAGCTCTAAAGACTCTAAAAACTCACGTAGGTTAAGTCACAGTGCTCAAGAAATTAAGCAAAGCTCTAAAAACCCATATAAAACAGACAATTGTCTTGGTCTAATGATAGTTTGTAACTATTATGGAGCAGATGACGTGAATTCAATAAGTTAGGCTGCTAACAGCGGAGTTGTGGGAGATAAGTGGGAGAAGAATAGACATAATATTTTTTATTAGGCCTGTTTCCACTCAATGTAGTAATCGTTAGCTAAATAGCTAGATCAATATTCACTCGAAACATTTTGAAAGCTAGACAAAATGACTTTTGGTACTTGCTACTATTTCATTTTTTTGGGTAAGTATTAATGGGTATGCGCACACGCAAGCGACCCATATGAGATCAAGCAAAATTCTAAAGACCCACGTAAGTGAGGTCACAAACAGTACATCATGAAAATATGAGAAAAGTGTGAGAAGATCAGAAGAATATGAACACTTGTTCCGATATCCCCTGTTTCCCCTTTAGCTAGGAAGGACTGTTGCCACATTGCCACAATTATCTAGCTATTTGGCAGCTTGAAGAGCCATTCACTGTAGTACTTGATCACTGGCTAAAAATATTCACATGAAAAATTAGAGAGACATGTAAAATGAGTTTCGGTGAACGACTACCAAAAGTCATTACCGAAATGGCAAACATATTCAGGGTGAAGCCGCCGAAGCCGACACGGTGGCGACATGCATGAAATCAAACAAAGTTCTAAAGTCCCATGTATGAAGACGTGGGAGATAAATGGTAAAATTGGTGTGTGACCCCCCTTCGTAGTAGTTCCCATGCTGGTGCAAGTGTTCTTGCAGTGTGCAGTTTGTGTACTAATTATTAGCTTGCGCGTATGCGTTAATTTCCATATCTGAAGAATGCCCCCCCACCACCAGCCCTATCTCAAGATGAATGCATTCCCACGGTTGCGATTTAATATTGGACCCATTTGATGTGACAGAATATTCAATTTGGGACCTTAACTAGCTCGGGCACATAATAATAATATTAATGGGAGAGGCTATTTGCAGCACACCATTTACTAAGGGCAGCCCATTTAAAATATTCATTGGGTCTATTTTACCATTTTCTAAGTACAATCCATTAAATTTTAAGGCAGCCCATTACTATACAAAACAAAAAATTTAAAATACCATAAATGCCCCAAGTCTAAATACTAGACATAATTCTATTTGCAACCCATTATCCCATTAATTAAATTAAAAAAGAAAAAAGAAAAAGGTCTTCATCTTCATCATCTTCATCTTAAAGAGGTCTTCATTTTCAACATCTTTAAGATGCTCTTTCATGGTATTGGGGGTAATATGGTCATTTGATAAATTCTGATCTATTATGGGTTGCTTATAGTATTTCTATTATGTAATGGGTTGCTTATAGTATTTCTATTATGTAATGGGTTGTATTTAGTAAAGAGCAAAATAGGTATATTTATTAAATTTTTATTATGTTGCCTTTAGTAAAAATACAAATGGGTGAATTGTACTTAAAAAATGGACTGTCTTTAGTAAAATGTGTGCTGCATATAGTCACTCCCAATATTAATAGGTTCAAAATAAAGTGTCATCATGCAATTGCCCGACTTACCCCTCAAAATTTTCAAAGCCGCCTACCCACCTCAGTCTCCACGTACCACATCTTGCGCTTTCTTAGAAGCCTTCATACGTTCAAACCTCAGCAGAGTTATATATCTATACTATAAATATAAACCCCACTAAGCTAGATTTTTCAGTGTATCATAATTACAACTTCACAACGCAAGCAGCTACGTAACTTTGAAAGATCCAAACACCTTCTCTGCTTCTCTCTATTTCTTTTCATCTTTCCATATCTTCCATTCTTTAATTTGTTGGGATTTTACAGATATCATCTCTTTTCTCTGTAAATTGCTTCTCTCTCCTTCCACTTTAAAAATCTTTAGACGCAACAAATTAATGGGGTTCATTTCAAGTAATGATCAGCAACAATTGTTGTCTAAGATGGCAACCAACAATGGACATGGCGAAAACACTCCTTACTTTGAAGGTTGGAAGGCATATGACAGCGATCCTTTTCATCCTATTAATAACCCAGAAGGAGTAATCCAGATGGGTCTTGCAGAAAACCAGGTAATTAATAATTAAGAATGATAATAAAGTATAGTTAATTATCGCTTTCTACTTAAATTTATGCAGAAATGGGCATTTTTCTAATTAAAGTACTTGAACTTCTATTTGCAGCTCTGCTTTGATTTGATTCAAGAGTGGATTCTGAATAACCCAAAGGCTTCCATTTGTACACCCGAAGGAGTAAATGAATTCAGTGATATAGCTATCTATCAGGATTATCATGGATTGCCGGAGTTCAGAAATGTATGAATTGAAGCCCACAAGATCCTCTGTTTCTCTTTCTATAATCTATATATATATCATTAATAAATACTTGTATTAAAGATAATTGATCTTGTTAATTAACAATAAAATCGGTGTTTTTCTCTGCAGGCCGTTGCAAAATTTATGGGGAAAGTGAGAGGAGATAGAGTCACATTCGACCCAGATCGCATTGTTATGAGTGGTGGGGCAACCGGAGCTCATGAGCAGCTGGTCTTTTGCTTGGCCGATCCTGGTGATGCATTTCTGGTGCCGACTCCTTATTACCCAGGGTAAGTTATTGATCATTTTTGCTTTTATTTTCTTCTTCTATAATGCATTATATATAATTTAATGTTTAATTTGATGGGGAAATAAGGATAAAATAATGTAGATTAGATCCTTAATTTATTTAGTAATTTCTAATTTTTCTTCACCATGGATCAATGAGATTTGGTCAACCAATGTGCTTGCATGCTCATACTGGTGGTTTCTTATGTCATCATCAATAAGCTCTTGGAAGAACTTGAATTATTGGGGGGTCATGAAAACAGCCAAATGACCCTTCAAAGAAGTTAAAGACTGCTACTAGCTAGTCTTATCCCTACAATTATAAAAGAAAAGTAAATAAATAAATAAATAGCTAGCCCTTCCTGCAATTAATGTTACGTCATGTCATCTCGTGTCGGCACAATAATACATGAGAGCTGACATGACCATTAACATACTAGTAATGTTATATATTCTAAAAAATCATCCTCCACATTATTTAGGATATATTTTTTGAATAATTTATATGAGACATAGCATTTTTCTTAACCCATCGTGTTTCTTCTTGTGATATGGGATTATACAATATCAGTATCATGTAGTTGTAGAAATTTTTGTGGTTTGTTTTTATTTTTTATTATTATTATTAAAAAAAAAATTGAAAGACAGGCATTTTCCAAGAAGGAATAAAAGGAAACAAAAACACTTCAGATTTCCAGAATTTTCCAAGGAAACAAATATTCTGATGAGACCTTTCTATGTATATCGCATCCAAACAACAATTGGAAACAAAGTGAGGAAGATGGGTTTCATCTTCCTCAAAGGACAGCCAATTTCAGTTATAGACATTTGAAATAACAGCCATCTCCTTCTCTTTCTTGGAATGGAATAATTGGCATCTACCAAAACGTCCAAAACCTCTATTGACTTTACTAGCTGGCCATGTACGAACCTTGACGCCACCTCACATGGACTATAGCCCCCGTGATTGGAAATTTGTAATCTTAATGCTACTATATTTTTTTCATTTCTTCTTTTCTTCTTCATTCACTCAAAGATATATTTTTGACATTTCAATATATATATATTGCAGATTTGATAGAGACTTGAGATGGAGAACAGGAGTACAACTCCTTCCAGTTCACTGCGAGAGCTCTAATGGCTTCAAAATCACCATACCAGCCCTGGAAGCAGCATACAAGAAAGCTCAAGAGGCCAACATCAAAGTAAAAGGCTTGATTATAACCAACCCATCAAATCCATTGGGCACCATCTTAGACATAGAGACGCTAACAAATGTAGTGACATTCATCAACGAAAAGAAAATCCACCTTATCTGTGATGAAATATATGCTGCCACTGTCTTCAGCCAGCCTAAATTCATCAGCGTAGCAGAGATAATAGAAGAAATGAAACCCATTAACCGCAATCTCATCCACATTGTTTACAGTCTCTCTAAAGACATGGGCTTGCCTGGATTTCGTGTCGGCATCGTTTATTCATACAACGATGCTGTTGTGAATTGCGGGCGGAAGATGTCTAGTTTTGGACTCGTTTCTACGCAAACCCAACATCTAATTGCCTCGATGCTATCGGATAATGAATTCGTTGAGAGGTTCATTTTGGAGAGTGCAAAGAGAATAGGAAAAAGGCAGAGGGATTTCACTAGTGGACTTGAGGAAGTTCATATTGGTTGCTTGGAGAGCAATGCTGGTCTCTTTTTATGGATGGATTTGCATAAGCTTTTAAAAGCGCAGACATTCGAAGAAGAGATGGCTCTGTGGAGAGTAATAATCAATAAAGTTAAGCTCAATGTTTCGCCTGGTTCTTCTTTTCATTGCTCAGAGCCTGGTTGGTTTAGAGTTTGCTTTGCGAATATGGATGATGAGACTCTGGAAATTGCTCTAAGAAGGATTCGAACATTTGTGGATCAGAAAAAGGAGGCAGAGGATCAGGTGACTATGAAGAAACGAAGCTTACAACACAGCCTTAAACGACTCAGCTTCAAACATAGAAGATGCGAGGATGTAATGGCGGCGGCGGTGTCGCCGTGCATGATGTCCCCTCGCTCCCCAATGCCTCAATCTCCCCTTGTTAGAGCTAGGACTTGAGGTATAGCTTGGTGACTAATTTACACAATTTATGTGTAATTAGGAGGAAGATTGATGACTTGACGGATTCTTTCCCGTAATTAGAGCATCTCCAATGCAAAAGCCAAATTTGGCGCCCCAAAAAGCACTTGTTGATGCCAAAATTAGGTAAAGGAGTTAATAATTTACATATAGTTCGCAAAATTCATTCATTCTTTCCTGTAGAAATATCTTAAAGTAATGGTCCATTTGGTCATCTGGTGGATGCACCCTGCATCATGTGGGATCACCAGGTTCATATTTTTTTTTCCCCTTTCTTGTAATGCTGTCTGCTGCCAGCACTGTTGTGCAATTTTTTTTTTTTTTTTTTTTTTGGGGCACAAGATTCTTGATTAAGAAGTGTGTTGTAGGTGTTTTTTCTCATACTTGGATGTAAAGGAAATTCATGGTCATGTGGGTTAGTCTTCTCTTCAATTCATGATTAATTTAATGAAATTCGTTAATTCCTCTCTCTCTCTCTCTCTCTCTCTCTCTCTAAATTGTATATAGAAGGAATATAGAAACTTGAATTTCATAGGCTTATTCTATCTCAGCCAAACATAGAAACCTACCCAATTCCAAATCCTCATAAAATTAGTAAATGAGTATCCATACCTTTTCATATATTGAAACTCAAAACCAATTTTCTAAAAATGAGATACATGTTATATATATTAAACTAACAAACTATCAACTTTATCAGCTTATTCGAGAATGGAATGTTCTGGAAATGGATCTTAAGAAATTTATACTAAATCAAAGGAGGGACAGTGTTATTGTACCTATCTCAATCTTATTCTACTTTTTCTTTTTAAATTTACGTAGAGATTTAAACCAACAATGTCTGCTCGCTCTATAATGCTTATAAGTAACTCCGTATTATTATACCAAAGGTCTAAATGGGGTGCTCAACGACCTTAAATTAGAAACATAGCATGTGTTAATTTGCACGAGCCACTCCAATTTTCCGTGACATGATTAATAACTATGCTATTAAATGCAAATTTTGACATAAAAAGGATGTTTTAAAGTAGTTTCAAGTTTCAACATTTTTACTATTTACACTAATTTATGTTTGAGGTTGTTTTGTAAGATCAGGCAGTGGGCTTGACCATTACCAGTAAAGGCATGCCGCACTGCCATTCCTAATTTATGGCCCACTTAGGTTGGGGCTTGAATCCTCCCTTGAAATGCTTGGCCCTTGCCCAGGGAAATCGTTAGCCTCCTAGTTAGCCGGATTTTGGGCCCATTTGAAAGACATAGAAACCTGCAATGAATCTTACTGGATTTCGTAAATTGTTGTTTGGTAATTAAGTAGGAAATTTGTTTATATAGAGATAATTATGCATCCCATGAAGCTAATGGCATGTATTCCGTCATCTAAAACTAAAAATAAGTTTTTAAGATGAGGATACACATGCCATTAGAATAATAAATCATCAAGCCATTCATTTTTTGGGAATTCTATTTGCATCTTCGTTCCTTATCCATTTGGGTGTACATTTGGTCTATTCATGATGTGAGATGCCATGTTATATTTTTCCCAAATAATAGACCCATTGGATATATATATATATATATATATAGATTATAATACAATCTAGGCTTGAAAAGCTATGATGTCCATGTCATGAATTCATCACTACAAGCCATGGCCAGTGGCTTGGGTGGTTTGTCGACAGGCTCATGGAGCCAAAGTCATTGGACGTATGGGATGATATCATCTCAAATGGCATTTGTCCACCAATCTCTAACTAATCTTTTGGTTGTTTAAGCAAAACCCATCCCAATTCCTACATCATTGATGGCATTAAGAGATAATGACTCATTATTATTTTAATTAAATTGCCAACAAATCGCGACAAACATAACCGAAATGGTACACTAACCCACCATCTAGCTACCCAATTACTGAGTATTTGAATATGAGATAGAGATGAGTAGATGATCTTTGATAATTATGGGCCAAAAGGATATTCTGAATATAAATCATGTTCCAAGACAATGTGGGTTGTCAATTTGTCACATTGTTAATTGGCGCGCACACATATATATATATGCTCAATACAAGTATATTAAAATTGTAATAAGTTTTTTATTTGGGTCTTTTTAGTACTAATTTTAGAAACAAATTATACTTTAAGCCTATATATTTCAATCCAAAACAGTTTGCACCATTCAATTATCCTTAATTTCAAACACTCTAGACTTTTTTTTTTGTTATGTTTTTCTGGGTAGCCCTCGAATTTCAGGAGAGGATAATTAATTATCCTAATACCATTAACTGTATAAATGATATCACGATTATACCGTTTAAGTGGTGCTTGACTCTCATGCACAGTCCCGATCTAGTCAGCATATGCCTACATAACCTTATATAAGCATGTGCTAACTAGATCATTTTTATATATTGAGAGTAACAGTCTCGATCCTGTAAGGACATCCTTACTTATTTTATAATTAGTCCACTTTCACTAGGATAAGTATTTTGAAAAAACTGACAATTGGATTAAATAATCTTCTTATGTATGTCATGTCTACCAAAAATCATTATAATCCAACCGTCAGTTTTCAAAACACAGACTATTAAATAATTGTTACAACATATAATAGTAAATATTGTCAAAGTGTTTCACGGATAATATTTTGAAAACCGATTGTTGGATCACTCTAATTTATGGTAGACATGACATGTACAAAAAGATTGTCTAATTAAACAGTCGGTTTTTTAAAATATTTATCCTATGACTCGCAGAAAGGATAGGCTAATGCTAAGATAGATAAAAACGTCCTTACTTGATCATAATTCTATAAAACAATATCGGATTTGTTTAGGCACCGTCCCGCTATTAGAATTCCAATCCTAATTGACCGTTCTTCCATAACATTGCACCATGACCCATTGAGGCACCAGCTAACCAAAATATCTTCACAATTTGCTCACCCTGTCAACATATGAAGATTAAGACAGAGCATCATATTAATGGCATTAAACTTTTGTCATTTTGAGAGAGACACAAAGAGAAAAAAGAAAATGATAGAAAGTGATTTTTTGTTTTTTATATCCATTATTAATAGCTAAATAAAAAGGGCATTTTTGCAAATAAATCAATAGAAGCAACATTTTAATTTTAATTTTAATAATATATTAAGGTAGTCATGTGCATAATATCCATAGAAATTAGAAAATAGATAGTCATGTTAGAAAAGTATTATATTTAAAATGATTTAAATTTAAAAACTAAATAATAATAATAATAATAATAAAGGCATTTTATCTCAATATTGCTGAGGTTTCAATCAATTACGGAAATAAAGCTTACATTAAAATATTTACGGAAATATATTTTTCTGACGAAAATTCCATTTAAGAACACATAATCACTATTTTAAAAAAGAATTCCCAAATTTGTTAATGATTATCAATCCCCAAATTTTGTACAATTACCAATTTTGTTCATAATCACCAATTTATGAATAGTCAAATCACATTTAATAAGTAATGATAACAAATAAGAAAATATCAATAAAATAAAATAAAATAAAATAAAAACAATTCGGTTTGTTTAAAATATAGATTTTTTTTTTTTGTTAAATGGTGATTTTAGTGCAAATCTAATGAAAAATGGTGATAACACATATTTTTGGCTATTATATGTAAAATTTAAAAATTGTTTATTATGTGTGTGTTTTTTATTTATTTATTATTATGTATAATTTTAGTGATTGATGATTGTATAACAATTTGGTGAATATAGGTATTTTTGGTTATTATACACATCGTGCATGTATTTAATGTTTGATGGAATAATGAGGGACATGATTTGATGTGAAAAAGTTTTGAAATGACCCGTACGGACGGAAATTGGTGATCGGTAATTGTTAACAAAAATGGTAATTATTAGAAAATATGGTTATTGATAATTTTGTGCAAATTTGGTGATTCTTCGTATTATTGGTGATTGGTGATTGGTGATTGGTGTTTGTTTTTTTTTCAATTTTTTTTTTGTGGCCCTGAATTTTGTGATTATATATAAAATTGGTGATTAGATAAAAATTTTCAAATAAAATTCAAATTTTTATACTGTTAAAAGGGCAAAAATGTCCATTTTCATGTACAGAACTTCATTTCCGTAAATATTTCAATGTGAGCTTGGTTTCCGTAATTGATTGAAACCTCAGAAATAAAATGCCTTAATAATAACATGAGGACATTGCACAAAATTTGGAATGAACCTACTAATCAAACAAAAGACCATCTAAAAATTTGGAAGAGTAATCACTGGTGAAAGTTTTCCTTCCCAACAAATAAGCTGGTGAGGAATGGACAGCATTTGCATTTCCCACACGCTTTTAATTAAGAGGGATGCCCACTTATTTAGAAGGACAAGAGTGCCCAAACCACCGACTCAAATTAGTCGTGGATTTGCATTTTAGGTCACGGTTAGGTGGCATACAAAGAGACATTTATAACAATTTAGAGACTTCTTTTAGGTCAAGTCTTCCTTTCGAGTTTTTAGAGTCATCCCCCCAAAAAGCTCCTATATTTTATATAGGAATAAGAAAATCAACATTGGGTTTTGGTTTCAAAGTCAATTATTGGTAAATTTTAAAGTAAAGTTTATGCGTTATGTTTCATGGAATTTTGACTTTTCATAAAAACGAAAAAATTGAAGAAGGGAAATAATATGTATCACTACAAGTATCGCTATAAGAAAGAAAGATCGTGAATTTCTGAAAAATATCGATAAATGATTTTCTAAAATTGCCATCATTTTTTTCTTGTAGTGATATTCGTTGTAGCAATATATAACATTGCTCTTAAAAGAATTCACTCAGCACGCATATTACAAATGATCAAAATCCTGAGATACAAATTTTATATAATTTTAAAACTTATTGAATTTTGTGAGATTCAACAGCTCGAAGTTAGCTTCGTTTCATTTTTTCCAACAATTGGATCTTGCAGGGTTCAATAGTGACATAAATTGTGCACACAATTTTTATTCCCTAATCTTTATAATATATAAAACCCAATTCATCTTATATGGCCGTCCTTAGAGGCCTTCCCTCCATCATTCTTATTGGCTTATACCATATTTTATTGCATATTTTATTTTATTTTATTCCCCACTTTTGACTTTCCATTTATATCAAATTGGGGTTTCATTGTACGGTTACTATTTTCATTAAATTATTTTTTCTATTTTTCTCTCTACATCAGCCATTCCTACATGAATTTCATATCAATACTAGGGTTTTTTTTTTTTTTTTTTCCCTTCTTCTTCTCTCTAAATTTTTTAAACTAATTCTTATTCTCTGCACAAACCACTTTACAGGTACGTTCTTCTTATCTATTTCTATAATAAAGGTCTTTTTTTTTTAGTTCTGATTTGCTTCTTCTTCTTCTTCTTCTCTATTTATATCTATATATGTTTTTTTTTTT
>JAESVK010000813.1:278139-288957 GCA_017140935.1 Hamamelis virginiana
TTTTTTTTTTTTTTTTTCTTTTCCAGTTTTGATGAAGTTATTTCCACTGCACATTGCTACTTCTTGGAATCTTCTTCTCTTACCAACCAATCTAGGTATTCGTCTCATATTTTTCTTCTTCTCTCTATTTCTATATATGTTGTCTTTTTTTCCTTTTTTTTTTTTTTTTTTTTTTTTTTCAGTTTCTCCACTACATGCTACTTATTGGTATTTTCTTCTCTATCTTTATAATAATATATGATTTTTTAGTCAAAGATGCGGTTCTTGGAATTTTATAAAAAGAAAAGAAAAAAAATAAAACAAAACAAAAGCTTTCTTTGAAGATTTAGCTCAGATTATAAGTGGATACTATATTTTTTTACTCTATAAGATCATCAATTTAAAATAGAAGTGACATGATTGTATTCAAAAAGTGTTTTTATTTTTTCTTCTATTTTTTTCTTATAAAATGGATTTTTGGAAAGTTAGCAAGTTTTCTTATAAAATGGATTTTTGGAAAGTTAGCAAGTAGTATTTGAGATTTTAGAATTAAGACTGTTGATACTTGATAGTGGATGAAATGATGAATTTGGATGATAGGGTTAGATTTTTATAATTGCCGCACATAGCGTGGAATGACTACTTAGTTCATATATATGGGATTAGGATTAGAAAATACAAAATTTAATAATTTTTTGTGAGAATTATATTTTGAAAATTTTCAAATTGAGTTAGAAATTTAGATAAAATAGATACCACTTGTCATTTAATCAATCATCTCATTCTTTTTATTAATAGAAAAACCTCATAATTCTGGATGAAATAATTATTCATTTCTGATTAATTCATATTTGGCAAGCATTACATATATAAAAAGGAGTCTAATCAAAACAGTGGGTTTAGAAAAAATTCAATTCTCATAGAAAATTATTAAAACTTGTATAAGAAATTGTATAAAAATTTGTATCCTTGAATCATAACCCATATATATATATATATACAATGACTTAGAAAATTATTTACAAAAAACATATATTATGACCCTTATCTAAATAATCAACTCATTGCAATCAATACCAAAATTCTAAAGATTTCTAAAATTTATTCATTCTCTATATTAGTCTACAATACACAACAATGAAGATCACACTCATCCCACCATCATCACTATTTACATAGAAGCACCTATGTACTTGCTTGCTCAAATGGGCTTCACCATGGTCTTCAATTCTCTTTTCTTAGCACTCCCAATCCCAAAGTCCCATACTCAACAAATAACACAAGCATTTGGATTCTCTTCTGCACTGTGCACAAGGTATTGTGTTGTCATATAAGGATTATAGGCTTTATAGGCCTTCACAAGCTCAGCAATCTGTTCATTTGGATCTTTCTTCTTATCTTCATCTTTCTTGCCTTCATCTTTCTTGCCTTCTTCCTTCTTCTTCTCTGGTTCTTTCGCTGGGCCCACTGTTAGAATTTCTGCGTGCCAAAGTTTTCGTAGTTTGCTCACCACATTGACTGGGTCCACTTCCCCAATTACTGTTAATTTCTTCTCCTTCATGTCCATGGAAATGGAATCAATCCCTGTAAAATGAAAATTTTACATAACAAAAGCAGATGATTAAAGAATTCATATATCAAAAAGGAAAAAACAAGATGAAAATTTTACATAACAAAAGCAGATAATTAAACAATTCATATATCAAAAAGGAAAAAACAAGAAAAACCTTTTTTTTTCAATCCAATTGTCCTCCGTTTGGTTGTTGAGAAAATGTTGAAAAGGAAAATAAATTAGAGTTGAGAAAATGTTGAAAAGGAAAAACTTTGAACGGAACCTAATTCAATTCATTTACTCAGAGCCTATTTGGTTGTCCTTTGAAATTTGAATGTCTCCATTTGTATTTTAAAAAGAAGGAAGAAGGAACAATCCATCATAATTTTTTATATTGGATCCTCTGTTTTTGATTTTTTATTTTAAAATAAAAATAAAAATCATTTGTGATGGTATTTTCTCAAATTGATCCATTCAAAATGATGGATTTTCTCAGGAAATTATAAGTTAAATATAAAGAAACAATTCAATTTCCATGGGACCTCCACACGTTCTTAATTGTTTTGATTTTATTATAGTTTTCCTTTTGAAATTGAAACAACAGTAAAACTTTCTTTTCCTCTTTTTTCTCATCAACCAACCACATATAGGTTCTGCTAAAGCAATTCAATACCTGAGAGTCCAGAAACCGTTTTCATGGCCTTCTGCTTCGCTTTGTTATCGTGCAAATCCAATTTCAACACAACTTTCTGCAATAAAACAGTGATTTATGATTTTTGAAGCAATAAAGCCTGTAATCGTCCGTTGACTGAAATCCAAGTAAAATTCAAAAATCAATTTAGGAAAATTCAAGCCGATTTGAAATTTAAAAAAGGCAGAATCGAAACCCATCAAGAAACAGCCTTGGTAGTTCAAATAAATAAATAAATAATCTGATTCTAAAACAACAGGCATGAACATGAAGAAAAACAGAGCATAGCAAAATCCCGTTGTACAGAAACTGTGCAGGTGACTAAAGCTCAGCCCACAGGAGATAATAAACTCAAAATCTCAATAAAATATAAATCTACATATATGAATATAAAAGCAGAGCGGAGTAAGGCTAACGCTTTTGCCTAGAACTTGAGATTTGATTGGCCCAGAGAGAAAACTCTCTCACCTTCATTTCTCTTGGGTTCAAAGTGATGACCCGGATTTCCACAGAGTTGACGAATCCAAGATAATTTAACAAGCAAAAGGAGTTATATTTATAGATTATATATACGTGAACGAGACTAGGAAGAAGATATCAGGAACGAAGAAGGGAGAACTGTGACTTTTCCTCGTTGAACAAGGATTTTGAATATAGATGGGCCTATGGACGGGTTTTTAATAATTTCCCAGGAGCGAGAAAGTAAAGAGAGAAACGGCTTCTTAAGAAGAAACCAATCAGTCGTCAAGGTTGAAGCTGAGAGCTTGAGAGACCAAGACTTTCATTTTTTTTTTTTTAAGTCTCGCAATCGAGTCCATTTCCCCCTGCAAATCGCAATCCTGTTTGGTTCCCGCGAATTATGCTTTCTTTTATTGTACTTTTTGGGATATTTAGTCCTTTACTTCGAACATTTGGACAATTATGATTATAAGGTACAACAAGCACATACAAGCACAGATAGAGAATTCAAATTCAAAAAAGTCACTGTTGAAAACACAAGTAGATTGATTGTAGTGAAATGTTTTTTTTTTTTCCAAAATTGTTAAAAAGTAAATTTAACTTTCTGACACAATGACGACACTCATATATGCTGCCAACAATTAGAGTAGTACTTTTCTATTGATAATAAGTCTGTTGTTATCGTTCGGAACTTTATAACTAAAAAATCCAAGAGACAATGTCAGTATTACATTATTAATATGTTATTGGTTACTCCTCTCATATTATTTACAAAGGTGGCGGGACATTCCAACCATTCATTTTAAATTATACTTTAATATCTTATTCTTGGTTTTTAATTTAATTTTTTTTTTTCCACCATCTTAGCAATAGCAACCAAATGAAACACTCAACTAGAATTTGTTAAGGGCAACTTTTTCGCACCCCTTAAGAGAATTTACTAAATTTATTAAGCAATACTTTTCTTTTTAGGTCCACATAAAATATAAGAATACATGGTAAAGGAAGTGTATTAAAATAAAAAAATTCATTGTAACCCTATATAAAATATAGGGAAAATTACAGTTTGACCCCATCTACTATTGGTAAAAAAATACTTTGTACTCCTTTAATTTCAATTGCGACACATTGACTCCTATATGATTGATGATTGATTTATGATACTTTGTACCCTTCAGTCAATTAGTCATTTATTTATTTGACTGAAAATGATGTTAGACTCGTGTTTTTTTTTTTTTTTTAATGCAATATTTATCCTACATTGCTAATGTGCCTATAAGTATATCGATGAAGTTTTATGATTTTTCTCAATATATTTTATTTATTATGAATTTTATTTACTGTATGGAGAAAATAATTCATAAAAATTAAAATATATTAAGAAAAAACATGAAACTTCATCGATATGCTTATAGATACATTAGCAATATAGGATAATAATAAAAAAAAAAAATGTCTAGTACCATTTTTTCTTCGAATAAGCAAATGGCTAGTTGACATAAGGGTGCAAATCTGTTACATTTTAAAAGTATAGGGGTCAGTGTGTCACAATTGAAAATATTGGAGGGAAAAGTATTTTTGACTAGTATTATAGGGGAGTAAATTGTAATTTTCTCTAAAATATAAGAATACATGAAAATGAAAGTGTAAAAAAATTATATATATATACACATATATGTACACACAGGTTATGGATAAGGTTTTATTTTATTTTTTTTATTTTTACAATTAAAATCATTATACATATAGAGAAATGATCACCATTGGTCAGCGTTTGAATGCTTACTTAGCCAAAAGTCCATTAGATTTCGATCATTTAAGTGATGATGTAAGCCACTTTAGTGATCTAACGTTCATTTAACTATTTTTATTTTCAGTATAATCTATGCTATATCCTATGCCAAACAATTCTTATACCACAACAATGAAGATCAATCACCCCACCATCATCAATCAATCAGCTATACATGTCAAGCACATCAGCTCTTGGTTAATTGTCTCAATTGGGCTTCTTCGTTAATCTTCACTGAAGAAGGTGAAATCTGACTAGACCTCAGTGGAGCAACACGTGTCTAATGGATAATCGGAATGTGAAAACATGACAATTGGTTGGATCGGGTTACTTGACATCTGATTAGTGACAATACCCGATTGCGATACTATACGCATTGAAGGGTTGAACCATCTGGTAGGGGTTCATAAACCCCGACCTGTATTATCGTATTCCATTCCAATCTGGCGAACCTGACATGAACATGACTAATGGGACGTCTAAGTACGTTCAGATTACAATTGCGAATTGTACGTCTGAACCAAATTTGAGCGTAGGTAAAGTACGAAATGATTACTTAAGTAAGGCCTTTCTTAAATGGCTGAATGGATAAATCACGCAAACATTAAATGTGATTGAAAGTGAATGGAATAAATTAGGTTACTAAACCACTGAGCAGACCTCCATAATGCAGAGGTCAGATCACCAAAACAACTACATAAGGGCACTACTCAATAAGAACAAGGTACGCTCTCACAACCCCTGCTAGTTCTTTCACTCTTTCTATCCTCTCAGAAAACTAACTTGAACGTCGGGGTTTAACTGGCAGGCACCTCACCGGTGACCATGATCTGAGCTAGCATCCTACTTGATCATCTCAACCCTTAATTCAATCCATATTCCACTAACGATTTTCGACATCATCATTCATCATGATCCAAATTCATCACCAAAATGAATAAAAGAAGAAGGGTCTTCAAATCTCTGTTCTTACACTATTTTCACAATTAATTAAGAAATAACACAAGCATTTGGATTCTCTTCTGCACTGTGCACAAGGTAATGTGTGGTCATGTAAGGATTATAGGCTTTGTATGCCTTCACAAGCTCAGCAATCTGTTCATTTTGATCTTTCTTTTTATCTCCATCTTTCTTCCCATCCTTCTTGCCTTCATCTTTCTTGGGTTCTTCCTTCTTCTTCTCCGGTTCTTTCGCCGGTCCAACTGTGAGTATTTCTGTGTGCCAAACTTTTCGTAATTTGCTCACCACATCAACTGGATCCACGTCGCCAATTACTGTCAATTTCTTGTCTTTCCTGTCCATGGCGATTGAATCAACCCCTACAAAATAAATAAACCAACAAAAGATATATATATATATATATATATATATATAGAGAGAGAGAGAGAGAGAGAGAGAGAGATTGTACGTGGTGAAAAAACATGAATTTGTTTTCTTTATGATTTTACTTCCAGTTTATGAACTAAAAATTCTGGTTTAACCGATTTCAAATACCTGAAAGACTGGAGACTGTTTTCATGGCCTTTTGCTTTGCTTTGTCATCGTGTAAATCCAATTTCACCACTACTTTCTGCAACAAAAATAATAAAACAGAGTTTTTATGTGTTAGAAAACAAGAAAGCTTCCGAGTGTCCATGAACTAATTAACAAACGAACAAATTGAAAGTTACGATCAAAGCAGAGCAGAGCAGAGAAGAGCAGAGGACAATTCAGGATTTTGCTAAGAAAATCTTACCTTCATTTCACCTGGGTACAAACTTGTTACGACCGGGATTTCAAGAGACCAAACAAATCAAAGATAATTTCATACGCAAAGGGAATTTGAGATTATATATAAATATATGTGAACAAGAAGAATAGTTATAGAGAACTGCTATTTTTCCTTGTTCAAGTTTTAGAAGATGGATGGACTTATCGCTTGGTTTATAAAATTGACAAAACGAGTCAAACAGAGAGAGAGAGAGAGAGAACTTGTCGAAGAAGGAACCAATCAGCAGAATTGTAGAGAGACAGAAATCAGCAGAATTGTGGAGAGAGAGAGAGAGAGGCCTTCTCGAAGAGGGAACCAATCAGCTGAGCTGTGAAGACGAGGCCAAGTCATCCAACTCCCCACCTTGCAACCGAGTTTATTTCCTGTGCAATCGCATTCTTGTTTACTCCTTCTGGTTGTCCCTTGCTTCATTCTACCTTTGAAATAACAGTCTTTTACTTTTAAAAAAAGGGCATTTTTGTCTTTTCGATTCAAAAGATAAAATCTCAAGAAGGTATCATTGTAAGAACTTAATAGATTGCAGTGAAATCAGGGTGATATAGTGACATTTGGACTATGAAATTAAGCTGTCGTCAAGTCAATGACAGTATTGATTGGGTATTAGTTAATAATATAGAGGGAAGTTTTTAATTAGGGCGGCATTGCATCTCAACCGTTCATTTCTACCTACTAAGACAACTCACAACCGTCTAAATGTGCTCTTAGATATGAATATGTGATGGAGAGTCCAAGATTGCTGGCCCCACCAAATAAGTGCTTTGACAAACACACCTTGACAAGGGCAATATATACTTATATATTTTAAAAATATGACCTTATCTCAACCTAATATTAATAAATGACAAATTGATATTGATATATTTTTTTATGATTAAATTCGAACTATCATTATACGTGATACTAAATTAGCAAACTATTAACTGACCATTAAATGAAAAAAATAGCTTGTAAGCTAAATAAATAATAATTGGATAACAATTTAATCACCAAAAATTTTGGTACTTATATTACTCCCACATAGTCAAAAGTGAATATTTAAAGATTTAAAAATGGCTAGTAACTTAAAGTTTGATGGCATGTCTCCCCTCTTATATATTGAAATTTTGACTTCAAGTCTAATGTTTTTTTCTTTTTCTTTTTCTTTTTCTTTTTTGTTGGAGGGGAGTTTCATGTTCTTTTGTTTTGTTTTTTTGTTTTTTTGTGTACTAGCTAGAGATATTTCAATATTTTTGACCTTATAATCTAAAAATTTTAAAAATTTAGTGGATTATTTGTCGTGTTTAAATGCTACTAGCCTATTAGTTTAATAACATCGTACACTATTTCATTTCGTAGAAAAGGTTCTTAAAGTTGAACATATGAAAACAGATCAATATTCATTTGTCAATATTAATAAGGATTTCGAATAGGAGTAATTTTCTATCATTTGGTTTAAAAAAAAAAAATGGTTAATCATGTTTAAATGGCTTTTTGTTATTGGGCTTTTGAAAAAGATTGGATACCAAACTTGTTATATATCATGTAATGAGTAGAAAGGAGAGTAATTTACGACAACGACTTAGGATTATACATTGACAACGACTTAGGTTTATACATTGAATATTGGAGCCCATATGGAGTGTTGTCGTGTTGATAAGGTAATACAAGCAAATATGTAGTTCCATTTGTTGTCACGACACCTAACATTAATAATATAAGCAAAATAATTTACGAAAACCCTCCAAAAATGAGAGAGAGCATATATATATATATATATATATATATATATATATATATATATATATATTTCAACTCAGTTTTCTGGAATATTGTCAGTGAAATTGTTGACTTTAAAAAAAATAAATAAATATGGTTGATATAGAAAAAAAATATTAACATCAATTATGATTAATTGTGCTTGATCGAATTCTTTGCAGAATGACATGCACATGTTAATTTTATAAAACATATTTTTATTTTATGTGAATTACACGTCCATGTAAAATTAAAGGGCACCGTCAAAGTAATAAACAAGCTTCTTCTTGTTCACAATAGAAAGAGAAAAATGACAGTGACATGGAATTTCTCAAATATTATAACAGTGTGTTATTAATTAATTTGGACGACCACCGTCATTCCATATTGTAAAATATAAATAGGGATGGGACCATGATTTGATTTATCTATTTATTTATTCTGTCATGTTGTAAGAAAATGTAGACAGTTGACACACACACATATATATATATATATATATATAGAGTTTTTCTCTTATCAGCAAAAGACAAGAGCCGTCGGATTGAAGACTTGGCTGAGATGAAAAACACTTCAAATACCCAAATTGAGAGCCGACCCGCAAATGACCCGCCCTCTCTCACTCGTCTGAAGCTTGCCCTAAATGCAAAAAAAATTCCTCACCCAGTTTGCCATGAAATACGAACATGGCAGGGAGGAGAGTATTGGCAGCAAGAAGTCCAGCCGTGACAGGGGGTTTCCTCTCAAGCCGGCCATACTCGTTCATGGCGTGAACAGCAAGCAGCGGCAGCATGCCTCGCCATTGGGGTTGTGCGATTTGGGGTTGAGCGACGCATAATCGCGATTTGGGGTTGTGCGATTTGGGGTTTTTCTTCTCACGGCTGATTTGGGGGAAACTAAAGCGAGAAATCATACCTGAGAAGGAAGAGCGATGTCGACGCTGGAAGGAGGCCGCCGGAGATGGAGCTTGACCGACGCTGGTCCGTGAAATCTGTTGGTGAGGAGAGGGTAGCAATGAAAAAAAACCAAAAAATAAATTTGGTGGTCAGGTTGATCTCTTGCTTAAACTTAGATGGGTTGTGAAAACTAAATAAATTTGGTGGTCAGGTTGATCCTCTGTTTTAAGTTGCGAAACACCAATTCATAGCTGCACATCTTGGATGCCGGTGATGGAGGGAGGAGATTGACGCTGGTCCGAGCTTCTTCACGCCGCCGATGATGGAGTTTGACGCTAGTCTAAGCTTCTTCACGCCGGTGATGGAGTGCTGCTGAAATGAGAAAAGTGAAATCTAGGGCAATTTCACGCAGGTCAGATTCACGCGGGTCAGTTGGGTTCACGCGGGTCATGTTGGATCGTTTAAGTGATCTAATCTGAGCCATTCAAATTAATCCAACGGCTGGCTGATATTAGCTGATTTTGAGAAGAATCAGCATCACCTAATAAGAGAAAAACTCTATATATATGTGTGTGTGTGTGTGTGTGTGTTTTTGTATTTTTTTAGTTTCTGGCCAAAAAAATAAACAAGGGACATTTAACCCCCAATTTCCAATGTCACGCCAAACCCTCACAAGATCCTCCCATCTGTACGAAAGAGCCGTGGAGGGGTAGATAGAGTGGTCGAAACATAGCGAGAGTATTGCAGTTTATCCCACATGAGACACTTCAAAGAGATTTTGGACTTACAAAGTAGGTAATTATACCTAATTAACCAGTATTTTGAATCGGAAACTCAACCTGTACACCTACCATCCTCATTCCTCATTGAAATTTTTTCCACCTACGAAGGCAAGCACTTGCCTCAAATTTGAACACCTGTTGGTAATTACGTTTGCTGAACGATTAGCTTCCATGAAGACGTACATGGTTAATAATAAAAGTTGAGGTTAAGGAATTAGCGTGTAAAAGTTGCATGTCTTGATCTTACTTTGATGATCGACATGCGTTTGAGAGATTGGGACTGCTCCAAGGCCAGGCAAAAGCCGAATCTGTAGAGGATATAGAAAGTGTTTCCACTAGGGTCGAGTCTGATTGGATTATTCGGGAATCGTATAAAAAGATTCCACATTTGGACCATCTCTTCTCTGTCTCTAGTCTTTATCACACGGGAGCGGATGTTGACACACCTTCTTATTATTAGCCCACCCCCACCAATTTTGATTTTTTACCATTTTATGAAAAAATACATTGTTTTTAAAAAAACTAGCCGCGTCATCCACTAGAAAACATCATTTTGAACAACTTTGTAGAAGAAAATTTTTCCAAAATCTGTCATTTAAGCAGACTTTTTGGCATTTTTTACTAAATATTTTGTAAAAATAATAAAATGGTCAAAAAGTGTACTTAAATGATAGATTTTGGAAAAACTTTCTACAAAGTTGTTCAAAATGGTGTTTTCTAGTGGATAACGCAGCTAGTTTTCTTAAAAACAATGTATTTTTTCATAAAACGGTAAAAAATCAAAATTGGTGGGAATGAAATAATAATAAGAGAGTATGTCAACATCCGCTCCCCAGGGTACAAATCAAACATGAGTTAGCCAAAGCCCAACTGACCTTAGCCTCCACTGTTCCAAGCCAACTGCCAAACCTGACGTTAATGACCTTCCTAGGTCTCATCGCTCTCCAATTGGCCAAACTACAGCCACGCAATGAGTATGATAATTACAGTGTCATTTACAAATAAGACACGAGCTGAAGAAAGAGATGTTGCTCAGCTGGTAGCCTGGCCCCCGGGCGATTCCCATATTTTTTTCAAAAAAAAAAAAGGGTCAGTAAAAGTGTTCACAATTATCAAGGGATGTCCACAAGCCCGTGAGAATTTGAGTTCACCCATCCATATG
>JAESVK010000813.1:321981-402215 GCA_017140935.1 Hamamelis virginiana
TACAATTTCATTGTTTGGGAGAGCACTAGAAGTCTAACGACATATATGACATATGGGTCCATAATGTCTTGTATCTTCCCTACATTTGAATCCTTTTTACAATGCATGATGAGTTCTTATCGTCCTGTATCTTTTTTTTTTCCCTTACAATATGGGTCAATAACGTCTTGTATTGTCCTAGACCGTCTCATCTTATAGATATTGGACACCACATAGGTAGTTGAAGACTGGCACATTTTCATGTACCTAAATCCATCTTCTGAAGGTATGAAGTAAAGAGATTGCTATTTCGCTCAGGCTAATATTTGAGAAAGTCTAATAGTGAAAGAGATTGCTATATTTTGTCAACATTTTGCTCGAGTAATATTTAAATTAATGTTATCAACCAATGTGAGTTGATTCAGCAGCGAATGGATGAACTAGTTTGAAACCTAGACATTTTAAGTTTAAATTCAGCCAAACTCTTTTGATGAACTACTAGTAGCCTGGGCGTTATACCACCACATGGAGCAGTGGCCTTGACGAATTACTAAAATTAACTAATGAGAGTTGGTCAAGCGGTCAACAAATGAACTCTAAGCATACATAGACATTCTGGGATCCAAATCAGTCTAACTCTCTTTGCTCTAATTTATTTGGCACAAAAAAAAAAAAAAAAAAAAAAACAGCAAAATACTAAAATCAATTATTTTATCCTATCAATTTACTTCCTACTACAATTTTTTTTCCTAGACTCACAGTTGTGGAACAAAACTACAAAATACCAAATTCAGCAATTTTATAATTATGTCACATATATCACAACTTATTATAATATATATATATATAAAAGAAGTGACATGGCAGAAGTAAAATATTATAAAAGTCAATAGGAGAAACACGTTTTTGGGGGCGAACAAACGATCCTTATGATCAAGTCCCCACTTCTTGATTTGGTGACCAATTCTAGCATAGTCCTTTTTTCATGAATTCCGCAAGTCAATAGGGACTCAGCCAAGCACTAATAGGACAAATTGTTTATATTAATAGGACAAATTGTTTAAAACTTCCTTGAACTATACCTTAATTTCAAGAAACACCCATTAAACTTTAAGATTAAATAAGTTATTCTTTTAATTATAATTTAGATTCACTAATATTTTTCTGTTAGGTTAGTTGGCTGAGAACTATACGTCTGGTGAAATAGAGGTATCGGTTTGGATTCCCGACAGTTTCTATATGCTTTCTCTTAATGTGGGTGTCTAGATTAAGATCGAAGGAAATTAGTCTAACCAAATGTTGGGATATCCCTTTATTGACAAAAAGATAAATAAATAAAGCAAAATAATTTATATTCACTAAAGACTCTTCAAAACTTCTTGAACTATAAATATCAAACAAATAAATCACATTAATTCCATAAATAGATGGAATAAAGTGTAATAAATTGATAAATCGGAAAGTTATTTATTCTGTTTTCATAATTTTGATGATTATTTATTAATTAGTTTTGAACTTTTCGAGATTTTTATATATTTGATTAATAATTTTTATTCTGCCAAGAGCTATTTAAATTTTCAATTTGATTAACCATCAAACACCCGGATATATCAATCATTTTTTCCATAAGTATTCGAATCTTCAATTCGATTAATCCTTGAACACTCAAAATATAACCATTGTTTTGTTCACATCTCTTTGAAATATCGAATTCCCGGCTTGCCGTGTGAGAACTTGAGAAGAGTTGAACTTGGTACCTTTCATCTCCTAAGAAATAAGTATTGATCGAGACTAATTATTTTATCTAATAAGATTAACTTGAATAATAATTCAGGAGAATTATTTATTCATGATCTATTTGGAAGTGATAGAAATATTACTCGGTATAAAGCTAACTTAAATTTAAAAACTTCAAAAACTAGGCATTTTATGTCATTTACTCATATTAATATAAAATTATTAGCAACTAATTAATGGGTGATTCACCAATTATAAAATGCCGCGTCTGGTGATTTGGGTGGGGAGCTAGGTTTAGGGTAGATTAATTATTTTTATTTTTTTTTAATTTGTCAAAGTTTAGGGTAGATGATTGGGATGACGTGACAACAACATTGCTGCACGCATAAGTCCAAAGCGGCTTTCAGCAACCTAAGCATAAAGTCGAACCCACGTGAGTTCCTTCACACGATCTCACTAGTGATGCAATAATTTCCATTATTTTTCCTGAAAAATTTTCAATATTTGAATATATATATATATATATATATATATATATAAATAATTTATGGGAAGTGTTTGGATACAGTGATTTCCATGTACAACCTTAGCTGGGGTTAGAAGGTACGTAGCACTGTAACAATTGATCCAAGCCAAATTAATTGTAGATTTGGGTCTTTTTATTTGGAGGATGTGTGGTGGGGAGGGTGCGCAGGTGGGGACTTGTCTTAAGATTGGATAAAACTCATGTGGCTACGGTGGTCACAAATTACAATTTATGAATTATTGGCAGTTTCATGGAGGTGTTATATATAATCGTATTGGAAATAGTATACTTCTTACGCATCATTTCTCTTTATTTTCTTTCATTTTCTTTGTTGTTTAATCTTGTCTTTAAACAATTTGGCCGGTTCGAATTTTGAAAAATGATACAAATTAAAGTACAACAATACTATAACACCAGACGCTTTAACTCAAAATTAAAAACCACCTTTAAGTGTTCTGTTTTGAGTGGTGAGGTCCCTACTCTCAAACCAATTTCATCTTTTTCACACATTATTCAGAAGAGAAATTGAAACTGAAGTAAAAATGAAATTTTATTATTGCTGAAAGTTCTGTCTTGAAAGCGTGAGCACAAGACGTTACAAACACTTTATTTAAATAGGATAAATAGAGCTAACTACTCAACACAAAATCTGCAGTAAAATAATTCAAACTAATTCAAATTAAACTATCTTTGAATAATGCAGCTTATTTGAATTGTTGTTGGAACCAGTGGTTGGCATGGATGCAATCTCTTCAGAACCGAAATCTTCTGAATTTGTTGTAATCTCATGTGCAGTTGTTACATCTCCTTGGACTCCTAATCGGTTTGAACAAGCTGGACTTAGAACTCTGTTGCCACTCAAACTCTCTCCACCAATAGATAACAGATCATGTGAAAGTGCTTCCCTATTATTTAGATTGTGAGGATATGCCACTTTATCACTCCAAGATTTTAGGCCTGCCTTATCTCTCCTTTGATCCCCACAATTTTCACTACTGGTGAGCTGTGAGTTATCAATACATTCAAAATAGGACATGTCAGGTGGTTTTTAATTTCGAATTAAAGTGTCTGATAGTAAAGCATTTTTCATTAAAGTAATGTATTATGGATACGATGCAAGTATATATGTATAAAAATATTATATTTTCTTAATGCTATATTCTTGTCATGTTGTATATATATGTGTATATATCTTAAATTTTTTTTAAAAAAATTCTATTAATTTGTATATTGTCAATAAGTCCTTTTACCCTAATATATGGCATCTCTTCTCCTCTTGTGCTTGCAGAAGGTTCTAGATTGTAACTGTCATAAAAAATGTGTGTTGTGTTGTATATTGTTGATGTTCTCCTTGTATAATAATAATAATAATAATAATATGGTATCATACTCTTGTTTTGTATTCACGTTCGTACTTTGTAAATTACCATAAATAACGAGCACTTATTTTTGTTGGGAAGATTTGGACAAATCCAAATTTGAACACACAATTGAACAAAACTATGTATGTTGTTGGGAAGATTTGGAGTAATCCAAATGCCGAAGATATGTGTTTGTTTTATATAGGTGAAATTAGGTGTATGTTCTCCTTACGAGGGTATTAAATACTCTTAAAATTTATTTATACTTTTGGAGTTTGCTATTGATCAGTTTTCTTCACTAAGGGCCTGTTTGGGAACTTCAAAAATTGGGTCTAGCCAGTTCTGATCTCTTTATGTTATATGGTTTTTATGTAAACCAATTTAAAGTTGGTTTGAAAAAAAACTGTGTTTATGCTTTATTTTCTGGACAAGATTGAACTGATCTATAGAAAAAATGCACTTACCAAACAATACTAAATAAAAATCAGACAGACTTATCCTCAGCTGACCAAGTTCTTAAGTTTGCCAAACACCCCCTAAAACACAAATTTGTATCCATCCCTTATTTTTAAGGAATGGATGTGTGTTCTGTTATAAAATTTTTCAATATCTCTAAAAGTTGTGTATACTTTTAAAGTCTGATATCTTCTTTGTACCAAAACAAGCTTTAAAATAAAAAATGCAATACAAATGTTGAATTTTTAGATCTCTAGTGGGAATGGGCTGGACTAACTTATGTTTTGGTCGTTTGGGCCTTTGGGAACCAGAGAAGCAGGCCGGCCTACTAAGACAACATGGCCCTACAACCTCGCAATTGGACTAGCAAGGAGCCCTTTAATCTTAGATCACCAGTCCCCTAATTAAACCACATTCATTTCTATCCACTACTTTGTTTTGAATATTAGCCTGCGTTTGATGAAAAGGAAAAATTGATTTCTCAAGACATTTTTAAGAAATTTGAAAATTTTCAAGTTATTTTATTCCACCAAAGTTCAAAACTCGGGTTGAATTGGGTTCAAAATCTACTTTGTATATACTCGATCCTCACCATAAACATAACAGGCACACTCGTAAAACCAACTTATGTATTTTATATACTTCTTTAAGGGTCTGTTTGGGAACTTTGAAAACTATTTTTGGCCAGTTTTGATCTCTTTCTGTTATATGGATTTTATGTAAACCAATTTTCAGCTGTTTTGAAAAAAATTGTGTTTATGTCTTATTTTCTGGACAGGTTGAACTGATTTGCAAAAAAAAAAATGCACTTACCAAACAGTACTGAATAAACACTAGGCAGACGTATCTTCAGCTGGCTAGGTTTTTAAGTTTGCCAAACAGCTCCTAAGACAAAACTGCAGTCTAATTTTTCTATTTTTCAAAAGTGGAATAGTTGAAAATTTTGTTAATAGGCCAATCAACCAAGTCCACACCATTCACCAACAAAAATATTGTTCAGTAGTTGAAAATTTTGTTAATAGCCAATCAACCAAGTCCACACCATTCAACCAACAATAATATTGTTCAGTAGTTGAAAATTTTGTTAATAGGCCAATCAACCAAGTCCACACCATTCAACCAACAATAATATTGTTCACCAAAAACTGTATTGAATCTTGTGATGGAGCAATGATTGTCTTTAAACCAAGTTCTTCTAACATTAGGCCAAATGAACAAGTCACTTCCTATAATAAATCAGTCCAAAAGTCACCAACCTTATCATTCCATGCAATATAATCTTGCAAAATTGAGAATTGTTTGTTCCATGAAGCAGACAAAATCGCTTGTTTGCCTTTCAACATTCATTTCTTGTCTTCTTCAAAATGCTTACGGTATTTAGTGGAATGATGATGGGTTTTAATTAGTGGGACAATTAAAGGAAAAAAGTTCAGGTGATATATACTAATTGTACAAGAAATCTCCTTAATTGGTGCGAATTAGAGCAGGATCTTGTAAAGAGAAATTACAAAGCATGTCATCGAATTTGGTCTCCATATGTCATGCTTAATTTTCGGGGTAAAATTATTCTAGAATGAGTAATTTTACAGAAATATTTAGAGTATATGATGAGCTTTTGACATGGCTTACAAGGAATATTGCTCACATTTTCGACATGACATTGCAAAAATTAAGGTTACTTTGACTAGCTAGTTGTACAAGATACTTTTTAGCAGGGGGAGGGAGGAAGTCTAATTTATATTTGAAAAATGGAAAACTTAAATATTATGAATTATGTCAGTAGTTTGTTGGTTTAGTCTGTAACATTTATCCCTACTTTCATACAAAAGTCCTGTGTTCGAGTGCATGAAAGTATATTGAGACCCATCTGTCCTGTGTTTGAGTGCATGAAAGTATATTGAGACCCATCTGTCAGTATCACAGGGTAGGTTTGGAATAGGATCGAGTTGGTTGATTGGTTCTATTATTTGACAAAAAGAAGCATTAAGTATTGAAAACTTAAATACGTATGTAATATGTACGTCAATGGTTAATTGGCCTAATAATATTTATCGGTTTATCCCCACTTTCAGAGAGAAGTTCCATGTTTGAGTGCATGGAAGTATATTGAGATCCATCTGTTAGTGTTACAGGATGGGTTTGAAATAGGAATAGTTTCTATCGTTTGACAAAAAGAGGTACTTATCCAATGAGAGAGAGAGAGAACTTTTACTGAAGTGACAAAAGAGAGGGAAATTAAAAGATCGAGGTCCTTAATTAAGAGAAAACTTTTAGGCTATATATGTTTGATTCTAATAAATAACGAGCGAAGAAAAAGAAAAATATTGAAAATTGATTCGAAACAAAATCCTTTCTAAACTAATTTTTTCGACATCCAAACAAAGGTTAGTGAAACCCAAAAAAAAAATTGTCCAGAGACACTGAACTTCCAAATAAGGAAAAGGGGTTCATTAGAAGACTCGATCAAGCAAGGCAGCTAGGGTAGGAATGAGCTAGAGCAAAGTGATCGCAAAGATACTAGCTAGAGAAAGCAAAAAACACGAGGACACTTTTAAGACAAAACTTCCATTGAAGGGAAAAAAAAGGTCGGTCCACATGAGAATTCATGGACCATGGTGGGGTTAATTAGGAGGGACCAAAGTCTTCAAAAAGATATATATATATATACTAGTGTTGACCCGCGCGATGCGCGGCCTGCACGATAACACAACCAATACAAAAAATCAACTATATTCACTGAACATGATAATATAAAAACCTCCGTTTGGTAGTAAAAATGAGAAAATAAAACGGCATATAAATTTATAAAAGTTAAAATTTTCATTGTTTGAGACCCAAGAAAACAAAACCCTCTGCTAAACTGAGCCCAGCACAGCTATTTGTCATAGTTCAGGTTAGGATTCAATTTTTATAGAAACCAAAACAATATAGATACTGCATCTATACATCACTAATCTATCACCACATATATAGAATATAAATAAATAAAAATTCAACCTCTATAAACTTTTCTCTTAAAATAAAACACTAAGTCACGGACGCTAACCCCATGCTTCAATCTATCTTCAAATCAAACCCCAGTAATAAAAATAAAATAAAATAAAAATTACTTACAGTCAAAGAAAGTGCAACACCTTTAAGCCCTAAGCAAGAGTGAGAGTTAGACAAATCAAGTATAACATAAAAGCAGTTCAAAGATAATTGTTTGAACAAAAACTGGGCACATTAATTGGTTCATAACCAAACTGAACAAAATTACAGCATCGGCAAACAGGCCCTAATGCAACAATACATACCCCGAGGTCTTAAGACCGCTCAAATTAACTTTATTTTCATGTTTATCTGTTTGGGTGGGGGACCAATTAAGCATGCTAAAAAATACTGACAAACACAAAGCTAAACTAAACACACACTATTGATCGAAGCTTCTCCACCTCTGTGGCATTAATATTGTAATAAATAATAAATAGACTTGTTAATCTGTCTATCTATAATTTTTTTTGGGAGAGTGTATACTTGGAATGTGAAGGGTTGCATAAATTGTTGTGCATCTAGTGGGAATTAAAGATAATGGGTGTGTTTGAACCAATAGAAATGAATGAATGGAGTGAATCAAGGAGAGAAGAGTATGAGGGAGGGAAGTAATTCTAGGCCGCCACATCAGCACAACTGCTCTATATATAATAAGATATATATATATATATATATATATATATATATATATATATATATATATATATATATATATATAAGAGTAATAAAATCAGAGTGCCCTAGCCATAAGAACCACCTTTAAGTAAAGGGTTTATGGTAGAGACATTCCATCAATGACTTAATAACTTAACCAACCATGCTTTAAAAGGCAAAGTCCCAATATCTTTTCTCACTAATGAGTAATTAATCCCCTACTCGCCCCACAATGGTAGGCCCAATTTTCACTCCATTGCTCCTCCTTAAAGCTAAGTCTAATCATTTCTTTTTTTAATCATTTCTCCTTTTCAATTCCTCCTAAGGTGTCACTTTTTTAAATGATTTACACATTACTTTCATTCTTAGCTTGCTATCCATCCAAGCAAAAATCACTTCTTTCTCTTCACATCAGTGTGGTAGATGATTTGCATCAATCAACAGATCGAAACCCCCCTCGTTTTCTCTCTCTAGCTACAATATATCTTCATCCCCCCATGTATATAAAATATTATATATATATATATATCTATCTATCTACGTATGTAACCAAGCATTTAAAATGGCATTTAATTTTGAACTATACTAGGAAATACGTAGGTAGTTTTCACTTTTATACTTTTCAATCCGTTTATGAACCATATATGAATTTATTATTTCACAACCTCTTTTGCACTTAATCGATATTTATTTATAATATTAAAATATCAAGTATATTCAATTTGAAAAATATTATAGCACCAGACACTTTAATCCGAAATTAAAAATCACCCTAATGTGTCCTGCGTTGAATGGTAAAGTCTTTCCTCTTAATCTGCTTTCCTCTTTTTCACATACCATTCAAACCACGATACATAAGGATGATTTTTAATTTCGGCAGGTGATATAAAATTGTTGATTCAATTTATAGAGAGAATATTCTAACCTCAAAACTCATGACAGTACTTTAGTTATTTTGGCATGATCCGAAAAAAATGAAAATATTGTAGAATAATCTAAAACGTGGGTAAATTACTCTTGTAATGGGATGATTTCATTTTTTTACTTTTAAATACTTTATTTATTTATATATTTTTATTTTTTGATTACATTGAAGGGGATTCGACTCCTAAACCTACATATCATAGCCTTAGTGGCTCTATAATTTTCAATCCTTCAATGAACCATGAATCGATTATTTCACGCGATATAAAGGGGGAAAACTCATGATGGGATGATGATTCCGGTAATTGAGAAACCTAATATTATTTTAGCACTATGATATTTTAATTTCTGTCATGGCTAATGTAGCAATATAATACAGTCCGGGAGCATAGGTGACAGGATGATGATTTAGCATGAAATTTGGCATGCCGACATTGGTAGGTACCCCCTCTTCAATCACGTGGATTGGAACACACAGGAAATTGACTGGCGAGACACGCAATACAGAAATAGTTAAGTAAAACATGATTTGGTAGAATATGGAAATAGTTTTGTTTTCTTTGTTTTTGTTTTTATAATTATATTTATATATATATATATATATATATATATATATATATATATATATATATGTCTCAGAGGAGGTGTTGCAGGTCACTTAGTTTTCAAACAGCAACCATGCTTGTAACTTGGTTCAAATAATGAAAATTAAGAAGATTGAAAAGGGCGGCTCATGGTTGAATATATATATATATATATATATATAAAATTGATGAACCTTGATTAATTTTTAAGGTGTGTATGAATCCCAATTCTGGTTTGAAATTTGTATCGATGTGTCTCGTCAAGGAGATGTTGTATACGAACAACCCATTGGATTTTGGGTGCATGACGTCTTGATCCATGATACGTATAGACATTTTCCCTAGAAAATAACACTATTTCTTGTTAATTAAGCAAGGAAAAAATTAAGTCAAATGAATTAAGAGTACAATATACTCACTCTAAAATCCCTTCATTCATAAAGCAAAAACGTTGAGTACTGCATGTTTGCCTTGCTTTCTCATTGTTTGTCTCACTTTCTTTTATATATGAAAATCATCCTTTCAGTATATGCTCATTTTACCTAAAATAAACACGATGTTAATATATGATTGTTGAAAATATGTTTTGAAAAACTGGCCGTTAGATTACATACTATACTCATGCATGTCATGCATGCCAAAAATCATAGTAATCTAGCGGTCAGTTTTTCCAGAAATATATGCCAATAATAAAAGTTGTGACAATTAACAGTGTTCAGCAGTCACATTTTTTCATGGTCTATATTGTGAGACATTGCACGACATCGGATTACTGTGATTCTTGGCATATATCCATGACATTCATAAGATCGAAGAGAATCTATTCCAACGATTAGTTTTTCACAGTATGTATTCCACGAATATTCATTAGCTTCATGCTTACTTTAGCTATATATGCTCACAGGATCAAGATTGCTTTTATATATGTACTAGCCTCCGTGCACACGAGAATTTAGTAACAGAATAAAATGGAAGATTTATTTACATACATTCATATTCATGGTGAAATCATTATATAATTTTCATTTGTATATATATATATATATATGATTTTGTTAGATAAAATATATGATTTGGTTATATAAATTACGTGATGCAACCGTCACCAAAATTGTGAAAGAAACCTATATATTATGAAATAAAAATAAAATGAATACTGATGTCATGATCGATCAATGTCTTGCATTGTTGAAATGAAGTAGTAACAAATAATTTTTAGGAAAATAAATTGAAATTAAATAATTTCGCTTTCATCAGCTCTCCAAATGTCACCCTAACTAAATCAGATATGTCTAACAGTTACCATCATCCTAATAATGTACTAAACTTGGCATTGCAGATTCATGATCATCTCTTTAATTAAATCGTAATTAACCGTAATTTTCGCATTAGCTTATACGAAGAACAATAGAACTAAGCCTTTTGTTATACTAAAACCCAAGTTAATTTTCATTTTAACCCGTATTTATCACTAATTACACTGCCTTAAATCATGATTAGCTGCCTTTTCACCAAAATCACAGGGGCAGATTAGTACTAAACCTTTGTTTTGCTTTTGTGAAATGTCCAAAGCACCCTTTCTTGCTCTAATGCGGCCTAATATTATTGGATTCAGGTGGCAGGACACTGCCGAAGAGAAATGGGGCCCTACTTAAGAACATTGAGAGAGAGAGAGAGAGAGAGAGAGAGAGAGAGAGTAACTAGTGGCATGGTTGGGGGACGGGGGTACGTGAAGTTTGTTACGTAATACAAGTCTACGTAGAGACAAGAGAGAGAGTAGAGAGAGAGAGAGAGAATGTAGTTGATGAAATGTCGTTATAAGGTTAGATGGAAAGGTAATTCGAAATAAGTGGGGTCCATTTGGAGTGAATTTCGGCTGCTGCTTGTACTTGTAAGTTTTTTAAGGGAGGGAGAGAGAGATTAGTCCTTCCTCAAACCCACCACCCATTCAATTAAATTTCCCAGACACAGACAAATTCACAAGGCAACAAAAGCTAGATAGAGGACATGGGTCATCACTCTTGCTGCAACCAGCAGAAGGTTAAGAGAGGCCTTTGGTCCCCTGAAGAAGATGAAAAGCTCATCAAATACATCACCACCCATGGCTATGGCTGTTGGAGTGAAGTCCCTGAGAAAGCAGGTCTCTCTCTCTAAACACACATATGTCTAAGATAGATCATTTGCTTAAATGCAAGATAACAGAGATTCAATTATGCTGCTACATCATCTGCTTTAAAAATTCTGGTCTTAAATTTGGTTCTTCCTGCATTTTCATGTATATATCCTAAAAAAATTGTATAATTTGTGATTCAGGGCTTCAAAGATGTGGGAAGAGCTGTCGGTTGAGATGGATCAATTACTTGAGACCTGATATCAGAAGAGGGAGGTTCACACCAGAGGAGGAGAAGTTGATTATCAGCCTTCATGAGGTCGTGGGCAACAGGTTTAATTCAATCACTCTTTCTCTCTCTCTCTTCCATTCTTTTCTTTTTGCTATTGCACCCAGATTAAACTACTGCTGCTGAGCTTCTATAGTTCCAAACTCACCTACATTCACTTCTAAGCAACTTCCATATATGAATATTGACTCACTATAATACTTTTTGGGAACTTCTGTATTAACTTTTAATATAAGTTTCAAGATTTTGTTTCATAACGATAACCAGAAGCAAAACCACTGTTGAAGTGATTGCCAATATATATATACTGTGGAACTTAAAGCACTTATAACCTGCATTGTGCAAGAAGTTAAGAAGGAAGGACATTTCGGAGGTTGAAATAGAAGTTTTCAATTGAAACTACACCTTCTTCTTTTTCATTTTTCTTGCTTCATAATTAATTTTAGGCCACTGGAATTTATTCTAGTTTCCATTAATATTGGTCATATATTCCTTCTACTTGAAACTTCTGGCTAGTAGCTTACTATTGTTTTTATTTTAATAATGTTTGAATTAAATTCTAACATGCTTGAGGGAATTGTAGATGGGCTCAAATTGCAAGTCACTTGCCTGGAAGAACAGACAATGAGATAAAGAACTACTGGAATTCATGGATTAAAAAGAAGATACGAAAGCCTTCGGCACCTACAACCACTCATGTACTACCAAGCACCGACCATTCCCAGTTGGTTTTTGGTCTAAACCAACTAGATTTAGTGAATCAAGATTTATCGACAAAGCCCATGGTTCAAGAACCCTTATTTTCTTCTCCGTGCCCCTTATTTATGTTCGATACTGGTTCACTGAACGGGAATACTGGGGACAGTACTAATATTGGACAACGATCTCACGAGTTTTTACATGAAGCAGTGGGGTTAAATTCTGAAACTTGGCATATTAATCAGCATCAAATTCAAGCACTTGCCCCTCAAGAGTCTTATACAAGTGGCATGGAGTCGAATTATTTGCCGCCTTTGGTAGAGAATGTACACATAGAAAATATGATGCCCATGGAAATGCAAAGTTCTAGTATGGATGATGAAGGAGAATTAGCATTGGATTGCTTACAGAGGCAAGAGTTGAATGAATGGGTTGAATCTCAACAGTGCCCAAATTTTCTATTTTGGGATAATGTTGAAGGACCACTAGGTGGGGAAGAAATTGCACCAGCTTCATCAAATATGGGAACTATGTTATCTTCTTATCCTTCATCTCTATAAGTTATTATTAATCGAACACTACGCATGCTCGATGCCTTCTCTCTCTCTCTAGGAAGTTAAAGGGCTTTCAAAATGGTGGAGGTGGTTGAAAATGGATTGTTTCTTTTTTTTTTTTCTTTTTCTTTTTAACCTATACTACTTTCATTGGTGAGAAAATGAATTGTGAGGAAATGCCGTATAAGCATGCTTGCATGCATGCACGCAATGTTTTCTTGGTCCTTGTAAACAGAAAAGGAAAAGAATAACAGCAAGGCTAAGCAACAGCCAGCAAGAG
The DNA here is from genome assembly GCA_017140935.1 of Hamamelis virginiana. Taxonomy (NCBI): domain Eukaryota; kingdom Viridiplantae; phylum Streptophyta; class Magnoliopsida; order Saxifragales; family Hamamelidaceae; genus Hamamelis; species Hamamelis virginiana. The sequence continues at coordinate 335,168 of JAESVK010000813.1, forward strand.
TTGATTGATGATGATTTTAATTACCCTTTTTTTTTCAATTTCTTCAGTGTGTTTGTGTTTGTCATGGCCGGGTGTGTACTGTAAAATGACATTAATTAATGGGTTTTGGTTTTTCACTTTTCAAGCCTTCTGATTCAACAACCCATTAGAGATTCAAATGTATACATTTTACATGCAAAACAAAAATAGCTGATGCTATGTATGTTATTAGGATCATGGAATTTGTTTGTTGTAGTCTTTCTGCAAATGCTAGTGGCCGGCATGGCGAGGTACCGAAGAAAGTAAGGCCAAGAATGCTATGATCTATAACACACTTTGAGCAGTGATCGATAACCATATATTAATTGAAACCCAGATGGCGGTTTTCTGATGGCATTGTTTGATCAAATTAACTTTCTTCTGAAAAAAAAAGTATATTCTGAAAAAAATTTCATTAAATGATGCAGAATTATATTTCACACAAATTTACTATTAGCATGCTCAAATAGTCCCCCCAATTTTTTTTAAATAGGTTATGGTTGAAACTTCTTATTTAATCATGATGATTTTTTACCCAAGAGATCGAGAGGCATAAAATGTTGGTCTTAATTTTAATCTTTGAAAGAAACAACTTGGGTAGCAAACAGGCAAACTGTAGTCAGAAAATACATGATGACACATTGATTTTGACATAGGGAAACTGCTGTCTTTCTTAATTATCATTAAAAATATATATATTATTTCAACATGCAGCCACTGTAATAATAGTAATAATAATAGACAGAGAGTCATATTCAATTAATCGTCACCCATTAATTGTATTCTATTAAATGAGGGTTAATATTTTGATTTCACTAACTTCAGCTCGTGATCATAAACTCCAGAAATATATAGTTAGACTTCAATGGCGGAAGGATTTTCCTCAGGTTAGCTAGCTAGCTCTATCTGGGTATATATATATATATAAACTTTGGCCAGCCTTCTATTTCAGGGTTTTCATGTCCCAGCCTGATTAAAGCTGATCAGGACACCTAATGTTAACAGAGTTTCTTAATTTCAAAGGAAAAAAGAAAAAATATTTCTTATGTTTGTTAATTTCAGTACTCCACTCTCCAAGTTGGTTTGGTTTGCACATGCAATATATTAGCTGATCTTTTGCAGATATTTGAACCCCACTTGAAGTAAACATAAAACTCAAAAACAGTCCTGTTTTTCTTTAAAAAGTGAACTGCAGGGACTTTGGAATGCCTTCCATTAATAAATGTTAGACAAAAGCCAGACTAGCTTAATTCCAAATTGACCCAATACATGTATCTGAATTGGATTCAAATTTCCAAAAGTTGATGGCCATGAAGAAGGCTAGACTATATAGCTAATTAATCCTTGTGAGTGTCCACTAACCATGAAAAAAAGTCCGAAATTAAATGATCAACCATATCCAATAATTGCCCACATGCGAGTCTTAATCACCCCGCTCAGTACTGATCATTGACAATGGAGGTTCTTCCTGGCCTGGTTGTAAGAGGTTCAGCAAGAAAACCATAATCTCTACTACCTACATCATATATGCAGTTTCAATATAATATTTTGTAATTGCTTTTCTTCTAAAAGTCTGTTTAATTGAATTCTGGAAAGAGTAACGATAACAAAAGTTTGATTTGATTATATATAATTAATTAATTAGCTTACTGTTTGAAAGAGAGAAATTAAAAATGAAGTTTCATCTCATAAATCTATGTCGGGCTCTGATTTGATTTTCCCACTTTTGGAAGCAAGATGAGACATCAAAGCACAGGTTGATGAATATAATTATATGTGCATGAATCATGAATCTTCAATTAACAGTTTCTTAGAAACTTTACATTCAGCTTTCGTGTCCTTAACAAGCTTGTTCAAAATAGATCCTACTCGATCGAATTGATCACTCATGGGTTGTTAATTTGTCCAACACGCTGAATTTGGTATTGAATCACCCCATGTAGCTAGGGTTGCACAATTTTCTTTTTCTAATCCAACGACTAATATGGTAGTTGACATAACCGTACATGAATTATCACATCAATTAAATATTTAATTTTTATTTTCTAGTCCAACGACTACTAGGGTAGTTGACGTAAGAGTAACAATGTCTTGTTCATGCATTGTTACATCAATTAAGTCACATCAATTAAATATTGGACAACGTAGAGTTAAAGTTTTAATCCCTTTAGCATTTTTTTTTTTTTAAATTTTTGAATAATGATACTAATTGTAAAAAAGAAGTTGAATATATACGAGATACAGGACTCTTACCTTTTCCTATCAAGTGTCACAAGCTAGTCACAGCTGAGACGTGTATGCTGTATGCATAATAATTGGCGATAGCTAGCCGTATTTCCCAAATGGTGAAATGGAATCGATTAATTGGAAAGTGGACGGTCCATTCCTAGCTCAATGGGACTAGGAATTAATATTGAACCAGAAACCATCTCTTGTGGGGATTAAAACGTGCCATTAAGTAATTTTTTTTTGTCTTTTTTGAGGGGACCATAAAATGAAATATATTATTCCAATGTGACTGTTAAAGTTTGTAGAGGAGAAAAATTGATGGATCTCCCATTGTCAATAGAGAAATCCCACCTTCTCGCACGCATCCCCTTTGTGAAGGGTTGGAATTTTCCCCAGATAGGAAATAAATATGTTATAGCTCTAGACACTTTAATCCGAAATTAGAAATCACCCTGATGTGTCCTGCTTTGAGTGGTATGTGAAAAAGATGAAATCGAGTGTAAAAAGATAAAATCGATTTGAGAAAAGAAACCTCACCACTCAAAGTAGAACACGTCAGGATGATTTTTAATTTCGAATTAAAGTGTCTAGTGCTATAGCATTTTTCGACAGAAAATCCCTGTTGCTAAAAGAAATGTTCTAAATTTTCTGAATAAAACCCCGATGGCTCTAACCATGGGAGAGAGACATTTTCTGGTTTGATTCACAACAAATATCCAAAGCATAAATATATTGAGAACTCTTGTACACATTCAATCTCATCAATGTGGGATTTTAGAGGTATTGAAGTCTCTTACAACAACACACATACCCAATCTCACCTATCCGGGAGATTGGGATTCTCATGGAAGGGAGATTGAGTGCATGTGTTCTTATATTTTATAAGGATCTCCGGTATCTCTAAAAGCTGTATACAATTTTAGACTTCATATATATATTGTATAATCCTTCTATACCAAAAAAATAAATACAAAGATTGCTAGAGTATGGGCGTTGGAAACACATTCCATGATACCTTGAAAAATATATAGTATTATGAATTTAATTAAATTGTGTTGGGCGAAAGTCCAGACCAAATGTGAGACCAACGAAGTTCAAGAATTAATCATTCATAAGCAGGGCCGTCCCTGTGATTTTGGGAGCCTTAAGCAAAATTTTAAAATGGGCCCCCATTACTTACTAAAAAAAAAATTATATATGTAAGATTTTAGGATTTAATTTCTCCTAAACTTTACTTAAAAAGGCTACAACTATACCGTAACAATTAATTCACAATTTGCAACAATCAATTATCATCATATGCATATTCCATTAAAATGAATATAATTAAACTACATTTCTATAAATGTAGCTCGTGTGGCCTGCAAAAAAATAAAAAAGAAAGAGATAGAAACTTGTCAAGTAGAGAGAAGGGGAGTTTAAAAAGGGATTTGGGGGGGCTTTTTTTAGAAATTTGAGAGGGCCCTAGGCCTATGCCTCTATGGCCTAGAGCCAGGAACAGCCTGATTGAGAAATATATCAACTTGATTGATTTAGTTACACAATCAACCAACCATATCAACTTCACATATCTTTTCATCTCGATTTGTAATTTATATAAATATTGTTAATGAAAGTATTGTGAGTTAGAAAGTTTTAGCTAACCTGCTGAGTTTAAGTGGTTATACCATAAATAGAATTCCACTTTCATAAGGATTTGGGGGTTTCAAGGAAAACCCATCCCTCTTTTAAGATGAATTATTCGGTTCCTTAAAAAATTTAGTACGATCTTGGGTTTGTAATTCAGATAATGTAAGGTTGGATTGATTCTAAGTCGAAGCAATAGATGAATCAATCCAACCTAGAACAACCTTACTTATAATATATATAAGCAAATAGGCATCACAAAATGGAAGGCATCCCAACTAGGTTGACACTCCTACCATTCAAAATCATTTGCCATTAGCCTGAAGCTTTATTAAGAAAGAAATAGAAAGGAATAATTACAAATCAAAAAAGAAAAAAATAGGATTTACTTCTAAAAAAATGGTCTTAGAGGCTTATAAATCCCCCAAGCCAATTGACATTAAAAGAAAACTAAGAAATAAATCTATAATTAGGAAGTCTTGAAAAATCTCTATCTAAAACAGATTTAAGAAAATCTGGACTTGAATTCCACCAAGTAAGAGAAGTTAAACTAATAGCTAATACCATATTGGTAAATACATAATAGAATAAATAATATTTACTATATGTAAATATATAGATGTCACATTTTAATTGTTTCAACCCAAACCAACCCCAATTTTGCATGGGTTGGTTTGGTTTGATTTACGATTTTAAAAAAAGAAGAAGAGAGAATCGACTAAGAGTTGGTTCGGTTTTGGGTTAAGACCAACTTGACTCAAATCAAATCGAGTTGCATTTCTAAATATTTCCATTGTGTAACTCGTGGACTAGTGTGGATTTTCCTAAAGATAAAAAAACGAGTGAGAAATATTGAGAGTTAGACATCTACATGAAATATACGACCTCTAGAATATTGTTTAAAAGAAAAAGGTGTGGATATTGAAACCCCAAAAATTATTTTCTACACCCCATACATAAATCACTATTCCAAAAATGACATAAGCAAATTAACCATCAAGAGCATCTAAAATTAAAAAATAATAGTATATAGTAATTAATAGATTTAGGACTAAATTGAGATTGGAGGTATTTGAAAATTCTTTTGAGATTTATTGATAAAAAAATTTTAAATGGCATATGGGGGCTAGAGATCATTAAGGGGGTGCACTCAAAAGAAAATTTTAAATGAAATGGATGTATACATAAGAAAATGCGGATCACTGGATCTAGATTAAAAAGAAGCAGGAAAACAAGGCTTTGGCCCAAAAGTAAGCCCACTCACATAGCTACCCAAAGCCTCGCTATAAAATACACACTTCATGTTTCTAGGGTTTCCTGCAACAGGCGATAAGCGAGTAAGAGATCACCAGTGGGTTTTGTTGCAGCTTTCTATCGCCGTCGTCTCCTTCTCCTCGCAACCATGGTAAATCTCTCTCTCTCTCTCTCTCTCTCTCTCTGTACATATATATATATGTCTGCCTTCATTTTGTAAAACTGTCTGTTCCAGAACCTTTTTATATCAATCAATCTAATTTTCTCGTCACTTTACCTTCAGATTATTTCGGAGAAAAACCGCCGAGAGATCTCCAAGTACCTCTTCCAAGGTCTCTCTCTCTCTCTCTATATATATGTGTGTGTGTGTGTGTGAATATTTATAGTCACACACGCATGAGATGCTTTTCTTGATCCAATGTTTCGATGATTTAATTTGGGCATATTCTCAGAGGGAGTTTGCTATGCGAAAAAAGACTACAATTTGGCGAAACACCCCGAAATCGATGTGCCGAACCTACAGGTGATTAAGTTGATGCAGAGCTTCAAGTCGAAGGAATACGTGCGCGAGACCTTTGCTTGGATGCACTACTACTGGTACCTCACCAATGATGGTATTGAGTTTCTGAGAACTTACCTCAATCTTCCTTCCGAAATTGTACCTGCTACTTTGAAAAAAAGTGCTAAGCCCGTCGGAAGGCCCATGGGCGGACCGCCAGGCGATCGCCCACGGTAATTTTATCTACTCTTGTTGATTGCTGGTCTGTTCTAATGATTTGTGTTGATTTGGTACGTTGGGGTTGTTTGATTGATTGTTTAGTGATTTGGGTTTTGTTATCATTGTGAATTAGTGGTCCGCCTCGCTTTGAGGGAGATAGACCCAGGTTTGGTGACCGGGATGGATACCGTGGAGGGCCTCGAGGACCTCCGGGTGAATTTGGTGACAAGGGTGGAGCTCCTGCTGACTTCCAGCCTTCTTTCAGGGTAATTTTATTATTATTATTATTATTTTTATAATTGTAGATTGGTGAATTTTGTTCGTTTTGTATCATCGGTAGTATTGGCATTTTAAGCATGTTTAGATGAGGATGTTGAGATATCTGGGTGTAAAATTAGGAAGGATAAGATTTTGGCTAGCATTTTCAATTGAAATTTTGGAATATCTTGAGGCCGCAAATATATGCAAGTATCAATTGTGATGTTTTGTGTATATTTGCCAAGGTCCATTTGTGCACTTAATTAATTAGCATGAATTGAATGCCTGAACGGGGTGGTAGGATTTTGTGCCATTTGCCCTAGATCATTTAGTAAAGCACTGTCTTAGAACATCGGCTTCATCTCTTAAGTTTATAGTTGTCGAATGGATCCCTACATCTTTAAGGTTCAACTTGGTAGCTAGTCAAGAAATAACTTGTCCATATAACTAGTCTAGCTGAAATGAAATGTAGAGATATATGAGTGGTTGGGAAAAGATGGAATAAAAGATGAATACATATTTGAGGCTGAGGCAATACAAGTTAAGGACGAGACAAGAGAATTGTTTAAGATGGCTTGATCATGTGTAACAAAAACCCTCGAATACACTTATAAGGAGGAGGGACATGAGTCAGGTTGAAGAAGTTATAATGACTACTGGAAACCCAAATACGCGGGTTAAGGTATTGATAAAAGACATGAGGGCTTATGATGTAAGTGAAGTAATGGTTTGAGTGCTGAAGGCAACCATCAGTATCTTGTATCCTTGATCATTGTTTATATGCTATAGATCATAATAGGTGTGCTTTGAGTGGTTTGTTCATCTTTCGTTATTTGAGAAGTTTCATAAAGGCGCTGTCCAGAAGGTAAGAATTTCACTATTTATCAGAGTTTGGCAGTTTCTGATTGGAGTGTTAAGCAGTGATTGTGAATTTAAGGCCTTGAGGTTCTGAGTTTTTATTTCCTGGATCCTAGTGTTGTCGGTTGGATATCTTGGCTCCGTTAGTGTTTTCCCAGCATGCCATAGTTTTAATTTAGCTGGAATGCATTTGGTCATAATTAATTATTTCATGCTCAAAACATTTAACAGCAGCATATTTAGGCATTGTTGGTCGTCCAAGCAACATTTCTGTATATTAGAGGTCGGACAACACATATTAGCCATAATAGGTTAGCACATGTCATGTGATCATCACAAATGTTAATGTTAAGAGTTATGCATTATGCTTTCTATGTATATATTAGTTTAAGTTGATGCATCTTTATCTAGATCTAGAAAGGCATTCATATTATGTGCCTGTGATATTTGTCTCAATGTCGTTTAATTGGATTTTGAATTGCTGGATTGATACTTCTAAGACAAAAATTGGCTGTGAGGAATGAACAAATAAATATATTTTGGTACCACCTCAAGTTGAACTATTGAAAACACTAGAGTGAAATTTTATTTGTATGGATTTGTCTCATCCTTCTAAGATTGGCATGGTTGCCTTTATAGTCATACAACTGTTGGATAGAAGTCCTCATGCCTATCCTGTGATTGTTGGATAGTTTGGCCTCATACCTATCCTATCATTGTTTGTGATCTGGTGGATGCCTCGGAACAGAAAGATCATTCTTTCCTTCTAGACTTCTGGTCATGCCCCCTTTTCTATTTTGGCCTGAAAAATTGCAAGATTCTTGTTGCTGATTGAAATGATTAAATAGCCTGTCTCATTTTTTAAGAAAAATTAATTCTACCAGTGGATAGAAGCTTTCATGCCTGTGTTGATTTTTCGTGATCCAGTGGTTTCCTCTGGATGTTAGACCTCTATTTTCCTTCTGTTCATGCTACTTTTTCTCTGTGCAAGTTATACTTAGCGGATTGAAGTATGATTATTTGGTGCTCACTTAAGTTTGAATGTGAGTGCTTTAAATATTAATTTGAGGATTAGGAGAACTCCACTTTTGTCTAGCTTTTTATTTATTTATTTACAATTATAATAGTCTATTCATCTTTTTTTTTGGTTGCTCTCAAATGTGCAGGGTCCTGGTGGACGCCCTGGCTTTGGTCGAGGAGGTGGTGGCTATGGTGCTGGGCCAACCAGCTCAAATCTTCCTTGAAAAGAATGTTGCTTTTCAGATCTCGTAATTTTGGTAGTTTTAGGGTCCATTCCAAGCAGAAAATTATGATTTGTTGCATTTAACATTCGAGTTTATGTGTTTTGTATTGCTTGAGGGCATTAGGTTGTGTTTGCTATCGAATCCCCATTTCTTTCCCCTTTTTCCTTGTTCGGTGAATTGGAATTAAAAGAACATTTTTCCCTAGCATTATCAATACATTTTATCAGCATATATAATTGCTGCACCGCTTCTGTTATTTTTTGCTTTTCACAATTCGTGTTCATCTTAGCTCAAAGAGTAATGATATATATCCCAAAAAAATGGGCAAAAAAAGGATCCCAAATGAATCATTACCCATTATTTATTTTCAAGAGAGAATTTGCTAAAAAAGAGAAGGGTTTGATCATCCCCATATAAGTTGGGATACAGTTTTTGGGACATTTAGTACTTTCCTAGCTCAAATCTTAGAATACTAAGGGCATCTCCAGTAGTATAGTCAAAGCCAAATTTTGGCTTTGATGGAGAAAAGCTGGCTCCAGTAGTTTCATCAAATGCCAAGTCCCAAAATTTGAAGGTGAACAGTGATTGAGAAATATGAATTATCACTGCAGCACCTTCATATTTGTGATTTTGTGGTAATTTTTGATCCCATGACTATTAAGTTGTGCTTTGTTGATTAGGGAAAAACCCTAATTCTTTTTTTGGATAATTAAGGGAAAAACCCTAATTCGATTAGGCATAATCTCCACTGTTTGGATGCGTGCTGATAATTCCATTGACAGTCTTCAGGCACCTGTATTGTTCCACATCGGGTCATTAGGACTGGAAATTAAAATGTAAAATATGATTCCTACCAGTTAATAGCAGAAGTCTTTCTCCTAATTGTTCTATAACCTACCAAATTTATTGCACAATTCTTTCCACCTCTAGATTGCTCCATCATCCCTTCTTCCTCGGACCTTCATTTCTGCTCTCATAAACATTTGATATTGCACATTTCCATTATCTTTCTGTCTAATTCCAAGAAAAAGAGCTTCTGCACAACGCAGCAAACTCTAACCAATAACCATGTTATCAAGTAGCCGATGATCCAACAGAGATCTTCCGGACCCCAGAGATCCCACATTCAACCAAAATGTTCCATTCTTGGCCCAACACCCTCAAATGCCCTCGAATCTGCTTGTTGCTGCTGCCTTCTGTGAACAATCAGCTCAGAGCCTCTTGTACTGTTGTTGAACTCAATGCTTGTCCGACCACCTCAAACACGAGGAATAGGGTCCACAGGGGCCTTGCATTGCTTTGCCCCACCCCTTGGCCCTTGTGACGAAGGCGGTAAGGGAAGTGGTCATTCAAGCATGCTGCCAGTAGAGAGATATATGGCTTTGTTGCAATCAATGGTTAACTTTATTACAGTGCACTAGCTGTAAGTACTTGTACATTAAGCAATGAAATTTCAAAGGAGATATGGAAAGTGGCTTCTATCATCACTTTCCATAATCCATCTTACATGATTTATTTTTTTGACCAAAATCTTAAAAGGACTATTATCGTATAATCCATAATAAAGAGTAATCACTATTTGAATACTGAGTTACTTTCAGGCTATTTTCTGATCAGCCATTGTTGCATCTTTTATGTGCTTGATTATTCCATTCAGAGCATCATAGATCATTTTACTCTCTGGATGCTTTGTATCACCTACCATAAATCTAAACATATCCCCTCTCACCTCGACGCTGCTCCATCCTCCTTCCTTTCTCTGCCCTTCTAATCCCCTCATTTCTGCTCGTACCTTTGCCGCATCCTCCCATCTACCAACACTTGCATAAGCATTTGACATTGCGACTCTCCAAATCTCACTGTCTGGCTCCAAAATGGAAAGCCTCTTTGCTGCTCTTTCTGCTATCTCAACTTTGCCAAAGAGCCCACAAGCACCCAATAGAGCACCCCACACGGCAGGGCCTGGCCTTATCGGCATTCTCTCTATGAAAGCTTCTGCTTCTTCAAGTCTCCCTGATCTACCCAGGAGATCCACCATGCAAGCATAGTGTTCCATTCTTGGCTCAACACCATATTCTCTCTCCATACGGCAGAAAATTTCTAAGCCTGCCTTCACCATTCCTGCATGGGCACATGCAGAAAGAATGTTAACAAACGTAATCGAATTAAACTGGTGGATCCCCAGTTTCTTCAGTTGGGTGAAAACACGCAGAGAAGATGTTCCATTTCCATTGATTCCATACGCTGCAATCATTGAATTCCAGGAACCCAGATCTCTCACGGGCATTTCCTCAAACATCTGCTCCACAAATTCTAACTTGCCTGACTTTGCATACATATCTATCAAGGAATTCTGCACGAAAATATCACAAACCAAGCCTGCTCTGATTATGTACCCATGAATTACTTGACCAAACTGCAAGGATGCCAAGTTCGAGCAGGCTTGAATCGATGTTAAAACTGTAACGAAATCAGGGGAAATCATCTCACCATGAGTACTGTGTATCTCACTGAGTAACAATAAAGCCTCATACGGACTGCCATTCTTTACCAAGCATCTAATCATGGTATTCCAAGAAATCATGTCCCTATTGCTCATCCTTGCAAAGAGGTTGAAAGCAGAATCACCTTGTTCATTTTCTGCATACATGTGAATTAGTGAATTTTCTACGACATTGCATGGAAGAAATCTGTGTTTAATCAAGTACCCATGCATTTGTTCCCCAAGCTTCAAATAACCAGAGTGACCACATCCCTGTAGAAGGTTAGCCATGGTCTCTGGACTAAGATAGCGACCTTCACCTGTGAAACAAAACTCACAGAATATTTGTATACCTTCTTGGTAATACCCATTATTTGAAAACATCTCAACTAGAGAATTCACCACAAGAATGCCGCAACAGAATTCTGCTTTCATAACCAAACCATGAACCCACTGAAAAATTCGCCATTCATTGATTAAAGAGCAAGCCTGCAAGACGCTTAGAATTGTTATTGCATTTGGTAAGACCCCATCTTCCTGCATCCGGATGAAGAAACCAAGAGCCTCTTTTGCCATTCCATTGAGCACAGAACCTGATATAACTGAAGTCCAAGAAACTACATCTCTGCAACTTAATCTCTCAATAAGTTTCTCGGCAGCAACCAGTTTCCCAGACTTTGCGTATGCATCTATAAGAGAATTCTGCAAAAAATTGTCCGTGACAAACCCCTGTTTTACAATATAGCAGTGAACCACTTGAACGAATTTAGGATCACCATTTTGTGCGCAAGCTTGAAGCAGCACAGCTAGAGTATACTCATTTGGATTGGCATTTTCTATCTGCCAAAAAATGGATATTGCTTCATTCGCAGCTCCATTCTGGCAGTAACCCGACATCATTGACGTCCATGATACAATAGTTCTGTCAGACATATGCTCGAACAATTTTTCTGCATCGTCAATTTGCCCACACTTGGCATACATGTCCAAAAGAGAATTACCAACAAAAACATTGGAGACCAGCCCAGATTTCAGTATCTTGGCGTGAATACAGGAACCAAGTTTCAAGTTCCGTTTTGATGTGCATGAGCTTAAGATGCGCACTGAAGATGCAGAATTGGAGAAAATGTCTTCGCATAGGAAAGTAGTCTGCACCTGGGCACTGTTGCTTTTGGGCTCAATTTGTGGAGTTTGATTTACGGGGATTTGAAAATTTGCAGGTGAGGATGCCATGACAAGAATTCATTCAAAGAAGCATACAGTGTTCAGACTTCAGATCTGTGGATCTATTGGAGCTGTCTTCAAGACACCATAACACTACCAGAAACATGTTCTCTATTAAACTTTATGGATTTATGGGACTATCAAAACTCACAATTCCCATATATTGTTGGGCACAGATTGGGCGAAGGTTTTAGCTGCCTAGCTCAGATCTGGATCTATCTGAGAATGCTACAATGCTCAGAAGCTGAAAGAGTATTTAAAATCCAAATTTTATACATTTTAACTAAATATAACCCACCCCATCAAGAGGTACAACTTCTGCTCAGAAAGACCCCAAACAAAGAACAAAAGAAAGAAACCCCAAATACATACAAAAAGGACCAGTGAACAAACGGACTTATGACAAGATTCCGAGAAGACTGATTTAAAGACACACTTTAGTCACAATCATTCCTTCTCAGTCAACTTCCTCCATCTTGCTCTCTTCGTTGCCATCCTCCTCCAATGGAGGCATCTCTGTGTCATCTCCACCAGCTTCATCATCTTCATCGATGCTCAGACCCAACTTCAGCATCCTGTGAATTCTTGCCGCAAATGTGTTCGGGTCATCAAGACTGAATCCTGAAGTCAAGAGGGCAGTCTCAAACAGAAGCAGTACCAAGTCTTTCACCGACTTGTCGTTCTTATCAACCTCGGCTCTCTTCCTAAGTTCCTCCATTATGCCATTATCTGGGTTGATTTCCATGGTTTTCTTGCTAGACATGTAAGAGCTCATGCTACTGTCCCTCAGAGCCTGAGCTTTCATGATCCTCTCCATGTTAGCTGTCCACCCATATTCACCTGTGACCAAGCAGCAAGGTGAGTCCACAATTCTGTCAGATACCACCACTTTCTCTACCTTGTCGCCAAGAATGTCCTTGATCGTCTTGCACAGGCTCTCAAAGGACTTCTTCTTCTCTTCCTTTTTCTTCTCATCTTCCTCTGTCTCATCATCAAGCTTCAGCCCTTCCTTGGTAGCAGACACCAGCTTCTTACCATCATACTCCTTCAACTGGCCAACAGCATACTCATCAATGGCATCGATCATGAAAAGAACCTCATAGCCTTTTTTCTTAAGCCGCTCCAAGAATGGTGAGTTCTCTACAGCTTTCTTGCTCTCACCAGTGATGTAGTAGATGTCCTTCTGGCCCTCTTTCATCCTTGTCACGTAGTCCTTCAAGCTAGTCAACTCATCACCACTCTTAGTTGAGTGGTATCTGAGCAAATCAGCGAGCTTGGCTCTATTCTGGCTATCTTCATGAATACCCAGCTTCAAGTTCTTAGAGAAGGCCTCGTAAAACTTGTTGTAGTCCTCTTTATTCTCAGCAATCTCATTGAACATCTCAATGCACTTCTTAACTAAATTTTTCCTGATCACCTTAAGAATCTTGTTCTGTTGGAGCATTTCTCGAGAAATGTTAAGTGGCAGATCATCAGAATCCACCACACCCTTCACGAAACCAAGATATTCTGGAATGAGCTCTTCACAATTGTCCATGATAAACACCCTCCTAACATAGAGCTTGATGTTGTTCATCTTCTTCCTCGTGTCAAAGAGATCAAATGGAGCTCTCTTTGGAACAAAGAGAATGGCCTTGAATTCGAGCTGCCCTTCAACAGAGAAGTGCTTTACAGCAAGATGGTCCTCCCAATCATTGGTCAGGCTCTTGTAGAATGAAGCATACTCTTCCTTGGTGATGTCTTCGGGCTTTCGAAGCCAAATGGGTTTTTGCTTGTTGATGAGCTCCCACTCATGGGACACTTCCTTCACCTTCTTCTTGGACTTGGTTTCTTTCTCTTTCTCCTCATCAACATCCTCAACATCACCCTCCTCTTCCTTCTTGGGTTCCTCATCTTCATCATCACTGACCTCTTTCTCAGTGGTCTTCTCAGTCCACAGATAAATTGGATAGCTAATGAACTCAGAATGCTTCTTCACAAGGTCCTTCAACCTCCTTTCCTCCAAGTACTCCAACTGAAACAATATAGTAACAACATGCCCACAGTGTATTAATACCAAAACATAACATTAAAGGTCCATCTAGAACTAAAAAAACTAGATCAGCCTAGGAAATTCTTATTGCTATCTGTTTTTATATAAATCAGCTTCCAATTTATTTTAAAAAAAAAAAAAAAAAGCATTTACGGTTTTCTTTCTATAGAAGACTAAATAGATTCATAGAAAAATAAAAACAAAAAGGGCTTAAAACAGTGTTGAACTAAAGATAATCAGATTAACCATCAGCTGACCATATTTTTAGGTGCCAAACATCTCCTCACATATCACAAAAACTTAGAATTATATGGAGGCAATCACATTCTTACCTGATCTTCCTTGAGGAATAGGGTGATCTTGGTACCCCTTCCCAGTTGCTCTCCATTCACATCCCTGGTGATTGTGAAGGATCCACCGGCTTGGGACTCCCAGATGTACTGTTCATCATCATTGTGCTTGGTTGTGACTATAACCTTTTCAGCGACCAGGTAAGCTGAGTAAAATCCGACACCAAATTGACCGATCATGCTAACGTCTGCCCCAGCCTGCAATGCCTCCATGAACTCCTTGGTTCCAGACCTCGCAATCGTGCCCAAGTTGTTCACCAAATCTATCAACAGACCAAAAAGATTCGTTCAAAATGTATAATTCAAAACAAGAATCGATCAAAGGTCCAATTTGCAATGCAATTTGGTAAAATAAGCAGATTACATGGAGTTATATATATTTACCTGCTTTGGTCATGCCAATGCCACTATCGATAATTGAAAGGGTCTTATTGACCTTGTCAGGAACAAGCCTAATGAAGAGCTCAGGCTGAGCTTCAAGCTTACTCTTGTCCGTCAAGCCCTCAAATCGGATCTTATCCAATGCCTACGAAACCAAAATGCAAGAATTTCAATCTCACATTGAAATCCATAAACCTCTATTTGGTTAACGAGAAAATCGAGAAAAAGAAAGAAACTAAATACATATATATTGCGTAATTGATGTGCGTTTTCTATATCACCGATGAAAACCAAGAACATAAAAAACATTAGAGTCAAAATTCTATCTTCCATTCTTTTCTTTCTATTTTCTCGGCAACCAAACACAAAAAGAAAAACAAATCCAAACACAGGAAATTGAGTTTCGATATATTTAACGTGATATACTTACATCAGAAGAATTGCTGATAAGTTCACGAAGAAAGATCTCTTTGTTACTGTAAAAGGTATTGATGATAAGACTGAGAAGCTGGTTAATCTCGGCCTGGAATGCGAAGGTCTCTGCCTCTACCATCTGAACATCCGCCATTGCTTCTGTTACCACTTTCTCCGAACACAACACCACAAATGCAAAAATCAAGTAATCTAGAGTGAGAATAGATTTCTAGAGAGAGATAGAGAATGCGTATGTGTGTGACGACAAGCGATTCTTGTTTGAGATTATACGAATGGTGATGAGAGGAGATATATATATATAGAGAGAGAGAAGATTCTGGAGACTCTGGTGTCTTCTGAAGCAGGAAATTCGGGAGGGGATGGTTTGGAATCAGTTTCCCGCCTTCTAGACTCTTCTTGCGACACACTGTTTTTTTATTTTGATTTCCATTTTTGCCCTTGAATTAGTTATAGGATCCCGAAGGTTCTTCTGTTCCTGCAATCTCGAATGTTCCCGTAATCCAATCGCCTTCCCTAACCCCACTTTACCGAATAACCGAAATTGAATTGCATTTCACGCGGGAATTATTTTCCCTCCTTTTTTTTTTTTTTTTTTTTTTAAAAAAAATTTACAAATTCCTTATGGAATTAAATACATTATTGAATTAAACACATCTCCAAACATTATTAAATTAAATACTTTTTTTATACGTGTGTCATGCGTGTTAAAAATTACAGACGCGAATATTCATCCAATTCATAAACTTACATTTTTAATTAATAAAAACTGTCACATTTATAAATAAAGTAGCCATTAATTTTCAAATAACTTAATATAATACTCATGTTATTATGAGTGAGTCGATCCTACCTCATATGGGACAACAAGAATTGGACATGGATACGTAGTCAATACATAAATGTTCATGGTGCTAAATACGCACAGATTTTGAAATTTTAAAAAATGTTCATGATGCTAATTTAATTTATTTTCTTAAATTTTCTCGAATGCATTATAGTTTCCTTTTTTGAAAATTTTGCCGTATTAGTTGAGTTTTATAGTAATTATCTATCATATATTATTTTTTTAATATTATTGGCGGGAAATTAGATTATGCCTTATAAATCTAATGAAATGCTTATATATGAATCGTAAATAGGCCATTTTATAGACCTTAAGCGGATTTGGGAGATCGTTAGTAATTAATTTGTCCTAGAAAAATAATACAATTGAAGCGAGCAATATTTTTCGTTTTCAACATACTTATGACTTGACTGTTGCTAATTTTATTTAGAAGATATACAAGCTAAACATATAATTAAGGGCATATTTGGTCTGAATTGATCGTTTCATTGCATTTGTTATATATATATATATATATATAATTTTCTGAACAAGTTTATCTCTCTGAATAGAGAAATTCATGAAGATGGAAATCATCATTAAAATTGAAACTAAAATTAAAAAATAGAGATTTTTCATGAAATTAATTTTATAATACCAATTATGCTGATGGTCTAACTTCTTCAAATGGTATTAATCAAGAAAATAAATCTATATATTTAGTGACTTATACTTTATAAGACCATCCATTGTAACATTTCCCTCCTACTTTTAAACCAGTTTTTCAAACTTTACCCGTCACCTGCATTGTTATTATTTAAGCCTTTTTCAGCCTCCAACTACACTGCACACCCCTCTGCTTACTACACAAAGCTGCACACCATTTTTCTAAATAAAACCCCAACTCCTCTCTCTCTCTCTCTCTCTCTCTCTCTCTCACAATCCTCTCTCTATTTCTCATTTTTGAACATGCAATGGGGTTTCCAAATTCCAACGATGGAGCTTGTTGTGGGTATTATATGTCTTTTTTTTTTATTAATGTTCACTGTATTTTGGTTTGGGGTCACTAGCTCTCAATTCTTTCTCTGTCCTCTTCTCAATGTGTTATTTAAATCTGAACCGTAATTTTTTTTTTTTTTTTTTTTTAATCTTTCTTGTGAGTTTCTACTTGTTTATAGCTGGAAATTAGGGGTGTGCAAAAACCCACCCAATCTGTCAGATCCAATCCCATCCGCAACCCGCAGAACAATGTTAGACGAATTGGGTTAGATGGATTTGATGAATTTTTGGCGGGTTGGTTCAGTTGGCGGGTATAGAGGTGATAACCTGTCCTAAACCCGCCCTCACCCGCCAAATAATTATATATAAATAAATAATATATTTATATAAAATAAATTTCATTACTACCTTATATTTTCCCTTAATTGGATATGCTTGCAAGTTAGTGTTTTTTATTTTTCTAGAGATATTTATTATGATAGTTTGAATATGTATTTATTTTGATTTGATATTCTCTCAATTTTAAATGTAAAACCATATGTTAGTTTGTAAGATTTTTTAATAACAATGAACCTTCATTATTATGTATCTAATTAGTAGCTTCTATTCTTGTAGGGCAATTTATTTTGGCACTTTAGTTTATTACTATTGAAAGAATTGTTTGGATTATAGTTTAATTACTAAATGACATAATACTGAATTGTTATATACAAATTTAAGGTGTTTTTGCGGTTATAAAGGTTTTAAGAACTTTAGGTGTTTATTATAAAAAAAAAAAAATAGTAATGCTTCACCCATTCAATCCACTCAACCCGCCGATTGAAACCCGTCATATATTTAATCAATCCGTCGGTTATTGAGGTAAGCGGATTGGTTGGCGGGTGGGAGAATTAGCCACTCGCCAAAGGCGGGTTGGTTGGCGGTTTTATCCTCACCCAACCCGCGCACACCCCTAGCTGAAATATGAGGTTTTGGATATCTAATCTCGACTAGTATTGGTGGCATTGCCGAATATTCGTGTTGGTTTTTGTTGCAGACAGTCCGAGTTATGTTTTTCATTTGAGATACGTTTTTTGGAAAATATTTTTGGAATGTAAGACAGTCCGAGTTCTATTTTTCATTTGGGATAGGATTTTTGGGAACCATTTTTTGCCCTTTCCCTCGAAAAGAGCATGGGAAAGGAGAGGAAAAATGATCGAAAGTTGTTTATTAGAGACTGATTTGTTTGTCAAAACATTTTAAAACTTTTCCTTAATCCAAACAGAGGCATTGACTTCTGAAATTGTCCGAATATGTTAAATAGACTGTCAATGCATTCCATCTAATTTCAGGCCTTGTTGCATCCTTTATTTCTAAAACAGATATCTATGGCTCCTTGTGACAACTTCAAATTAATGGGATCATCACTCCCTTGAAAATGAATCACAATATTTGGAATCCATTTGTCTCCTCTTGGTTCTTCGCGCTTCCAATCATGATCTGCACACCCATACAGTGTCGCACGAGCACCTTTTGATTAGCTCATAGGAAATGGGAGTTCCCTGATTGGCTTAGATTTTTCTCCTTTATTATTCCCTTTCCTTTTGACTCATGGTTGATCATTATATATATATTCTTAGTAATTGGCCCTTGTTTTGTAGGCCCTATGTGTTGGCATAATCATTCATCAAAATACAAACTTCACCCATAGCATATGCAATAAAACTATTAAATAGAACATACCTTCTTGACTAGATGAAATTCCTTCCATGAATACTACTTTTGAAGCTCATTTACTTTATAATTATGGCTGAAAATCTGCAAAAGTGTAGAGAGAAAAGCTTCTATTCTCTTGCCCTATTAAACCTTCTTACGAACTGATTCTAGAGAAAAAAAGGCAACAGCAGCTCAAGGGGCTAGCTGTGTTCTTATTAAAGGTGAGAAGAGAGCTGCTTAACTCAATGGATTTTTGGTCTGTTAGTCCATCCCCTTATGGGCTAAATAAACACAATGACAAATAATAAGCCCAAATGATATGCATGTCCTGCCCAAAAGGAAAATAAACCCAACACTATGATCTCATTGTATCTCTTGCAAGGGAGCGGATGTTGACACACCCTCAAGCTATTAGCCCACCCCCACCAATTTTAATTATATGCCAAAAAGTCTGCTTAAATGATAGATTTTGGAAAAACTTTCTTCTACAGACTTGTTCAAAATGATGTTTTCTAGTGGACAATGCAGCTAGTTTTCTTAAAAACAATGTATTTTTTCATAAAACTGTAAAAAATCAAAATTGGTGGGGGTGGGCTAATAGCTTGAGGGTGTGTCAACATCCGCTCCCCTCTTGCAAACATATCTAGCCCTGAGACAACATGCTGCACTAAAACAGCAATGCTCCCAGTGACCCTTCAAGGTGTGATAAGCCCGGAAAAGTTCAGAAAGTCTAGAGCATATATGATCGATAAAAGGTTGATTTCGACTTTACTTCACTTTTTTTGTTTTTTTGTTTTCTCTGGTGAATTATATGTGGGAGATTGTTTTTGTTGATCTTTAAATGTGCATATTTTAACTCTTTCTTTTTTTTTTCAGCCAACTCCGCTTGGTTCATGAAGCCGCCACCATGCTGATTGACTGCCTGATATTGCTGTATAAGATTTTGCCTTTGTTATGGAAGGTAGTTAGTGGGGTACTGTACCAAAGGAACAATTTGTTTCATGGTTGAATATATCTGAACTTCACCATTAACTTCTTTGTTGCTGCAGAGATTAGGAAGCTTTCTGGGGTACGTTGGTTTTTGTTGAATGAGAGAAAAGTCTAAACTCTGTATTGAATAATATGTTTTGTACAATGAAGTAGTGAGCCTTATATAGGCAACTGACAACTATCCTATACTATACCGTATATAGTCAATTATACTGTATATACAATATATATATACATTAACATCCCCCTCAAACTCAAGGTGGGTGAAGAGAAACCAACTTGAGTTTGGAAACTAAATCTGTAAAGCGACCGGGAGGATGAGCCTTGGTGAAGAGATCAGCAGTTTGTTCAATAGATGAGACAGAAAGAAGGCGGACAGTGCCTTGGCTAATATGATGACGAACAAAGTGGCAATCAATCTCAATATGCTTGGTGCGATCATGGAATACATCATTGTGTGCAATTTGAATGGCACTTCGGTTGTCACAGTAAATAGGAGTGGCAGAAGAATAAGAGACACCCATAGCTTCGAGTAGCCAGCGAAGCCATAGAAGTTCTTGGGTAGTATCAGCAAGAGCACGGTATTCGGCTTCAGTACTGGACCTGGCAACGACAGTTTGCTTCTTACTACGCTAGGAGATAAGAGAGTCACCAATAAAGAAGCGAAAGCAAGTAGTAGACCGACGATTAGTAGGGTCACCAGCCCAGTCAGCATCTGAGTAAGCTCGCAACTCTAGAGAAGAAGTGGCAGAAAAGTGAAGACCATGAAAGAGAGTGCCCTTTATATAACGAAGAACACGAAGAACGGCTGCAAAGTGAGTGGAGCGAGGAGCTGACATGAACTGGCTGACAATGTGAACAGCATAGGCAATATCCGGGCGAGTGACTATGAGATAGATAAGACTGCCAACCAACTGACAATAGAGGGTGGCATCAGGCAGTAAGGTACCATCAAGAGGAGTAAGTCTGGCATTGGTCTCAAGAGGAGTAGAGACTGTCTTGGCATCTGTGAGTCCAGTACGAGTGAAAAGATCTGAAGCATACTTGGCTTGTGATAGATAGTAACCATGGGAGTCAGATGATATCTCAAGACCGAGAAAATAACTGAGAGAACCAAGATCTTTCATCTCGAAATGCTGATGAAGAAAGGATTTGAGTGCAGAAATGCCACTAATGTCATTGCCAGTAATAATCATATCATCAACATAGAGTAGAAGAAGAGTAGTACCGGTGGCTATCTGACGAATGAAGATAGCAGAATCATACGGACAAGAGATAAAGCCAATATCCCCAATAACAGAACAGAACTTGGCAAACCATGCCCGAGGAGCTTATTTCAGTCCATATAAAGCTCGACGAAGTCTACAGACCTTATTTGGAGGATGATCATACCCAGGTGGAGGCTGCATGTAAACTTCTTCAGAAAGATCACCATTGAGAAATGCATTTTTGACATCCATCTGGTATAGGTTCCATTTTTGAACAGCAGCAATAGCAAGTAAACTGCGGACAGAAGTAATACGAGCAACGGGGGCAAAAGTCTCTTCATAGTCAATGCCATGTTCCTGAGTAAAGCCCTTGGCTACTAGACGAGCTTTGTAACGCTCGATTGAACCATCAGAACGGGTCTTGATTTTGTAAACCCATTTACAACCCACAATTGATTTTCCACGAGGAAGGTCAACCAAATCCCAAGTATGAGTGGTATGAAAAGCCTGTAATTCTTCAGCCATTGCTTGTTGCCACAGAGGATTAGATCGAGCCTCATGATAGGTCTGCGGTTCATGATGAGAGAGAATAGTGGAAAAACAATGAAAATCACGAAGAATGATAGATGGTTCCCTTACTCGAGTAGACCGACGAATGGGTGGATCAATGACAGTGTCAGAAGTGGAGGCATGGTCAATGGTGGAGTCTGAGACAGGAGCAGGATCAGATGCAGGAATGACATCAGTAGTGGCGGAGAATGGTACTGTGGCAGGATCCGTAGACAAAAGAGGCACCTCAGGAGCAGCCGTAGAAAGTTCGAGACCTGTATCAGCATCATCAGGAAATAATGGAATGGAGGGATTAGTAAAGAAAGACTGTGTGTGAGGAACAGGTAAGTGAAATTTGAAGAGTGATGAAAACATTTTGTGCTCCCAGAATACAACATGACGAGAGACACGATGACGTTTGGAGATGGGATCCCAACACCTATAACCTTTATGTTCTATACCATAGCCCAAGAAGCAACAGAGACGAGAGCGATGTTCCAACTTAGTACGCTCATGAGGTTGTAGAATAACAAAACAAGCACACCCAAAAACCCTGAGATGATTATAATTTGGAGAATGACCATATAGATGCTCATAAGGAGAAGTGTTACCAATGATAGAAGAAGGAACACGATTGATTGTATACGCAGCAGTGAGAACAGATTCCCCCCAGAAATTCTCAGGACAAGAAGAAGAAATGAGAAGTGCTCGAACTGTATCCAAGAGATGTCGATGTTTACGTTCAGCACGCCCATTTTGTTGAGAGGTGCCAGGGCAAGAGCGATGGGGAATAGTACCATTAGTACGATGAAAAGTGAGAAAATCTGAGTCTCGATACTCCATGGCATTATCTGCACGAAAGACTTTGATAGGACAAGAAAATTGAGTTTTGATCATTTGTGCAAAATCATAATAAATCTGTTTAAGTTCAGAGCGATTACGCATGAGATATAGCCAAGTGTAACGAGAATAATCATCGATAAAGATCACAAAATATTTTGATCCCACAATGGTCGAAACAGGAGAAGGACCCAAATATCAGAGTGAACTAAATCAAAAGGTGCGGAAGAAATAGAAGTACTATGAGAAAATGGTAAGGCATGTTGTTTTGCAAGTTGACAAGATAAACAATCTAAATGGTCATGATTAACAGAACCCAAAGAGCCACTAGAAATTAAAGATTGTAAACGACCAACCGATATATGCCCAATACGAGAGTGCCATAAATGGAGTGAGGAAGTAGAAGGAGCTGGAGCAGCAATCTGATGATGGGAGGGAGATGGAGAAGATGTGTGAAGATTGATGAGCTCAAACAGACGACCAACTTTACGACCAGTCCCAAGGGTCTGTCCGGTCTGAGGATCCTGCACAATACAACCAGAATGAGAGAAAGTAACAGTAAGACCCATGTCACAAAGTTGACCCACAGAAATAAGATTAAGAGTGAGTTTGGGTATGAGATATGTATCAGAAAGAGATATATGAGAGTGAGAAACTTGTCATGTATGGCTCACTTGCATGTGGGAACCATCGGCAGTATGAATGGGCGGAATATGAGAAGTATAATTTCGTAAAATGGACCTCAAAAATGGATTCAGGACGTCGAAATTAGTGGGGAAGGGGTCTTCCGGGCTGACACGTGGCACAAGGGAGTGCTGACACGTGGCGGAATGAGATGCTGACACGTGGCAGTTACTGAAGAGGACACGTGGCAGACAAGTGAGGAAAAAAGGTGCTGACGTGGCAGTTGCTGAAGAGGACACGTGGCACTATGATGCTGACGTGGAGGTTGCTGATGTGGCTGGTCAACGGGCCAACAACCGGGTCGGGTCAAAACCGGGTAAAGTCGGGTGCTGACGTGCCAGCGGATGCTGACGTGGACGAAGGCGATGTCGTGGCACTGGCGTGTCTGATGACGTGGCTTTTTAGGGATGACGTGGTAGTCAACGGTCGGATTTTGGATACGGTCAACGGGTCGGATCTTGGGTTGGGCCTCGGGTTGATGGGTAGGGCTGACGTAAGCGACACGGTTTGAAATGACAGCGCGTGAAAGCGCGTGGCGGAGTGGCTGAAGGTGGATTTGACGCGCCGATGTTTGAGTGGCGTGTGAGAAGGTTTTTCTGGCTGTTTTTGGTGGGGTTTTGTATATCGAAAAAAAATGAATCTTTTGAGTGGTTGTTTGATTGGTTTGGATGGCTGGAAGGTCGAGATTTTTGGCTTGGACAGATTTGACGGTCTGACAGTACGGTTTTTCGGCTATTTTGAGGTTGTGACGGCGGGGTTCGGCAATGGGGCAGTGGTGGTAGGCTGGATTAGCTAGATACCTAACTCTGATACCATGTTGAATGAGAGAAAAGTCTAAACTCTGTATTGAATAATATGTTTTGTACAATGAAGTAGTGAGCCTTATATAGGCAACCGACAACTATCCTATACTATACCGTATATAGTCAATTATACCGTATATACAATATATATATACATTAACAGTTTTGATGCAGAGAATGAAATTCTTCACTCTCTCCCATTCTTAGTGATTGTTTTGTTGTGGTCTCAGGTGTGGACACAAATCTCTCATTTACTTTGTTGGTGGTTCATGAAAGGTGCCATGAACATAAGGACTCAAATTCTGATCACTGGTGGAATTCTTATGGAATATGAGCATATACATGTTTAAATAATTTGTTATAGCCTCTTACTTACAAACAAATTAACAACGCCATTTTATTTTATCCTTAATTTCTCATGCAGGCTTTTGACTTGCCCTTCTCTCTATACTCCACTTTCGTGATTGAGGCCCGCCATGGTTTCAACGAAGTATGTCTCGTTAAAATTTCGTCGTTTCAGCATCATATCATTTTCAGCAAACAATATGGGTATTCTTCAAGGATTTGTTCATAGGAATATTCATTTGTAGCTTATTTGGAGCACTGATTGTGGCTGCAAATATATCAATAGTACAGGTATCATTATTTGCTGCCACCAGTGCAAATATTGGATCAATTCTGCATTTGACAAAATTTGTTAACATTCATCGACATCCTGCAGAGAGGAGGTTATTATTTGGCTCTCTCTCTCTCTCTGGGTTTTCTCGTTCACTGTGTCTGTTGCAATGACAACCGTGTATCCTCTTCTGATAGCTCCTCTGTTCAACAATTTCACTGTAGTGAGTATATGAACTTCCTAGTAGGGCCAATACCAAAACAAAAATATCTGTTGCCTCAGATTCTCTTTTTGTTGCAAATAGTGAGTTTTTTTTCTTCTGTTAAATAATAAGTTGTTCTATTTTTCGTGACTAAGCCATTGTCAATAGCTTCCTGATGGGGAATTCAGACAGAAAATTGAGAATCTTACATCCTCCCTGCATTTTCCTTTAAATAAGATCTTCATTGTGGATGGATCCACGAGGTCAGCACATAGTAATGTGAGTATTCAATCTTGTACTAGTAAGTATCTTTTGTTTTCTTGTGTAGTTTTTACTCCTATCATGAGAGCCATTTGATATTTATGTGAGAAAACTGGTGGGATTGAGATTTTTGAAAACTTTTTGAGTTACATAGGCTATGAATAGAAGATGAGGAAGTTCAAATGGAAATTTTAAAAATATGGGCAACAGTGTCACATTAAATTTTTAAGAAGCCCAGAATATGTTAACAAAGGCATGATTTCATCGTAGGAAACCAAACTCTAATGAGCGAATCCCATTCTTTCAGGCACATATGGTACTCTAACAGTCAATATACATAACATCTGTACAATGATTTTGGCATCTAAATGTCATAGAATAGTCATGGACAACAGAAAACTACAGGAAATTGATAACAAGCATCCTCCTATACTGACTTGAAAAGCAAAAAGTCGAAAAGTGCTGAAAATGTACACTTAACAATTATCCTTGTATGCCAACTCAGTAACATATATTGAAGACAAATGGGTGACAAGTGCTTCTGGTTACACTCTTATTCATAAAAATCTAATTTTCTCAATGCTGCAGGCATATATGTATGGGGTTTTCAACAAGAATATCGCCCTTGATGACACATTGATTAAGCAGGTTTGAGAACATAACTTACTCTAGCAACCATGCCTTCCACAATTATTATGCTTTTTAATGTTATCTGACAGATTTCAGCATTTGTGTCTTATGCTAATGATATATGTTTTGGATTTCAAACAACAATGGGATTAGGGATTTTGTTCTAATAATTGTGTCCTCTGTGCTGCAATTTTAGTGCATCTGTAGGCAGGGTTTTGTCACTTAGAATTGGCTTCATGACTCAGAGTTTATAGTTACCTGGATTGCAGAAATTTTCAAAATCATCTTCAAGAAAGAACTGTAAAATATTGCTTGCTAAGTCGCTTTTTTGAACTTGTTATGCAGGTTCACGTTCTAGTGAACTTTATTAAGTTCTCTAGAAAGATTGAACTTGGGATGTATTGTTGGTTATAGTGAAACTTCTTTGACATGGACCATATGGCTAAGTAAGCAAAATTTTGCAGTGCGAAGCCACGATGAAGTTGTTGCTGTTATTGACCACGAAATGGGCTATTGGAAACTCAATCATACAATTCATGCCTTTGCTGCACTGCAGGTAAGTTACAGAATTTCTCTTTACATCTCCTGTTTTCTATCTTCTCTTTTTCTTCCCAAGGGATATGCTTCAACTAATGGAAAATATCAAAGTTTCCCACAACAAAAGCAACCCTGTCTCGATCAATTTTACTTTTGGCTTCATGTACATAAATGCAGGTCCTGGTGCTCTTGCAATTTGAAGTTTTCGATCTTGTGAGGCAGTCAAGTGATATGTTTCAAAACTTTGGTTTTGATACACAGCCTGTAGTTATTGGGTTCTTCATTTTTCAGGTATAGATTTATATAATAAATCCATTAGGACCATTACTTATGTGAAGAGATAACATTAAGCCTATTTCTCATTACTTATCATCAGAATTTGAGACCAAAACACATACATTCTCTGCCACTACATATTTTCCCTCGGATTGTGGTTTTATCTGAATAATTGGCCTAATGGATATCCTGGCTACTTTCCTTCTAGTCAACCCTCTCTGTCTGCCATTATACTTGAAAAGCAGAAAGAATTACAATCCCCATTTTTTTTACCTCAAAATATTAGTGATATTTTCTCCCCTGAATCTTACACTTATATTGAAGATTTATGAAGAAGTTGCTTAATTTGTAAAATTTGTGTAACATCCTAATGTGATTTTTCCTTGCTTGTAGCATGTTGTAATCTCGGCTGGTTTCTTAATTGTGAAGCTAAGCGGTAGAGTTGTGCTCCGGTGTGGAGCTCTCTTGAGAATACCAAAGTCAGTATATGGCATAATGGAATAACTGAAGCAAGAGTTCTTTGAGAGAGATTGTGTACCGTGTTTTATGGAAGGCTCCTCCTTAAATAGGTGAGATGTCTTGTGGCATATGCCATGGCGTGGAGCTCCATGCTTTGTGAAGCATGAAAGTTTTTAAAAGGTGGTTGGTGCCGGCCACCTTTATGTCCACCAAGTCCAATGGCTTGCTTGTCTTCCCCATAAAGCTTTGTTAGGAAAAACAAGCCTTTTGAGGAAAGTTAAAGTTACATTATTTTGCAGAACAAGCAAGATGCTTGTGGGACCCACTTAGGGCATTGTTTGGCTTAAGACCCTTAGTGGGTTAGGGTGGAGGGGAAATGGTTCCCACAATTATCTTGTGTCTGTGGTACCAATAATATAATATTGGATACATATAATATTCGAGTAAGTCTCTTAGCGAAATAAACAGTCCTAATTGATTTGTCCACCATGGACAAAAGTCTTGAATCCTATCGTTTATTCATGTGTCATTGCTATTGTTCACTACTGATTAAATCTATAATTAATAGAATTTCGATCAGGAGCAAAACCTGTCAGCAGTGAACACAGATCCATGGCTACACTCAATGAACTAAATAACAAGTCAGATTGATAAAACTGAGCAAATGAACCCATCACCACATCACAATTTCTTTCTTTTTTTTCTTCTTATTAATCAATGAAAATAAAATTTTTGTGGCAGTTGTTTTCTTAGAGTGATTTCATTTATGCCTCTCAAAATATTAGAACTTGACAGCAATGCATGGAGTTATCATAATCCCCTTGGCGATATGTGAGAAGGGAAGCTGAACTCTCGTGACCACAACCACCAAATCCCTATGAGCTGTTTGTGATTATTAAATTGCCTTCTTTAAATCTATTAAGTTGTTATTTCAAGTATCTGTGTATATATATATATATATATACACACACACACACTATGTAGTCAACTGGTCATATGGTTACTGAAGAAATTGCATATATAATGACAAATCCATTTTCACTCAAATTTCTTATTTTGATTTGGTCTTTTTATTATTTTTAATTTTTTCATTACATTAGAGCAGCTTCAACCCCTAGACATAGCCTAATCTTATCCCATTCTCTCATACGCTTTCATCATGAATTGGGCTAGCTCCAAAGGCTTTCTAGTTTCTACTAGAACTGTTTTTAATTCTTGATGTATAGTTATAATGTATGATCACTATGAAACGGACGACGTAGGAGGCATTGTTCTTGGACTGTTATTGTGCAAGTTTATATTTTGAGAGCGCAGCAACTTCAAATAATATTCGAATTTATGACAACCCAACTCACCATATATACTAAGAATTGTGCTTTGGCACCATATTAGACCTATTCTTGTTGCCCAACCAAAACCAAAATCAAAAGGGTAGAAATTAAAGAAAGAACCATTCTTAATTAATTGGTCCAACGAAACATACATTATGCCATCTAATTAATGGGCATAATCAAAGGTCAAAAATAAATAATTATAAGGCAAGTGTTGCACTATCTACCAAACTTAATTACTACTTGAATTCATAGATTTTTTATGAAGAAGAAAGCGATAGCAAGGAAATTGGGGAAGATATACCTTTTGCAAAAAGTGCGTGCTTTTATTGGAGCTTCTATGGGTGGTTGTGCATTAAGAAAAATCTCAGTTTTTACAAAGGCTACGTCATATATATTATTTAATTACTTGACCTAAAGTAGTTGGGGGAAAGAAGGAATACAATGCTATATATATATATAGCACCAACTCATATTTAAAATAAAATCAAAACTATCACAACGTAACTTTGGATATTAATAAATTTAAAATAATAAAAAAATACTATTCTAACCACCGTCTCTCTAATATGAAGTTGGGTTCCAAACAGTGGAGTACAATTTACATAACAGATGTGTGAGTCTCGGCATTAGAAATGCATTTTATATTTATATCAATGATCAAAACCCCTTTAAAATATAAAATACATAATGATATCTCATTCATTTGCTAATCAATACCATTGAGGACAGATGTAGTTCGATGATCATGATAGATCATCCTGTCTTCCTTAAGAAGATCATTATTATCTTCCTTGCTCATTAAGAATTTAGTATATAAAATTTTATTATAAAATGTCATGTGTTTAAAATATTAGATGCTCCAATCGAAGTTTGATATAATTCTCTCTAATTTTATAGTGTTTGATCAAAATTTTCCAACAACTCTTGACAATTACAAGTGATAAATTATAAACCCTCCTAAACTTCAAAACTAAATAAATAATTTTCTAAATTAAGAAAACTAAATAAATAAAATATTTCTAAACTATGGGTTAGGTTGACAAAATCTTCCTTCTTTTAACAAATAAAAGAAACAAAGTGCTACAATTTAATCCTATTATCACTTTATCTATTCAATTTTAAAATTCAAGGATTTTGTGAAAATAAGCCTTGTTTTGAAAGTCTTGTTCACGGTACAGAATTTAGTCTGGTGCGCACAAACTGGTTCAATATACCTGTATAACAAAAAAAAAAAAAAAAAAAAAAACATACAAACTTTTTAACCACTTGCTTAATGATGGTACGAGGGTGGATAAGAACTTGGGTAGTGACCTAGTGTTAGAATTATTTATTCGATTTTTAAATTCAAGAGTTCTACGAAAATATAAAAATTTTATATAATTTATTTTTAATGTAATGACAAAAAACTTCTTTCTCGAAAATAGAGATATATAACATTACACCAATAAATTATGGTTGATATTGTCTTAAAACAATTGAAAAAAATAAAAATGAGAGCTCACATTAAAGAGAAATGAGGTTATGAGGGCAGGCTCATCGTGGCCAAGCTTGTGCAGGAAAGTCAAGAGCCCGCTTTTCAAGGGTC
The DNA here is from genome assembly GCA_017140935.1 of Hamamelis virginiana. Classification (NCBI taxonomy): domain Eukaryota; kingdom Viridiplantae; phylum Streptophyta; class Magnoliopsida; order Saxifragales; family Hamamelidaceae; genus Hamamelis; species Hamamelis virginiana. Next base: position 364,768 of record JAESVK010000813.1, read on the forward strand.
TATTTCACTGTCACGGATTTTCAAACCATTTCGAGATCAAAAGCTAAAAAGAAAGGAAAAGAAAGAGGTGGAAGTTGCATTATCACAGCTTCACACACCAAAGGTGGTAAATACACAACTACCCATCTCTTTGCTCCGCCAAATCCAGAGGCGGCTTCGCAAGATTTAGCTTCTATCTTCCCCAAACCCAGAATCCCACTTCTGGGTTTTGAGGATTTGTAGTCTTGAAGATTGCTATGGAGTCGGGTTCTGGTTCAGGCGATGGTAATAGTAGTAATAATATCAAGGGAGTGCTCACACATGGCGGTCGATACGTACAGTATAATGTGTATGGAAACTTTTTCGAGGTCACTGCTAAGTACGTTCCTCCCATTCGCCCCATCGGTAGAGGCGCATACGGCATTGTCTGGTAAGACTTTTGTGTGTGTGTGCATATATATATGTGTGTGTGTGTGTATTGATTTCCAGATTTTTTCTTTGTGGGTGAGTTCGTGTTTTGCTCTGAAAATTTCTCTGGTTCTTTATGTTCTGTTTTGTTAACATTTCTATGGCTGTAGAGACCCAAGATTTTTATATGCCTGCGTGTGTATTGATTTCGTGATTCGTTTATTGTGAATTGGGTGAGTTCGTGTTTTTCTGTGAAAGTTTCTGGTTCTTTATGTTCTGTTATGTAACATTTATATCTCTGTAGAGACCCAATATTTATGTGTGTTGTGTGTGTGTTGATTTCAACGTTCGTTTATTGTGAATTAGTTCCAGTTCCTGTATCAATTTCTGGTCTAATATGTTAACATCTATGTGGTTGTTGAGACAAAAGATTTATATTATGAATGTTTGTATTCATGTATTTTGCTTAAATTTTAGTTTGGGGTTTGGGAGGTTTTAGATGGTTGCAGATATGAGTGTCTGTGATGCCCTAATCGGGGTGAATTTGTTCCAACACGCATGTCAAAATCTAGGTATATTAGAAATGAATGATCACAAAATATTCAAGAAACTCTCTCTCTCTCTCTCTCTCTCCCTGAGCTGTTACTGGTATCTTGGGGGGACATTGATGTCTTTATTGAAGATTACAATGAAATAATTAACATAGTTACTTTTTGATTAGCGTTTGGAAAGCTAAAATCAATGAAAATTTTGTTTTTAAAAGCAAAAAGCACTTCAAAAATGCTAACAAAATGGTGTCATATTTCCCGTGAATGGGTACTTTTTTTTTCATCTTTACTCTCTCTCTCTCTCTCTCTCATGCTTTTATTTCTAATTTGTTCATAAATGACATTTTTAGGCCTTATCTTTAAATGTCTAAGGTAGGCTCCCTTGAGTTTATCTTCAATCTTTAAAACTTTTTTATATTTGGAAAATTTGATAATCGGTTGACAGAGTGGAGGATAACATGATTGTTTCCTTTTCTTTTTTGGTTTCAGTGCTGCGGTGAATTCAGAGACACATGAAGAGGTTGCCATTAAGAAGATTGGTAATGCATTCGATAATATAATAGATGCCAAAAGGACTTTAAGAGAAATTAAGCTTCTCTCCCACATGGATCATGAAAACGTAAGATTAGTTACATTCATTACTCATACAAATTTGTACTTTTATGCTTCCTAAATGTGCATTTTTTTTTCGTCATATGATCAATTTCTTCTCCTTCTGTACTATTCTACTTTCTAGTTGCAAGCAAGCTTTTGTGATGTGTCATAGGCTTACAACAAAGCATGCCAACATATTGATTATGAATGTAGAGGGATGTATTCTACCAAATCTATCAGGACTACCTTGATACATGTAGCACACAATCACAGAAAATCAAGTGCACAACTGCTTCTCAAGCACAATGGAGTTTCTAAGCTATTCTCAAGAACTACTTGTAACAATGAAAAAGGGACACTAGTGAAACTAGAATTTACCTGCTATGGTATAATGAGAAATTTTGGACCGAAAAGACCCAAATTGTGCTTTTGTATCCTTTGAAGATTTAAAGTGAGACATATGTGGCTATGTGGCTGTGGCACCTGCTATTTTCAAGTCTACACAGGTTAAATAAGTTGTGGGGATAGTGGGATTTTTGGAGGGCTCGCAGTTGGGTTTCCCTTTCTCTTCCTTGTAGGCTGGGGCTTATTAAAAGTTGTGGAACTGAGTTTGAAAACTGTGTCGGGATCTCTTCCTTTTAACTTCCAAACCTTATCATAAAAAAATTAAGCAGGCATTAGTAAGATGTCTTTCTGCAATCATTTGATACTGTTTCTCTAAACTTTTAGCTCAGCAAAATTTCTTTTTATTCAAAACTGCAACTTCTTATTGTAGGCATTAAAATATTATAACGAGCTTTATTTCCTCATTGGTAAAATGTCATTTAGCATTTTAGCTATTTCCTTTGTAATTGATTGGCACCTGCTTTTATAAATCTTAATTCCAGATGTTAGATACCCTTTTGGTTCTTGTCTTGAATTAATTTGTTGGTTTATCTTGGTGCGTTTTGTTTACATCAGTTCTTTTCCTGTCGCAGGTTATTTCCATCAAAGACATCATACGACCACCAAAGAAGGAGACCTTCAATGATGTCTACATTGTTTATGAATTAATGGACACTGATCTTCATCAGATAATTCGTTCTAATCAACCATTGACAGATGACCATTGTCAGGTTTGGCTCTGATAATATTGTTTTGTTTTTGTTTTTTTGGTAGGGGGAGTGCAGTGGGGATTTTAATGATTTGTTTGTTTATGTGTGTGTGTGTGTGTGTATATATATTTAATTTCATTTGATCGGACTTATAAATGGAGCAACTGTTTTTGTTTTCTCCCTCTCTGGTCCTGTCATTGACTCTTTTGTTTTCTTTGAATTCTAAGGGGCATATTTTAGTAAATTTTCTCTCTGATATAGTTATATATAACCTGACAGCGCAAAACAGATGCAAGAAAGGAATAATTAGTTCAAGAGAAGAATGGTGTCATATGTTCTTAAAGTTCAATTGCAAGCTCACACACTATGAAAAATCTTCTATGCATGATTATAATTTTGAATATGTGCTGAACATTTACCCATCCCATATCATTTTTACAAGTGGAAATTTTATGACTTGTTATCATTACCTTGCCTGGAGTTGGAATTGTACACGAGATTGATATTTTATTGGACATTTGCAGTATTTTTTGTATCAGCTTTTACGAGGGCTAAGATATGTGCACTCCGCAAATGTTTTACACCGTGATCTTAAGCCCAGCAATTTGCTTCTGAATGGAAATTGTGATCTTAAGATTGGAGACTTTGGATTGGCAAGGACTACATCTGAAACAGATTTCATGACTGAGTATGTTGTCACTCGATGGTATCGGGCACCAGAGTTGCTCCTTAATTGTTCAGAGTACACTGCTGCAATTGATATTTGGTCTGTTGGTTGCATACTTGGTGAAATCATGACCAGAGAACCTTTATTCCCTGGCAAGGATTATGTTCATCAACTGAGGCTTATCACAGAGGTATGATTTTCTGGGTAATTCATGGTCTGTTGGTTGCATTACAATCATTCTGCCAGTCACTTTTGTTTTTATTATATAAGTTCCAGCTCTCTCTCTTCTTATTCTAACCTAGCTGTACACAAGATTAATGGGTGCAGTTCAAATACCTTTGTACTGGATCAAAAGGCCTATGATGTCTGCTGCTGAATCCCTGTCTCTTCTCCTGTCACTGGTCTGATTAATAAAAGAGCCAAGTTAACCAAAATTTTAAATAAAAAGCGTCTTTTAAAACATCTTAGTTTATTTTCAGGCAGTGCTATCCTGGTTTGTCACAGGGTTCCTAGTGTTCAAGTGCCCGTGGATGCGTAATGCATTAAACTTTTAGAGATGGCATGGAATTGGTCATTTTAAAATATTAATCCACACTATCAATTCAAGAAAGTTTACAAAAAAAATGGGAAAATAAATGGCTAGAAAACCTATGAGGAGAATCTTTTGGTATATTCATCCTTTACTATCTGTCTATTAGTCTAAGAGTAACATTTTTTTTCTTATGTTAGTTTGGAAGGTTGTTGACACACTAAAATTATCATGCTAATTGTTATACTGGCTAGAATTTTACTTTTGAGGTCTTGGTAGCACTGGCTTCTGTCTGGAAGGTAGTGTAAATACTATTTTGAACACTCCCTGCTTGCTCAGAAGGAGAAACTGGAGAAAAAATAAAAATAATTTAAAAAAAAAAAAAAAAGAAGAGAAACGCAATTAATGAGATGTGAGGAATAGCAATATCTATCCATCTTGAATGATATGGTGTTGTATTTTTGGTAATCAATACTATGTTGTTATTCTTGTAATTATGGAGGAAAAATGACTTGTTATAAGGCTAAGTTTTATGTATTTGTTCTCAATAAATTGACTTTTCTTGACATTGTACATGCATTCTTTTTCTATTTGTCTAAAAGCTACTAGGTTCCCCTGATGACGCCAGTCTTGGATTTCTCCGGAGTAATAATGCCCGAAGATATGTTAGACAGCTTCCACAATTCCCAAAGCAACAAATTTCGGCCAGATTCCCTACCATGTCTCCTGGAGCTGTTGATTTGCTGGAGAAAATGCTCGTGTTTGATCCTTCTAAGCGCATTACAGGTACAAAGAACGAGTTTAAATTTTTAAGCGCATTATTAGTTTATTACATTTTGTTCTCTTTTGGTTGATTTTGTTGATGTATCCGTTTACAGTTGATGAGGCACTTTGCCATCCATACTTGTCATCTCTTCATGATATCAATGATGAGCCCATTTGCACCAGGCCTTTCAGTTTTGATTTTGTGCAACCATCATTTACTGAAGAGAACATCAAGGACCTCATTTGGAGTGAATCAGTGAAGTTCAATCCAGACCCAACCCATTAATAAAACTGCGATAATAATGCTCCACACAAGCTGTAGTGATATATCGGGAATAAGTTTTCCCCCAGAATACAGTATGTTGCCCATCATCATTCAACAGAGTAGACAGAATCAACGTTAGAGTGTGCATATCTGATGAAAACATGAACTCATGTACAAGAAAATGAATCAGAAATATCGAGAGGGTTTGGGGTGCCCAAATTATCAGCAAACACCCAAGTTACTCTATGTTGGTTTAGGACCTTATATGAGCTGGTATGCCTCTAAGACGAAGTTGAAGCAACTTACAAGAACTCTTGCAGGTCTTTTCCTCGAGCACCATGGACTGTTGGGAGCTTTAGAGTTCAGAGCAGTGCTTGTGGATGTTGTAATGTTCATCGAACTGACTAGTTTACTTTCCAAATAACAATATATGTGACCCTAAAAGCTGTTTCAGCTTATAAAATAGCTTGCATGTTTTCATTTTGTTTTTTGGTGAAAGCTTGCATCTTTTCATTACACTGTTGCTTATTGCATTGGAATTTTATATGGTTCTGATGTTTAGCTAGTTTCTTGCTTTCTTGGCTATTAGGAAATCTCTGCATTATTGGGCCAATCTAGAACTTCATCAAGTTTTCATACATTTGTAGTGTTGGAAATTTCCCCTACCATTGTTTCTTTTTTGAAGTTACCAAAACTTCTCGTGATTGGAAATTTCAGAAACACTGTCTAAATTTTACTTCGTCTCTGTTTGGACCCTTGGAAAGTTGAGGGAAAAGGAAAGAAGAGAGATCAAAGATACTTCAAAAAGAACTTTATTTCTAATCAAATTTCCGCATTTTCCTTTACTTTCTCTCATTCTTTTCGAAATCCAAACAAAGTGCTTGGCACAGGGAAACATAAGTTTAGAGAGAAGGGGTTACCTAATGGGGGAAAACGGAGGGAATTTTGAACTTTTTTCCTCAAATGGAGCGCTTACAAGGTGAGCTTTTACTCCCAACTATCATCTTTAACTACCTTTTCATACTAGTGTTATTACAAGCAGGGAAATCATCTCCCAAATGCAGAAATACAAACTTTCATATATACTTCCTGCTGTAAGAGCATGTCTGAACCTCAACGGTATCAATCAGCAAACTCTCCGTCGGAAAATCACATGTTACACTCCTCTCCGGCAACAGCTTACAAGGCTGAGGAGTAACGCCACTCGAAATCCCGGCAACATCAGTACAATTCCATGCAAGTTTTGAAGTCTTTGCCATCCCAATGGTGACATTAGATATGCAGATTCCCGTGAATTTATCACCAGATATTCCCTCCATTCTACCTGCCATTGTTACATTCTCCGCGACCATATCACGATAATTAATCCCCTCTATCACCGGAAGCGCATTGGGATCGTAGTTATTATCGGCATGAGACCCATAATTTCCCGTCATCCAAAAGGCCCATTTCATAGTTTTCATGGTCATCCCTCTAACGTATATGTCTTTAACGTAGCCTCCTCTTCCCACTGCAGTTTTGATCCTAATTCCTGATTCTGTATTAATGGCTACGATGTCTTCGGCTCTAACATCCTGGATACCACCTGACATCTCGCTGCCCAATGCGATTACGGCGCTAAAAGGAGAAATGCATGTCAGCCGTCTGATTACAAGCTGTTTCGTTGGCATTCCAAAAGCGATCCCGTACTCATCCCAACCGCTCTTAACAGCTATACAATCATCTCCAGAGACAATATAGCAGTCCTCAATTCGGGTATTTGTGCAAGAGTCTGAAAATGATGCAAAAACCCAGAATCATTTCATTAGGACAGCAATTGAATGATGCAAAGACCCATAATCATTTCATTAAGACAGCAATTGAATGATTCAAATTTTATTAAGATAACACAATTGATGGGCTAATTCTGGCTAGTTCATCCAATTTATACCAAGAAATTATTCAAATCTCCTTAGGCTTACTTACCTGGATTGATCCCATCGGTGTTTGGCGACTTGATGGGCGCGAGGATTGTAAGGCCTTGAACAATAATATTCCTGCATTTCCAATTTTCCTTAATACAATAAGAAATAGAAAGAACAAAAGCAAGAAATTCAACTTATAGCCTCTGTTTGGATCTCAGAAAAATGTAATTTTCAATATTTCATTTTCATTTTCATTTTCTTACTCTTTCTAAGATCCAAATAGAGTAGTAATCGAGGGGAAAAAAAAAGTGGGCAACCTGCTGTAGACAGGATGAACGTTCCATGATGGAGAGTCGATCAATGTAAGATTGGATATTTGAATTTTATCGGAGTACATGATTTCAATAAGATAAGGCCTGGTGAAATTTAGCTCTCCTTTGTGAAATTTATCCCACCAGAGTGCGCCCTGGCCATCAATCGTACCATTGTCCCCTGAAAATCAATTAGACCCCATATGTTTATAATCAAATACATATATAATATATATGCTTATTACTTCTTAATTTGTGCTTAGTACCTGTAATTACGACGTCGGTTAGGTTGGTTCCAAAAATTAGACTGATATACCTTCCACCTTCTGTATCCCTTCCTCGACCGTAGGATGGCAGGGGATCGATCACAGCCCAGTCGTTTTCATTCTGATTCAATTGAGGAAATACAAACATCATTAATCATAATCCAACTTCATATAGCAATTTTACATAGAGGGATGCAGGTATTAGTTTGTATAGCTTTTTTGGATAGTATTACCTTTGCTAAAAAAAACTTGTACATGTCTCTCTTCAAAGTTCATGAAGCCTACTAAGATGTGGAAAGCCCTTAGATTGAAAGGAAAACATGACTATCTTTTAGTGCATGAGACCCAACAAAATGAGAATATCCTTTAAGTTCTCTAGCTTTTACCTTGCCTTGGATTTTTTTGGATTGTAGACAACCTTCAATAGATTGTCCCGGCGCTAGTGAATTGGTGTGACTCTTGAAGACGTAGGTAAGTTGCCGAATCTAGTATATTTGTATCTCTTTATTTATTTTCTTGCATAATTTTTTATTTGCTGTGTGTATGTTCTTCTTGTGATTCATAAATTCCAAGATTCTAAAAGATTTAGGGATTAAACGTATAGTGTAATCCTAACAGGATTCACTCCAAAGAAATGAATGTCAAAATAGAATTAACTCATCATTTTTTGTTTAGAATTTATTAGAAATGATTTACATGTTATGATGTGTACCGTATTTTTATAGAACACCACTATAATCAAACCCTTTGATATTCACACGAGAGTGTGTGATCCTTGTCAAGAGATGGGCTTCACACATTTTATATGAATATACGAGATTGTGTATACTAAAATTCATGAGAACTTTTTCATGGGTGTTGAAATGATCATTCATATCTCTGTCATGATCTGAAATAACTTAAACATCACGCAAGTGAAAAATAAAATATCCAGATCATGACATATCACCTAAGCATATTCAAATCCAAGCAAAGAATTCAGACTCGTTAATATGGGTACCACTATACAAAAAAAAATAATAATAATAATAATGCTATGCATCATTACAACCATTGATATAATTATCACTATAAAAAAATATAGATAATTTTAAAATTCACCGATGAATAGTACTGAAATTTTAAGGCATTTTCTATTCTGCTGTGCATTTCCATACAAGAATTGACTTTCTCCTTGGTCATGGTTCAAACCTTTATGGGTCATTCAGGTAATTCCCACAGCTCCCCTGAGGGAATGAATGGAAAGAAAAGGAAGTCACTTTTATAAATTTTCCTTATTTTTTTATTTTCATTACTACTATTATTCTTCCTTAATTTTCCCAGGAACCAAACAGGACCTGTGACTGGTTTACCATTTTGCCTTTTTACAGTTCTCTGTGTTACGGAGCAGATAACTGCCAATATATACCGGCGGACAAATATTTATATTTTGTATATCGTTAATGGTTGAAAGCTCTTCAAACTCTAACCTGGGAAGCAAGAAGAACAGCATCCTTGTGGAGAAAGAGAGTGAAATGACTGGTGAGATTGAAGCTTCCCGTCAACCATTTTCCTGGAGGAACAAAGAGCTGCGATCCACCGTCCGATGAAAACTGGCTCAGAGAATCAATTGCTGCCTGAAAAGCCTTTGTATTCAACGTCGTTCCATCGCCGACTCCTCCAAAATCCGTCAACGACGCACTGTGGGCTCTGCAACTTATAGCAGAGTACTCAAAGCAATCCGATTGGACTTTACGACCCTCCGCAACATTTGTGCTCAGCAGAACCAACACAGTCAATACTGAAACTATCTCAAGTACCTGTAAAATTCAAAAAAGAAATCAAAAGAGAAGCACCCATCATTGGAAAAAAAAAAAAAAAAACAGAGGAAGAGAGAGAGAGAGAGAGGGAAAATCAATCAATTGTGGCTTCTGGTTTCTAATGGGATTTCTCAGTTTATAAAGAAATTGAACATAGAAATGTATATAAGAAAATAGGGTCATCTTTTTGAAGGAAACAGAAAATGGGTAGTGAAGTAGTCTTGAATGTTGAGGAAGGAATTTAGAAAAAATGAGCTTCCTTGGTAACAAATCAACAAAACAGAGCATCCAAACAGGGTTTTCTCTCACGGAAAACAGAGAGAAAATGCATGCTACTAATTAAGTGATGATATTTTGATTTGAGAAGGAAGAGAAGGGATAGAATGGAAGAGGATTTACCGGAATTCTTCTGAGACTTGTCTGCAACTTCATCGTCGGGAAGGCAGGTAGTGGAATTCGGTTGGTTGCAGAAACAGATGGAATATATATATATATATATATATATATATATATATATATATATAGATTATTGAATGTTGACTAATTTGTGGGTACCATGTGCATAATTATTTTCACAGGAACCCTTTTTGAACTTTGATGTTGGATTGATGGCCGAGAATGTGGACGGAAACTACTCCAAGTACAGTTTTAGTCTCAAAACAGTGTAAACTGAGAAGTCTTACATAATCTGTAGTTGGTTGAGTTTTTTCAAAGTTAAGGAGATATGGATATAACAACTTTTCCAAATTCAAATATTTTAGGTTTAAGTATTTTCAACTGCATTAAAGACGGAGTGATATATGGAGATTGCAAACTCCTTCAATTTAGGAAGATATGAGTGTTATTATTGGATGAAGTATGTTGTAACTGTAAGTTTTTTAAATATGAAAAGTCTGTTTGGATTGAAAGAGTTGGGGAGAAAAGAAAAGAGGAGAGAGAGAAATATTTTGAAATTTTCTTGTTTGGCTAATCAAAATAAGAGAAAAAGGAAGGGAGGGAGAGAGAAAGTGGGGAGAAAAGGGCCCAAAATTCTTTCTTTTCAAATTGGAGAGATTTGGAGAGAAGAGAAAGCCCACGGGCATGATTTTACTACTTTGTCATTTCTTTCCCTTGTTTATCTTTTATTTATTTTACAGTTACTTATGTATAATATATTATTTTATTTTTTTGTATCTTATTGTCTATTTGAATGCTTCCTCAAAGTCTAATAACAACTAAAATCCTTTCTTAAATTGACTTTACCGATTATAATATCCTTTATAGGGCCGGACTCAAATTTGACTATTTCTAACCTACAAAATGCTAGAGGGCTTCGATATGATATGCCGGCATCGATATGATTATAATCCTTTCTTTTGTAACCCAATGTCATCTCTTTTTAAAGTGAGTAGGTTAGTCTAACTCTAACTAACCCTTTAAATAAAGGGAAAATGATGGATAAAGATTAAAAACAAAATGTGAGGGCACTATTGTATTTACACATATAAACGATTCCATAATTTAGTGCATGTTCTTTTCACGGGATTTGATTAGCAGGAAATATAGCAAATTCCGGGATTTGGGAATTTGATCATGTTCTTTAATTAAAATCTCAGACCATCGATGTCTCATTCAATAGTACTTGTTGAGAATAAATTATCCAAATTCAGTCTAGAATTCTAAAAATCCAAGTCATAGGCCGGTCCTAAACTTGGGGTTTTTGGTTCAATTTTCAACTTAGAAAAAACTAGAATTAGGGGGCCTAATTAATAATAATAATAAATTCCCAAGTTGGGAAAGATGCACTGAATACACATGCCAGTGCCCACTATAGAAAGCATTCCCACTAGTCCTCTGAATTCCCTACCTAGCTTGCGGACCATTCTCTACCTCTACCTTGTAAAACACTTGTGGAAATTCCACATCGCTGTTTGTTTGCCACAGCGGCCCATGCGTGCTTTAAACCTTGTTTTAAGCAGCTTGTAGCCCTACAAGTCACATTTCTTTGCCATCCAAAATCTATGGACTTAATTTCACCTACCACTAAATTCCAAGCATATTGGAAGTCGTGTCATCAATTCGAATATCCTCAAATTGAAATTTGACGACCTTTTGGAACATAAAATTATTTCTCATGAATTACTAGTCCTGGCGTGAATATATGGCCTATCTTAATTTGATTGAATCAAAGAAGAGACTTAATTATTGATCATTTAATTTGGTGCGAGCAAAGTCCAGGATCGATACCCTTGGCCTCAATACATAAAAATAAAAAATAAAGAAATCCCCGCTAGTTTGTTTGATAAATCCTATGGTTTACGCAATCAATTGTTGGTCATTCCCCATGCAGCAGTATTGGACAATGGCAAGTTTGGCCACTCAGCATATTATAAAGATAATGCCAAGAGTAGACCCCAGAGATCTCTATGTCTATGAATCATTCTCTTCTAGAGAGAGGGGAGGCTTTTGGCTGATTGTATATGGAATATTGTAATTGATGGGATCGACACATCACATTACCATGGACAGCACTTCACGGGCGAAGGTCACAAGATGCAAAACTCCAACTTCCATTTGTATAACTAATTTTCTCTCACTTTTTCAGTTGGATACATCATATTTCACAGTATACGGTATGGTGCCTATCTCTTTAATTTGCTCAAATAAAAAGAAAAAAAGTAAATATACTGTGCTTCTTAAATGCACATGGGGCCCCGGGTCAGAGAGAGACAGAAAGAGAGATGCCTCTAGACAAAAAATATTCACGAGTCCGTCTTCGACTCTACAGATAAGCATTTCACTGGAAAACTTTTAGGTAAGCCACCAACAACCACAATATTGTTCCAACTGATCGATAATCTTATTTTTTATTTTTGTTTCCTAGTGGCCTTTGTGGAGTGAACACATGCGTTCCCACTTTTGCTTTTTCCTACAGGCCGGACATATATATATATATATACACTATACAGTTTGAACATTTTAAATTTTGTTTAATATGCCTTGTACATGCCATATTGTGCTAATACAACATAAATATATATGAAAAAAATCTTATATAATTGAAGTTACGTTCAAGCTAGCCAGGCTGAGCCTTGAGCTGAGCCCATTGAGTCCACCCAATTAAAGTCAAAGCAATGCTCGAACAGCTTTGGGCTATAAATCTGAGCGAGCTGAGTCCAGTGATAGATAACCCAAATCCCACGAACCCATCCTTTTATTTTATAATTATAATATATTCAATTTCCTAACATATATCTCTCTCATATTTATATAAGAGGAGAAAATTAAAGGTATTAGGAGCTCACTAATTCCTCTGAAATGTTAACAAGCAAAACTAGAGATGATCATATCTAAACTTAAACCACCTCAAATGCAAGAGGTTGGGATTTGAACCAGCCATGTGCTTGTATTGATCAAATAATTAAAAAAATTATGATATAATTGAGTGGGATTAGTTGGAAGAAGTTTCAAAGGCTTTTCAATTTTTCAAAGAGCAGTTAATTTAGAGGTTGGGTTATGACGTGATCAGGAAAGCAAAGTCTTCAATTATCTAGGTTTTGCTCATGGAAAGCTACCTGTGAATACTTGCCCATTGCTTTCTACTAGGCATGACTAGAAAGCCACCTGTGAAAGATCCCATTTCTTTATTTTATTTGTTTTTATTTATAATGGAAGTTACCTGTGAAGAACTTGGGAGCAGAAATGCAGGATGGGGTGGTTTTATGAGGAGGGATTGACATGAATAAGAAGGCTAGGTTTGTTGCTTGGAAGAGTCTATGTTGTCCTAGAAATGAAGGATTGAGGTTTGGAAAAGCTTAAAGCGATAATTTGGACTATGGTGCACCACTAGATAAGAATCACAAAATGCCGTGAATTTTCAAAACTATTCACATTCTATATTTGTTACAATACTTTATAATGATGCATAACATTACTCTTACTCATAAGAGATCGATGGTGGAGGCGAGGCAACTTATTAGAAGAACGGTGTTTGTACTTAAGGAGAGGTGCTTAGTGTTAAGTTTCCAACCTAAAAGGCTAAGCTTGTAGGTGGAGGGTCCAATACATGTATATGAAGCGATAGCAAGCCTTCTATTTAATTTAGGCGATGTGAGATAAAGTGGATTTTATTATTCTACATTTAGTGTTAGGTATTTCTTTTGTATATGTTGGCTAATTTGGTTGTCAAAAGCTTGTGTATGTGATTGGTCTCAAGCCAGTAATCCCTCAAGCTCAAGCTCCTGCATCAAGTTTGAGAGAAGCGCTTCAAATCGATTATATCATCTTGCTCAAACTTGTATTGCATTCTTTTATTGGTTAATGTCATAGGAAGGTAAGTTTGACTTAGAACCTAGGATATTCTATTGACCATAGGTGGTTTTAATGTGCCAAAGTTGAGATAAAAGTGTTAGAAGACATTTGGAGTCTTTTGGATCTGTGCAGTTTTTTGTCGACAAAATCTTCCGACTTCAAATTGTCATATCTCTCTCATCCGGACTCCGATTTCGACGTACAACCTATCGTTAGAAAGCTTGGGAAGTCTAGTTTCTGAATATGGAAACCTCATGGTCTAATTATGTTTTTTCATAGTTGGATCGATCCAGCATTTTTTATAGGATTGATCCAATTTGCGGTTTGCACTTTTGGATTGATCCGACACTTTTGGCTGGATCTATCCAAGTGGCAGAGCACTTTGGATCGATCCGGGCTCGCATGTAGGATCGATCCAAGTCGTTTTTAAGCCAAAATTCAGTGCAATTTCGTGTGAAACCCTAATCTTTTGCCTTGGCCTATTTAAGGGGTCCTTAGGGTTTATTTTGAGTGAGACCAGCTAAGAGAGAGCCTCCATAGAGAGCTTTGAAAGTGTCTCCAAGGAAAACCTTCTTGAGTGCATCCAAACCCTAGGTTTTGCTATCAAAACCCTTTGTGCTCTATGCATACTTAGTTTCTAAGACTTTATATCATGTTATGATGCATAGTTCCTTGTAGCTTGGCTATATCAAACTTCAAATATGAGTTTAGAGTGATTCGTTTATTCGAATTGAACGGTAGAGTTCCGTTGTTTGTTAGCCTTGGTGGATTTCCAAGGTGGAGGAGTTTTCCGGTGGATTTCTGGAGGTTGCCGTCTGTTACGGTGTGTGAGGTGGAGCTAGGGCTGTGGAGTTCAGTCCGTGGAGATGCTGTGAAGAAGGGATTCTATTGGCTTGTGGATTCAAGCGTCGTTGTGGGTAGTATCACTTGTCTTGTACTTGGTTTTAAGTTCATAGTGATTTCTAGTGCTCCCGAGATTTTTTACTCATTTGGGTTTTCCTCGTTATACCTTGTGTTCTTTGTGGATGTTTATTGTTGCATATAACTGTCAACTGAACACTATTTAAAGGCTGGGTAATTTAATTATCATATTTCCTTCAAAAAATAGTATCCTCAGAATTTCATTTAGATTGGTGATATTATTTGGATTCTTATTAAAAAGAGTGATTTCATCATTACTAGCATCAGTTGACTTGGAGCAGATTTATTGTACACCTTGGCAAAACCTCATTTCCTGGTTGCATGTTAGAGAAAGGTTTCAAACTCAAGATTTACTAATGAAGAGATCTAAGAGTTTGTAGTAGATCTAGATGTGTTTTCTGTGTGATAATAGTGATGACAATATCAAGCACATTTTCTTTGAGTGTCATTTTTACAACAAGTTTTGTTTTGTCTGCTCTATTAAGGAAATTCAGTTTCACTAGGACTGCACTTTTGGATTGGGAGAAGAATTTTAAAAACAATGATGTAGTTAGTCTTATCAGAAGTGCAGGGTTTGGAATGTTTAGGAAGAATTGGTTATGACAAGAGAGATTAATTGATTCAAAATGTGGAAGAGGATGTGCAGTACTGTTAAGTTTCCAACCTAAAAGCCTAAACTTGTAGGTGGAGAGCCCATACAGGTATATAAAATTATAGCAATTAAGCCTTTATATTTAGGCGATGTGTGATAGAGTTGATTCTATTCTTCTACATACATGCAGTTTGAAGCTGCATGTGGACCACATTTGTATGTAGCTGGCAGCCAGGGGTGTGCGCGGGTCGGGTGAGGGCGGGTGGATGGTAAAATCGCCAACCAACCCGCTCTTGGCGGGTGGCTAATTCTCTCACTCGTCAACCAACCCGCCTACCTCAATAACCGGCGGATTGGTTAAATATATGGCGGGTTTCAACCGGCGGATTGGGCGGATTGAGCGGGTGAAGCATTACTCTTTTTTTTTTATATATATAAACACCTAAAGTTCTTAAAACCTTTTTAACAAGCAAAAACACCCCAAATTCGTATCTAACAATGCAATATTATATTATTTAGTAATTAAACTATAATCCAAACCATTCTTCCAATAGTAATAAACTAAAGTGCCAAAATAAATTGCCCTACAATAATAGAAGCTACTAACTAGATACATAATAATAAAGGTTAATTGTTATTAAAGAATCTTACAAACTAACATATGGTTTCACATTCAAAATTGAAAGAATATCAAATCAAATAAGTGCATATTCAAATTATCATAATAAATATCTCTAAAGAAATAAAAAAACACTAACTTTCAAGCATATCCAATTAAGGGAAAATATAAGGTAGTAATGAAATTTGTTTTATATAAATATATTATTTATTTATATATAATTATTTGGCGGGTGGGAGCGGGTGGTCACCTCTATACTCTCCAACCTAATCAACCCGCCAAAAATTCATCAAATCCACCCAGCCCAACCCACCTAACCATTGTAACCGCGGGTTGCGGATGGGGTCGGGGTGGGTGGGGTCGGGTCCGGCGGGTTGGACGGGTTTTTGTACACCCCTACTGGCAGCTGGCCTCCATACAATTAAGGTGTGCAGTTGCTAAGAATAAGGGGGTATCAGGAGGAATCTTGAGAAATCATTTGGGTAAAGCCCTCTGTGCTTTTAGTTATGGTGTTGATCTGAATCCTAAGAAATCATTTGAGAAACATAAAAATACAATTAATTAAAGATGAATATGACCACGGTTTTGATTTTACCATTATTTGGTATGTCTTACCTTTTCTTATAGACCTATTCAACCTAGCTTGAGCGGAAACAAGGCATAAACATGTCTTTTCTCAAACTAATTGGGAGTTCGATTAATTTCTTAAAAATTAATCAGATAGCATTAATAAAGGAGTTGATATCCAGCTTGATCCAGTACTCCCCAAATTCCCAAACAAATACTTTGATATGATGCACCGTGCATCAAATACTATGATATGATTCACCATGCATTGGAAGCTATCAAGCTTGATTTGCAGGAGGCCAAGTATCAGTTCTTATGAGTTGGTGTAAACCCACTGCACACGGCCAGGGCTAGACCCTGACATGAAAAACAAGCCACCAATTTCAACACTTGGTAAATGGGTCTTTTCATTAAGCAATGTAGAACTTTCACTATAAATATCAAGTGCACAAAATGATATAAACGAAGCTGCAAATTAAAGAGAGCTTCCTCCATGAATATTACTGAAGGGTGCGCAATAATATTACAAAAAGAAATTTGCCAGAGACTTAAAAAGGAGTTCAAACCAATTCCATAATTGGGTGTTACAATGGAGGGGATTCGACCCCTAGACCTATCTTGTGTACTCCTAACCCCTTCCCCCAATCCTCACTCACCACCTGGGCTAGGTCCAAGGGCTTGAATTGAGCCTTTCTACTGCTACATCATGATTTCACCTCTCCTTGATTTGCGTCTTTCCTGTGTAATTAATTTTCCTGGCCTATTTTATTGTTTCAATACATGAATTTGATTAACTGTGCAAAACCTAGCTTACCCATGATATAATCACAAAGTCTATCAATAAGAAGCTTCATAGCCAAGATTGGCATCCAATTAAAATTAGTTGATGTCAAAATTATTAATTTCATTTAACTCTTCGATCAGCCTTTGATTTGATCGGTTATAGCCTCTTCGTTTGCTCCATTCAAAACATTAAGAAACTTGTTCCTAGCAGCTTGGATGTCTATTATGTGCTTTGAAACCCCTTCAAATAATCGATTAGGATAGATTATTATTTTTGAATCTAAGCTATACCACCTAAACCCAGCCTTGACCAAATTGACACCTGACAGTCCCAAACGCCACTAGTTAGCAGCGAAGCCGTGTAAACCATACAAATCTTAACCTAATTAAATCCACTTCTAGTCCCATTAAAAATATATATATAAAGAAACAAGCATTCATGATGCGCACATTTAGTAATATAATATACAAGAAAGTAGATCGCAATTAATAATTAATATAATTTAAGAAGATTCCAGCGCTCTAATCATTTACAGCACAAGCAAATAGGCTGTTTTCTAAGGCATGAGGCTCTTTCCTAGCTTAATTACACCTGTGGGAGTACTATTTTCAGTCTCCAAGGAGATAAACATTTTCAAAAACAAAGAAAACAATTAAAACTTTCTTCATCCCATATTATGCATTGCCACTGTCACTGCCAAATTATTTTCATGGCACACAACAGTACGTATAGTTTCGTCACTTCATTTGATCTCTTTGGGGAACGAAACATCTTAACTGGAGGCCAGAGACCAGAGGGCACTTCATAGAATTGAAGTGACAAAAATAATGGAGCTAGATTCAATTCTCAAGAGTGTAATCCTTTGTACTCCTTTTGGAGTTCAACTGTTCAAGAAACCAGTCTCAAAGAATGCATATTCCTCAAAAAAAATGAAGTAATGCTGAATCTACTACAAAATCTAAGGACAGGAAGACTTGAAAGAGTTTCTGAGGTATTTTGATGCTATGACAGTCCTTTTCCTTTGTAGAAAAGCCTTCCACAGTTAATGACTTGCTGAAAGAACCAATAAGCTAGATTGCTGGATATATTGAGGATGGCTAAACCTAGCTATCTCCAACTAGTGATTGTAGTTGACATGGTTAAAATATGTAGGACGCATCTGGGTTTTATTTCATGCATGGTTTATTAGTACACAATAGGAATTGGTAAGACCTGGCCTGCAAATTATATTGTTCAGGCTGTACAGTTTCTCACTTTCATTTGCATGCTCTTGTAACTTCAAACTTTTTTTAAGTTAATGAATGTCTAGATGGGAACATGCATTGAACACTTATCTGTGTATATTGTTTATTATTAGTATTAATTAGTGCTGCACATGACCATTCTTCCTTCACTGATTAATTTCATTCAATTCCTACATGGCAAGCTCTTACTCTCTTATAGATTGATTTTCACCTGAATACAAAAGAACTCACCACAATATGCATTCATCCAGATGATAAAAAATTGGTGAGATTTAGCGTTTTCTTTTGTTCATATCGGCCTCTAAATTAGAAGTTCAGGTTGCACATCAATATGGAAAATGTTTTATGTTTAATCTGAATGCTGACCCGGCCAATTGTTGAAAGGTCCACAATAAATTTATATCATAGGCTTTAAATATTATACTACATTAAGAGGGAGAAATATAAGGAGGAAAATTCAGTTTAATAACAATAATGATAAGGAGAGAGAGAGAGAGAGAGAGAGAGAGAGAGAGAGAGAGAGAGAGACGCCTAACTTCTAGGTTCAAACCACAAATTTTTAGTTTCTCTAATAGACAATACAGAAGGGGAAAGTAGCAACTCAGTTTTCATATAAGTGGGTTGGAAAGAGATACGGCCAAAAATGAAACTAAAATGTAAAGTTGATTCACATGCATGACCAATCTTTAGGTTTCGTTAATAAGCAACACAGAAGGAGAAAGGAATAAATCACCAAGTCAGTTTATATTATATATGAGTGGGTTTGGAAAGAGGTATCGCAATGAAGCTAAAATGGAAAGTCTTAGTTTACTGTTCTAATAACTTTCCAAATTTGGCCAGAAAATTAAACAACAAACAAACCCCATCATTGAATATTAAACTATTTGAAAATCCAGACACTGATAATAAGAACTGCTTTCCTATTTTAGAAAGACATACAAACAGCAAACCCACATAGAGCATAACCTAATTTGCATCATGACAGACATATCAATGGCAACATCTATATGAAGATCAAACACCACTAATAGACTAGGAAATTAAACAGCTTGCAATTCCAAAGCTTATGGGAACTGAATCCCTTATTCTACATGTTTTTCAAAACCCACACTATTCCTTTATTAGAGATGGAGAATTCAGGAGAAAGCTAGAAATTAACATCACTTATCTCCAAACAAGTACCCAAGAGATGAATCCCCACCAGGAACTGATTTAACTTTGGTCGTCGGACGATCCTGAAACATTATGTAGTAGGTTAAAAAAATATGCATAAGAAAAGGTGCAATTAAATTTTCATGGATCATATATGAATTTTTCAATAACTCACAGTTAAGAAGTTTCCTGAATTCTGGCCTTGAGCTCTATGATAGTTGTTGGAGACATTTTGTTTCTCCGTATTAGGAGGGCTTTTTGGTGGCTTATTCTCTGTGCTGGTATCGATACCATATGGAGGAGGTTGAACCGTTCGTGAGACTGGAGGTGTACTTGGTTGCTGATCGGACCCAAATAGGTAGCCCAAGGAACTCTGCCCGCCGCCATAGCTCCCACCTCGACTCATCGTTGCCTTAAGTCTTAAGGATCTGTACGTTTATCATGCAATTACAAACTTATATAGAGAAGAAAGGGAGAGACCCCAAATATATAAAGTATATATGCATATTTATGTATGTATGTATGTATGTCCATTTCTTGGATGCTGTTGAAGATGCACCATACCCTAGCTAGTGCCCACTTATTCATTATTGAACAGTTTGACCAACTTGGAGCAGTAATGCAGTTTAATTACCATACCAGAAAGGAGCATCCAATGGTTTCATAAACTGGAATGCATGGGCAAATGCGCATATGAGAATGTCAAAATCTGAAGAATGATTATGGATATGAATGTAATCGTCAAGTGAATTGTAGAAATTAAAACTCATTTGTGCTTTCATCATGCACACGCAAAAACGAGTAGATTTACCATCCCTAATCGTGTTTTTTCGTTTTCATTGTCCTTTTATTTTTCGTGCCTGACAGCTGAAAGAAGAATCCCTAGCTAGGGTTGAGACTTAATTTGTGGTTGCTCTCCCTCAATATATACGATAAACACGGTAGATAGGATTAGTTTTTTCAGGTGGTACTTGTGTAATTAGGGTATGTTTGGTTTCAATTTAAGGACTGACTTTGCCTCAGTGGTCTATTTCAGATGTTCCTTTAAAGGATGGAGAGTGAATGTAAAAAGATGGTTTAACTTCAAATGAGTATCTCTATTTCAACCTCCAAAATTGCACATGCTACTAACTTCAATTCTCTTGGAAATTAAGTTGATGATAAGATTTGACCATCAGCAGGTGCTACCTGCATTCATTAAGAATTAAGTCAACATGATTACTATGTCCTAGTAATTGAATTAAAGCATGATCTGGAAAGGATCCATTTGAAGTCATCCCTACTGGAAGTTGCTTCAAAATATACCCTTATATCCCGGCCCCCACTCTGAAAACTCTGCCAGCTAAACTAGCCTCCCTAGAACAAGAAAATTTCAGTAGTAGTAAAGTATCATTAATTAGCTCATTTATCCAATATATAATAATTATTTATATTTTATGTAGTTGAATCTCAACAACCAGTCTAGAAAAGAATTACCCTACCAAGAAATATAACAATGTTTAGTTACTGAAATTGTTATTGTCATTTGAATGATTTTCCGGTGGTTGTATACAACTATACACATGCAAATGCTAGTACACATTATGTATACCTATACATACAAATATAATAAAAATGACTGTTGAACTGTTGCTTTACAAAGAATGGAAAATAAGTTGGTTGAATGTCAATATCACGTGGGCTCAATTAGCCATCTATGAGCAGTATTAAGCAATGTTTAAAATTAGTGATCGATATTTGATTCCATAATGCTGACAAGTAGTCAATACAGATAAACCAGTGGTGTAATTAATAAGATCATTTAACCCACCAATTATAACTTGATAGGTGGTGAACATTTACAGATTTACTCCAGCCACCGAAAACAATAGGGATCGATTACAAGACCCAATAAGAGAACAGGAAAAATATTCCAATTGGGTTTACTGTATCCTATGATACAACTTGCTGCCATCAATCACAATAAAAGAGCTAGCTGCCACATTATTTTATGAGCTAAAGAGATGATTAAATTGGGGTTAAATCAAGATAATGGATGACTTTAACAGAAAATGAAAAGTGGGAAATAATAGCTTGGTTGGCCTAGTGTTGCAAATGGACCCATCAATGACTTGTATTCTCAGTAAAAGTAAGAGGAAGGAACTAAACTTGTATTATTCAGATAGACTTCGTGTGGTTGGAAGGGAGCTTGTAGGCCAAAGGAATCCATTTAACTAATTAATGCTTTCTTTGATATCTCTCTTCTGCTTAGACAAGACTTAGTAACATATTATTCTCAAAAGGCTGGAGTTTGTAAATTAATTGTGGCATTTTAAGCTCTCTGATATATCTACAGAATAATGTATTAGAGGTTATGATCAAACAAACAACTATGTTAATATATTTGGAAGTTATAGACCCACATTGAGTAAAATGCAGAAACCTTTTAATTAACCAGATCCTGAAAGTTAGCGGCCGGAGATTGAACTTGTCCTGCGAATGGCTAGCTAGGTCTTGTCAAGTACCGGCCTAGTGCTCATACGTTTAAGCCTTTTGCACTAGGCCGGCCATATGTAGAATAAACTATGATGCCTGTGGCCCTCAAAAGATACCATAGTGTCAATCAATGTATTTTCAGGACATTAAAAAGATTATTAGTGGGGTGAAACCTCAACATGAAATGGCCATGAACAGTAGAGTTTGTCTTGAAGACAAATATATTCAGTACTTTGCAAACACATAAACCCTGGCCTCTTGAACTTAGCTTTGTTGATCTGATCCATCCTCAACAGAATCTTATCAATCTTGGAGTACTAATATGAAGTTATAGCAAGCTCTTTATTTGAGCGATATGGGATGGACTGAATTCCTTTTACACTCCCCTCAAGTGCATACTTGTATAATTACCATAAAACAAAAATATTACTGAGTGCTTTGTTGATATATATGATCCATCCTATCAAAATCTTACAAATCCTGAAGTAGTGATGTAGACTTATCCACTCGATCTGTCCCACATCGCCCAAGTGAAGAGCTTGCTATAGTTTTATGTATCAATATGGCACTACTACAAAAAGATGCAAAGAAAACGGTAAATAGAAAACGGTTTTCGAAACCGTTTTAGAAAGAAATCAAAGAAAACGGTTTTCAAAACTGTTTTAGTTTAGTAATATTTAACAACGGTTATTTTGTGACCGTCTTTGATGGACATATTATTTAGACAGTTTTGGAAACCGTTTTAAAAAGAAACCAAAGAAAACGGTTTTTCTGTTTTCTCACATAAACTATAAAATATTATTTTATATAAAATGTGAATGCTATTCTCATAGTTCGAACACTGAACAATGTGTTAAAATAATTAATTATGCTATTACATTTTACCACTAATCCAATTTTTGGTTGGTGTTAAGTATTTAAAAGAAAATTAAAGTTAAAGTATTTTAGTTTATATATATATATATATATATATATATATATATATATATATATATATATATATATATAAAATTTAATGTCCAATCGTTAACCAAATGATTCAACTGGTGACCCACACCCTTTGCCGCGCTAGCCAGGTCTGATAATTATGGCATTACGCATCATATATTGTTACTATAAACTGAGAGCATAGTTATCAGAACCGGACCGGACATCGATCCGGACAAGAGGCGGGTGGTCGGGTCATTGGTTCAACCACCGGGTCAACGGTCGGACCGCTTAATTATAAAATATATATTATTTTAAATATATTTGAGATTTTTACAAGTATATGAATGTAATAAGGTTATATTTTATATACTGCATTATAATAACAACAAGTAAAGCATAGCCTAGTGGTAAAGGCTTCTATCCTCTTTCTAAGAGGTTAGTAGTTCAAACCTCAAGGAATGCAACTTTCATTAAAAAAGATTGAATTATTAATTGACCGGTTCAAGGCGGTTCACTTCTTTATCCGGTCCAATAATCAACCCAGACCGATGAGGAGTCCGGTTCACCGGTCAGATCGGCCGGGCCGGTCCATTTCTAACCATTTTTGTACGTGACATATTTGAAAGCAGTTTTAAACCGTGTTCGTATGCATAAAAATGAAAACGGTCCAAAACCGTGTTCGAAGGGGTACTACCTTATGAAAACACACACCTTAAGGACGGTTCCAGAACCGTGTTCAAAAGGTTTTGAAAACGGTTTAAAACCGTATTCGTAGGGATTTTTTGTAGTAGTGTGGGCTCTCCAACCAAAGAGCTTACTATGAAGCTATAGCAAGCTCTTAATTTACTTGGGCGATATGGGATATAGTGGATTCTTTTACACTCCCCTGCAGACTCGTATGGGCCTATTAAGTAGAAAACCAATGCTCTCATACCATAAAGAAATGTTACACTCTAGGATCCACAATGGAGATGTGATGAGAATCATCCTTTCCAGATGATTTTCTCCCACTGAAAGTTCTCCATGCCTTTGTTTTATATATATATATATATGTTGTTAGGTTCTGTAATTGGGTAAAATTGTGAAATGAGTATAAAAACAAATCTACCCAAAATGCTATCAAGTCATTTCTATTTTCAAACAACAAAAGTAACCAATTCACTTGCCATGATGATAATGATCTAGTACTTCATTTACAACATAATTATTGAGGGATCCCAACGTAGTTGGTATCAAGGAAAAGTAAAAGAAAAAGTATATATAAAAGCAGTAGGTCACAGATGCCCACCAGACAATCTCAAATCCACTAATTTTGGGCAAGTGCGGATGGACAATTGGACATTCATCAGCTCAATATATTCAACAACAAAATAACTGGAAAGTTTGCTTCTGCAAGTGATCGATGACGCTTGCTTTGCTCCGGCATTATCATGTTTTCCCTTGACAATTTTCCAATTAACTAATTAAATTAAGCCTTCTACTTGTGTCAATCTATTAATTAACCTTAGTAGACAAAGTAAATCTCTAGCTGAAAATTTCTTCATGATGACATTAGAACATAACTACCTTTAGCATGATTACAAAACCCTAGCTAGGTTCCATACTGTTTCTTCAGATCTTAATTCATCCAATCTGAGGCTATAAGCACACCAATTCAATCTTCACATAAATATATATTCATTAATTGTTTAAAATATGAGTTGATTTCACTTCAAAGTATATATAAATATATATATCTACTGTAAAGCTAGCCTAGTTCATCATATTTTATACTTTTTTGATAAATGCCTATATAGTTCATCATTTTGATTCAACCTGCAGAAAGGGTTTCTAACTGAAGTCTAAATTTAGCAGGAGTAACCCCCTATATGTGCCCTCTTTGTTGGACATTAAAGTAAAAGATGGGGTCACAAGTTGTGACTCACAACACCATACGGGGTCGACCGACTGAGTCAGATGATACAATATGATATATATCATCATGCATGTTGTATTAGAGCAATAGTTTTCTGAGAAAAGAAAATTGAAATTGACTAGGGTATCTAAATTGAATGGCCTAAGATTGTTTGAAATTGGTTCGTTATATATGATTTTTTTGAGGAGTAGGTAAATGAAACCAGAATCTTTTTTATTTTCGGCATCGAAAAGAAAGCAGGTGATGGGAATATATGCAAATAGATGACACGCAAACGTGGTTTGTCAAGTCAGAAACTAAATGTACTGATAGGACTAGCCACCACCATAAATAGATTTATCAAAGGTTAATTAAAATGTCATAATCGACAAGTATGTGACATAATATCTATGGACTCTCAAATCCAACACAACTTTTTCTTTTCTTTCCTAGAAAATAAAATAGAAAAGAAGATGAAGAAACTAAGTAATAATTTTAAATTAAACAATTGATTTTACTCAGAACATGAATACCCAGAAATTTCGTAGCTCGCCATTAATCGAGCATGTTAAACTCAGCATGAAATGGCTCCATGCATCCGATATATATACCAATGCCACTAGTAAAATTAACCACTCCCCTTAGGTTTCTTTTTTTTTTTTTTTGCCGGGTCAGTTTAAATATTGGATGTGGAAGTGGATAAACAATTAAGACCCTTCATCAACCCATTATTTAATACATTCACTTCAAAGAGTACGTGTGAGCTTTATCTATACCTGGTGAGAAGTCTAATTAATGAAAACGCCTAAGCCATGCATCTTATCACATATATTAATTAAGGCATTTGATTGCATGGGTGCATGGGGTGGGTCTGGAGTTCAATTAATAATGTTGATCTGTTGATTCATATTTAAAATTTTTAGGAGTTCGAATCACTGTAAGATAGTTCGAATTACTTTTTGAGGTCAAGATCAAGTGATGGGGTTCGAACTACCTCAATTAAGATGACTTTTTAAGTAGACAAGTCAAGTAAATTAATCCCAATAATTTATAAGCAAAAAACAACAGAAATAAAGCAATAAACAATAAAGAAAATCAATTCAATAAGAATTTAATGAAATAAACCACTTAATGGTATGGCTCGAACTAACCTTCGAGCCTTTGAAAAAAACTGAATCGTATCTCTAGAAATAGTACTTCACCTCTTAACCTAATAAGAAAGATTAATACAAACTTCAAGACGGCTTTATCCATTTCCTTTCACCTCAAGACACCTTCCAGGCAAGAAAAGTTGATAAGAACTCATTTCTCGAAATTTCAAGACAGTTCTACCGCCACCTCACCACTTTAGACGTCTCGAACCTCATGTTTTTCCGGTTTCCTCGAATAGGCACCAAATACCCTACTGCGGAGCCTAACTTGGCCAACCAGCAATAGGACTCTTAAACACCTCTCTGTGAAAGAAAGAAGCTTTGAAACTATGGTATATGTTTGAGATGTCCTTCATTCGCCTCTGATCCCTTTGTTTATAGATTCTATTGCAGTCTTCTTCTCAGTTTCAATCTCTGAATTGCATTGTTTCATTTACTCATCAGATTTCTTCCTTCTGCAAATTTCGCAAATCTCAATAGACTTCTTTTCGAGCTCGATGATCATCTTCTAGATAAGAACAACTTTCATTCCAAGTGACTCACTGTACCCCGAACTCCTATGTCACCTACCAATCTTTGATAATTGACTAATTTTAGGGGATTAATATTTATCTAAGTATAAAATAAACATATATAGCATCATTATTCTTTTATTTAATCTTATTTATCTTAACTCTTAAATACTTATCCCTTTATCCTCCTAAATTTTGATCCTTAACAGCTTCTTCCTTATGAATTTTATTCATAATTTATCTCCTTCCGCATCCCGACACATATCAGCCATTAATTGCTTGGTGTTAAAATATGGATTAACATGATCAAATGGCACCCGACTGCATGCCTATATAGTAAGGCAGCAATATATATATATATATATATATATATATATATATATATATATATATGCACAATATTCCTTTCCTACTATTGCAGCTTTACTATCAATCAAAGAATTGAAGTAGTTCCTTTACCAGCCCCTGAATCAAATTAAATCCCAAGTGAAATTCCTTCTCACAAGGCTTCCATTGAAGATTGATCTTTTGTACATATATCTCAAAAATTTCTCTTAAAACAAGCTAGTGTCCTAATTAAATATTAAATCTAATAATATATTATCAATGAGAGAATCGTTTGCTAAAAAAGAGAATGGTCAGAGTAATCATTTGAGAAATACGTAGTATTGGGATGTTTAGGAAAATATATTAATTTCATGCTTGTGATTTTTGTCTGAAAAGATCCATGCATGAGAAAGGATGGATCAAGGTTTTTCATTTCCTCAGCGCAAATCGAACATATATATATTGGCCCATCATCATAACCTAAAATGATGTGAGTTGGGCTCTAAAACCCAAACCCTTGCAACTACTTATCTGGGCTGGTTTTGCCTCTCAATTAATTCCGTGGCCTTTCCGCTTTCTGCAGCAGAAGACACTATAACCTCGTGTCATGTCATGTGGTATGCTTATTTAAAATAAAATTTATATTAAAAAAAAAATTGATGCGCAGTCTATTGATGGGCTTCTCAAATATTTGTTAGGAGGCAAAACTTTAGCATAGATGATGCAAAATATTCCCGCAAACATAATGTAAATATAGTATGTATATTTAAAGTAACATCTTATAATACTTTCTTATTCTTACTTCTCTTCTTCTATCTGGCATGGTTTAAAAGAAGTTTTACATATCATTAGACTACATTCTTTTTCGGTGGTTGGTGATGGAACAAAAGTTAATTTATGACAAGATAATTGGTTGGATTTTAGACCTCTTTTGCGTATGGATTTTGCTTCTAATCATTTGGATCTGTGTCAAACAGTTGTTTCTTTAATTTACAATCAGCAGTGGCTAATTCCAACTGATCATGTTCTTTCTCCTTTATTTTTAGATATTCATAATGTTTTCCTTCCTTTGGAACCTATGAATGATCAGTTGATTTGGAAGCATTCTTCTTTGGGCTCTCCTACTTTTAAAGGTGCCTATGAATTTTAAAGGCCTAAACAATCTTCTGTCATATAGGAAAAAATTGTTTGGAGAAAATTTATTCCTCCAAGATGGTCGGTTTTATTTGTTAGATTAATATTATAATAAGCTACCAACAAAGGATAATTTACAGACTTAAGGGTTTCATATGGTTTCTTGTTGTTCTTTATGTACTCAACCTTCTCATATTGAATCGGCTATCCATTTATTTTTCCATTGTGATTTTGCTCGGGTTTTATGGTCTTGGATTCATTTTATTTTTCATGTAAGATTTTCTCCTGATAAAGCATTAAATTTTGTTTAAAGAAGTTACTTTCTCATACTTTTAGCCCTCAATTAACAAATCTTTGGGTGATAGCTACACTTTCTATTTTATGGATTATTTGGAAGGTTAGGAATAATTTAAAATTTTAAGGCATGCAAATTCCTTTGTCTAAAGCTAAGGACGTGGTTTTTCATTGGGTGAAACACTGTAGTCATTTGATTTCTTCTCACATAAGTAACTCAATGATAGATTTGTAGATTATCAAGCCTTTTAAATTCCTGGGACTCCTAGAAAAACTCCTAAATTCATTCCTGTCTATTGGTTTCCTCCTATTTCTGGTTGGGTTAAAGTTAATAATGATGGGGTTGCTAAGGGTTGTCCTGGACCAGCTGCTTGTAAAGTGTTTTCAGGTCTCACAGGGGTTTTGTCAAAGGTATTTTTGGCAATAATATTGGCATCCAAACGGCTTTTTATGCAGAAGTTCTAAGTTTTATTTTGGCAGTTTCTTTTGCTTGGGAAAATAATTGGCATAATTTGTGGATTGAAAGTTTTGGTATATGGAATTTTAAAGAAAAATTTGCAGCCTCCCTGGGATTTGTTAGCAAAGTGAAATAATTGTCTTCTTCTAATGGAGATAATGAATATAAGAGTCTCTTATGTGTTTAGAGAAGGTAATATGGTAGCTGATACAATAACTAATAAATCTATTTCACTCAATATTTTCTCTTTGTGACATACAGATTCTGGATTCTTATCTCCTTACATTCATAAAAATATGTTAGGATTACCCAACTATAGATTTATGATTGATTATTTTGTGAGTTGGAATGTGACAAATATAAGTCACCTAGACCAGACTTTTATTCTTTTTTATCTTCGGTTTGTATTATTTCTTTCTTTTCTTTTCTAATAAATTTTGGGATCTATGACACATGATTTTGAGAGGCAGCCAACCTAGCGAGTTAGGATTCTAATTTCCCTCTTTAATGCTAACCACCCTCTTCTCTTTAAAAAAATAAAATAAAATATATAGTATATATATTTACAATGAAAATTAGAGGTGATTAATTTTTTACAGGTGGTTTTCCCAAAACATACTGTAAATATATATGGTATATATTTACAATGAAATTATACTGGACGACCTTCTCACTTGATGACTTTCTCTCTTGGTTTTTGCCTGAACTTGATAGCTTTCTCAGTTAACCTTTTTTAGTTTTTTGCCAAAACGATCAAGGAATTGATTACCAGTCTCAATTTTCCAGCAGTGGCGGCAGATCTAGTGTAAGGTTTTTAATTCCCAATCAAATTTTCAATTTTGTTGCCAAATATGCAGAAGAGTGACTTCACCCACTTTTACAACTGTTAGCATAAAGACAAAACAAAAAAGGGGGCATTTAAGTAAATATAAGCAATAGCAGTGCCATTTGAACAGCTGGATTTAATTTTAACTTGTGAGCAAGGTTTTTAGTTGAAAATGAACAGTAAAATGGAGCTCTATATCCCTCCCCCGCTCCACGCCTCTCATCCCCCCCCCCCCTCCTCTCTCTTCCTCTCTCTCTCTCTAGCGCATAGATATATATATATTTCTACCTGTGTGAAGTCTTGGTTCGTTGAACTCTAGCTTGGAGACACAGTACCATGGCGACTGGAATTTCGGCCGCTTCAAGTCATGCTATAACCTACCGTTTAGACAGAAATATTTTCCCATCTCCAAAACCCAACTCCATATCAAACCCCTCCATACTTTTGTTTCCGGTGACCTACTTTCGAAGGCAGATTTTACCTTTGCGCAGAACCAAGAGCTTAAGCATATGCTTGGTATTGGATAAGAAAACAGAGGATTGTATTGAAATTGAGAAGGTTAGCACCATGGAAACCACGAAGATACAGATGTCAGCTTCTCGTGTGGCAGATAGATTAACAAGAAAAAGATTAGAGAGATATGCGTACCTTGTTGCTGCTATCATGTCTTCTATTGGTATCACTTCAATGGCGGTTATGTCTGTCTACTACAGATTTTCATGGCAAATGGAGGTCCCCTGTTTTCTTTCAATTCCTTTTAAAAGTTCGTGAATTACTCTGTTTCTTCCTTGCTCTTTTGATAATCCGGGCTTTCATTACTTTCCATTACAGGGTGGAGAAATTCCACTTTTGGAAATGTTTGGCACATTCGCTCTCTCCGTGGGAGCTGCTGTAAGTTCAATTAATTATTGTATTATCTACTTTCTTAATTCCCTCTAATAAATCATTACTTTAAACATTTTATTCTGTAATTTAATGTTTGAAATTCATATATGGGATCAGGTGGGAATGGAGTTTTGGGCAAGGTGGGCTCACAGAGAGCTGTGGCATGCTTCGTTGTGGCATATGCACGAGGTCTGTTGCTGTTATTGTACAATTCTCAATATTTAATTTATTGTATAATTCACAGTATTTAATTTTAGCTTGTTCTTGTGATTTTATGAGAAAAATGGTGTTTACAGAGTTGTTTGCTTTTGGCCTTTGTGCGCAGTCTCACCATCGACCCAGAGACGGTCCTTTCGAGTTAAACGACGTCTTCGCTATCATTAATGCCGTCCCAGCAATTGTTCTTCTTTCGTATGGCTTCCTTCATAAGGGTCTTCTTCCTGGACTCTGTTTCGGTGCTGTGAGTGCGCTCTCTCTCTCCTCTCTCTCTCTCTAAATTAGTTAATTAGACATTAGTAGAAGAACGATGTCCCTTTGCCGTGCCTAATAAGGGTTGACTTGGCTGAATGCCCTCACGCCACGTAACCTATATTTTATAACAGCTGACGTGGCAAGCAATTATTGGGTAAATTTTGAAATTTCTTTTTTTTTTTTGGATAATTTAAATTTTGAAATTTCATTGTCCGTTACTTCACTAAACACCGAAAGTCATTCACTAGGGAAGGTGGTGTAAAATTCTAACTTCCCCGACCAAAAGCATTTTCTTTTTCACACGTGTTTATCGTGTAACAATTTTTTTTATTTTTTTCTTTTGCAGGGTCTAGGAATTACAGTGTTTGGGATGGCTTACATGTTTGTTCACGACGGTCTTGTCCACCGTCGATTTCCGGTTGGGCCTATCGCCAACGTCCCTTATCTACGAAGTGTTGCTGCAGCCCACCAAGTAATTATACATCCGCAATACATAGAAACATAATATCCTTTATATTTTTTAATCTTTTAGCTAATTTTGTTTTTTTTTTTTTTTGAAATAGCTTCATCACTCGGACAAATTTGAAGGAGTGCCATATGGGTTGTTTTTAGGACCAATGGTGGGCTCTTTTCTCTCTCTCTCCCCTTTATTTTTTCCCCTAATCCCTTTATTTTTTCCCCTAATTTAAATATTTATTATTATTATTATTATTATTATTATTATATACATACATTAATTATGGGATATATAGATGAAGAGGCTTTGGTAGTGCAGGAACTAGAAGAGGTAGGAGGTATGGAAGAGCTGGATAAGGAGATCAAACGAAGGATTAAGCTATCCAACAGTTCATGACTAAAAGATCTAGTGTGACATGGTCCAGTTGTACTCCATGGATGTCTATATTGATGTGCTTTTTTTATACAAAGATAGAAATAGATTCTTTTGGACGTTGTGATGCATGGAAGAAGGGATTCAGCAAGCTACAAATGAAATAATCTCCTTGTTGCATGTGTATTATATCATTGTGTAATAAGATTCTGTTGGGAGGAAAATCCCCATCAAATAGTTTGATATACAACTTCAATTTGGAATGACTTCTTGTGGACAATGAAAGAATTAATGCATTGCTATACTTTGATTATTTCTCAATGTATCTTCAATCATCTCAAGTTTTACCTCGATTGAATAGGAAATATAGGAAATATTAATTTTATTTGAAACTTGGGTTATATATCCATCAGTCCCTGTGATTATTGTACCATATTAATTTTATTGATTGATAGACCCTTTACCCAAACATATATTGATTGATCGATCATTTAACCAAGAATTGACCGATCACCATTAAATCGATCACTAAATTTTATCAAAAAAATTAAAACCCTAGGAAAAATTATCCAAAGAACCCTCAAAACAGTTTTTATTATTACAAAGTCCAAATGATAAGATCCGTTACCGAGAGGTCACTATAGGACAAAATTGAAATGAACTAATAATGAGAAATTGACTATTATACCCTTTCAATATTATTTCTATATTTTCAGCTAGCATTTAGTTATTATATTAGTTTTTGATTTAATGACATTAATTTTATGAAGTTGCCATAACCTAAATGGATTAAAATTGACATTGTTTTTGAATTTGAAATTCTTTCACCATATGAGCTATTTCTGTCAAATATACATGACCCTTCTTACAATAAAGCCACATGCCAAGTTTTTCACTTCAAACCAAACAAGCAAAAACCAAAAAAAGAACAAAAAACAAAACATATATACATGACTTTGCATTAAAAAATAAAATAAATAAACAAATAAATAACAAACAAACAAACAGGGACACGTGACCCAACGTTAAAAAAATGGCAAGTTTCATACTTCAAACCAAACAACTAACAAAGGGAAAAAAAATACCAGAGATACATGACCCTGCGAAAGAAAGAAAGAAAGAAAGAAACAGAGATACATGACCACGTATTTAAAAAATCACATGTCAGTTTCCCACTTCAAACCAAACAACCAATATCAAAAGAAAAAAAAATCAAAGAATCATGTCCCTGTGTTCAAAAAGACGCATGCCAAATTTTTCATTTCAAATCAAGCAACCAATACCGAAAAAAACTAGAGAGATACATGACTTTGCATTTGAAAAACCACATGCCAAATTTCCGACTTTAAACCAAACAACCAATAACGAAAAAAAAAAAAACAGAGAGATACATGACCTTGCCCACTTGATTTCATACTAAACCAAAATAAAATAAAATTAAATATACATATATACTCTTCCAAAACCATATAAAAAAAAAAGGAAAAATTAAGAAAATTTGATTCCAAAAACTTATCAAAACACCAAAAAACGAATTGAAACCCTTTATCCCCGTTCAGTTGTTTACCGTGGTCAATTTCTACGACCTCATCTCATTAATTATGAATTTGTGATGGGTTTTGGAAAGAATGGAAAATGATAATTGAATTCAAATCAATGGATATTATAAAGTTAGGGTGGGGGGGACTGTAGGAGGGTTTGAAAAATCTATGAAAAAGATAAAATCATTATTTTTATTTAAAAAATCAATGTCAAGTTTAGAAAATGGGTTGATAAAACACCCACAATAACCCGTCGAGAAATAAGGCTAGATTATAGGAAACTGATATTTTTGCTTTTTTCCATACTCCATTTTTGGTATGTAAGCGGGTATAATAAGTAAGGGCATTTCTGACTTTTAATTACCAATTATGCACGTTCATGTATCATCCAAAAATATAGGGAATTTATGGTATAAACCTCTTATACCAGGGTCCTATTGGTATAAAACCCTTAAATTAATTAGTAAAATAAAATTCTAAAATATTAATTATTAAACCAAATAAAAATTACAAAAATAATAATAAAAATTTCAATTCTTGTAATTCTTTCGCTACATGCAAGATACTAAAACTGAAGTAAGCTTAAGACCAATATGGACCCAATCTCTAGAGGAGTGAAGCCAATTGAGATAAAAACGTAGCATGGGACAACTCTCGAAGTCTAAGGGGGCGTTTGGAAGGAAGGCTTGCCCTGTGGGTTTGGGGTTTGATACCCCTTTCCATTGTTTGGATGGTGGAAAAGGGTTCAAGTTCACAAGCTGGTGGAATGAGGATGGCGGCCATTGGGCGGAATCTCATTCCTCTTGCAACTGGTGGGTTTGAGGTTCTTCACCCCGGGAATGCATTTTACAATTTTTTGTATTAACGAGCGTGCCCTTCAGTTTTGCAGGCAACAAATAAGATTTCCATGTCTATCCCACATATACAAAACCCATTCATCGACCATTCGATCTACCCACAACAAAAACCCTAGCCGCAAACCATACCTAGCACTGCTGAAGATTGAAAATCTTCCGCTGAAGAAACCCATATTGGTGCTCGATTGAAGCCGATTCTGCTCCCAACATTGCATTAGGTATGTGAAATACAAAACCCTAGCGCCGATTCATTTGTTGTGTTTTTATTTTTTATTTTGGTTTTTGTGGTTTTTCTGGATGATTTGCTTATGGAATATTGTTGAATCTAGTCTTTATCATCTATACTTTCCTTTTCTATCTCTGAAATTCTCTAGAGCTTTCATTCTCTTGTCTTTGTATCGCTCGATCGAAGGTAAGGAGGCTAGGGATTGTTTGTTTGTTCGGTAAAGCTTCCTCAATCCTCATCATCCATTGATAACCATTTGTTTGTCTAATATTTGTTTTTATTTTTTTTATTAATCTATTTTTACATTACGAACTGTGTTCTACGATTGTTGAAGGAGAAAGAGAAAGTTATGTGCAGATGAACTTCTGCCCCAAACGAAAGAGAAAGGAGGGAGATGGAAATTTCTGCCCCAATCTAAAGAGAAGAGAAGAAGATGCTCGTGAGTGAAGAACTTAAAAGGATGTCGGAGATGCTTCCCTCATACGCTGGTGCGACGGCAAGCCCTCTTACGCTAGGCAAAGATCGAAATTTTTTTTTTTTATCTATCATAACTGGATTATGCCATCATATGATCGAGAGAGAAAGAGAGAGAGAGAGAACCATGGCGTACAGTTCAACAACCTATGCATCAAGTGCAAGGCAAATGAAAACCCTAACTTGCCAGCGCCGGTGACGGTAATAGAGATGGAGATATCTGCTCAAGTTCTGCTCCGATTGCTAAGGCAATGTCGACTTCTCAAAAATTGGGAGAGCTAGGGTTTTGTTGCTCGTCGGGGAAAAGTGCAGCCATCCTCAAGGGTAATTATGTAATCTAATATATATTTGTTGTGATCCAAACTTATCCAAACAAACAAAGGTCAGGAATCTTTGGGGTCTTCCTATTCCTGATTTCCAGCATTCCAAACATTGAAAAGGGGTTACAAAGTTACAAACCCAAACCCCCTTATTAGGACATTCTCGGGAATGAGATTGCTAGCCCCCCAACCAAACGCCCCCTAAGGGCTTAACATGTTTGGGTGTACCATAGTATCACTAACCACATCAATTAAGTTAAGGGCATTCATTTGAGTCAAAGATTTTTGGTCTAGATAGTCTTGTAACATGTTAATTATTTTAAAATGGCAATTCTTAACTAACGTAAGAATGACACTTGAGTTTATAGACTGATTAGTTGACCATAAATTAGTAATAACTTTTAATTTAAACTCAAAGACGGTTAGTAAAAAAGATGTCAAATAAAAAATTCCGCCATTCACTGAATATTTTCCACTACACAGCCTAAATTTCCAAAGGAAAAGAGAAAAAAACAGTGAAATTTGACATTGTTGGAATGGAATGTGGGTAACAATCCATTAAATTAACAAAAACAGTTAATTTAGGTTGAAAATCTGCATGTGTTGTCCACTGATTGGACCTTCCCGTATTTAGAAAGATGACGAATACCCACCATTCTGTTATTTAATTTAAATTTTTAAATGATCCAATCATCTAAAGCAACCACTAAGTATGGTGACAATCCAAAGCAACCACTAAGTAAGGTGGCAGCGTGACTCAGTAATGAAATGTCCTGATTTAAAAATTGGTGCCTAAATTGCTAACGTCACAACGGAGCAAAATTTGACCACGCACTCCACGAGCAATGCAAGCACAGTGCCAGTGGCTGACGCTTGCTTTGTTCGTGGGTGCCTCGCCTACCCTGAAGTCTCTGTGTGCCTAAATTTGTACGCGTGGTGGCCTTTTCTTTCATAATTATACGGACTAATTGTTTCTAATGTTATCCCGACCCATTACCTTTTTTTTAATATATATTTTTAAAATTAAATATATAATTCAGTATACTGAATCGAATCTTCTTATAACCTTTTTCAATTTTTAAGAACTTCTTAATAATTTTTTTCTCGAAGAAAAAGTGTAAAAATGAAGCTTTCTATTACAGAAAATTATTATTTTTATTATTATTTTCTTTTTTTGGTACTCATAGGGACAAAGCCCAAATATTATTAGGGTTTTATACCAATAGGACCTTGGTATAAGAGTACATTATCAATAGACCCCTGCTTTTTTTTATGATACTTGTATGTGTGAAATTTGATTAAAATGGACAAAAATACCCTTTCATTAACAGGGTATTATCCAATATTATCATAAAATCAATTTAATAGGATATTATCTAATATTATCTCCATGAATCTGGAAATATTTCAAATATTGAAACTCATTTACAAAGGAAAATCCACCCTAATCAACTTCCCTAAAATCAAAGGATTATATCAAAATAAAATTAAGGGATTATTTCAAATATTGTGCCTCTAGCAATGCCCTTAGCGCTTATTCAATCCTGACTACTAGATATGGCTACTAGCTCTCGAAATGATGAAATTGGTTAGCTCTTACTCTAGCTATTTACCTGCAGGGAGGGAATCTGCTGTTGATGCTTCATAATGACTACGATAATCTTTTTTATAAGCCCTTCTGATCGCTGGAAATACGGGAGGTTAAATTCCGTATTTACGGTCAAGATTATTTTATTTATAATTTACCTATGTTTAACCTCAATCCGAAGAGAGTGGTAAGCACGGGTGTCGATCCACAGAGACTAGTAATAAAACCGGCTAAGTCAATTCACTTTTGGTGAAAAAGACATTTCCCATTGGGTAAATTTGGTTGGTTAATTGATATATTTATTTTTTAACAGTAATTGCAAGTCAAACATATAAGGACATAATTGTAAAAGAGATAACAGAAATTAAACTTAAATTAAATTACAGAAAATTAAATGGGTAGGAATTGAAATTGCATAATTATAAATAAAGAAAAAGTCCTCCTCGTAATTCCAAGTGGAAAAAGAGGGGATATTCTACTGAAATTGAAAGTACATAATTGAAAGCATAAATTAATAAAAAGTCCTCCTCATAATTCCAAGTGGAAAAAGAGGGGATATTCTACTGAAATTGAAAGTACATAATTGAAAGCAGAAATTAATAAAAAGTCCTCCTCATAATTCCAAGTGGAAAAAGAGGGGATATTCTACTGAAATTTAAAGTACATAATTGAAAGCATAAATTAATAAAAAGTCCTCCTCATAATTCCAAGTGGAAAAAGAGGGGATATTCTACTGAAATTTAAAGTACATAATTGAAAGCAGAAATTAATAAAAAGTCCTCCTCATAATTCCAAGTGGAAAAAGAGGGGATATTCTACTGAAATTTAAAGTACATAATTGAAAGCAGAAATTAATAAAAAGTCATCCTCATAATTCCAAGTGGAAAAAGAGGGGATATTCTACTGAAATTGAAAGTACATAATTGGAAGCATAAATTAATAAAAAGTCCTCCTCATAA
>JAESVK010000813.1:403201-416525 GCA_017140935.1 Hamamelis virginiana
AATTACGCGCACCTGCTCCACACAACTTTAATCTAAAATAAAGATAAAAATAAAAACAAGCTAAAATGCTACTCGATAATTGCAACAATTCTAAAATAACTGAAAAGCACTAAAATGACCTAATTAACCTAATTAACATACCTTTAGGGCTTTAACAAAGCTTACTTTGGGGGTTTAATTTCGAAAATTTTAGCACTTATCACCTTCACTCTACGAACATGATCCCAACAAGATATATCTAGATCTCACTTTATTTTTTCAAAGATACTAATATCTCTGTAAAATCATAGTCCATAAAAAAGAAAGAGTCACGACTCTCTACCCATAAAACACATTTTCAATGTAAGACCTCCTAAACAAAAAAATGATAGAACATATTACCAGAGAGTCATGACTCAATCATCACAGCCCATATAAATTTGATCTTTAAACAAAATAAAGAGGAAACCAAAAAAAAATTAGAGAGAGACACTGTGAGACCCCAAAATTTTGAATAGTAAATTTTCTAATGGTAAATTTTCAATAGTAAATTTTCTTAATTATTATTATTTTATTTTATTTATTGCACACTTGGCATTTTGCCATTGGGCAATGAAATGTGCCATGTGGTCATCAATTAAGAAGGGTGCATGAGAATTTATGTACACCCTTGGGTGACATCTAAAATGTGAATGGTGGGTATATATGAATGGTGGATAAATGTGAATGGTGGGTAAATATGAATGGTGGATAAATGTGAATGGAGGGTATATATGAATGGTAAATATGAAAGAATGGTGGATGAATCTAAGAGTGGTAGTTAAATTTGAGAGTGGTAGATAAATTTGAGAATGGAAGATGAGAATGGTGGATTATCACCATAGTAAATTTTATGATTTGAAAATAATATGTATATATATATGTGGGTGAAAATAATATGTATATATATATGTGGGTGGATATATGTGGGTGAAAATAATATGTATATATATATGTGGGTGGATATATGTGGGTAAAAATAATATGTATATATATATGTGGGTGGATGTGTGTGGGTGTGTATATATATATATATATAGATAGTGTGTGGGGAAGGGGAGATAGAATAAGATGAGTGGAAGGGAGTGGGGGATTAGATAGGATTATTTGATAAGTAATGGGATTTGTTGAGAATTTAAATTAGGATATATATATATATATAGATAGTGTGTGGGGGTAGATAGGAATAAAAAAATAAAATTAAAAATAAAATAAGGGAAGAGAGGGAGATAAGAAGAGGGAGGAGTCTTCGGATGATGGGAAGGAGAAGGAAAGGGAGAGAAGAAAGAGAGAAAGAAAGGGGAGAGAAGAGAGAAAGAAAAGGAAAGAAAGAAAGAGAGAAGGAAAGAAGAGAAAAAGAAAAGAGAAAAGAAAATAAGAGAAAGTTTGGGAATTTGGGAAATTCAACTCCAAATCTTCTTCAAATTCGAAATTGGGTGAGGTTCCTATTCTTTTCTATCTTGATTTTAGCTTAATTGATGAGTTTATATCATGATTTGGTGAAATTGGGAGGTGTTTGTTTGCCTAGAAAGTTCTAGGAAAATTTAGAACAAATTGAGCTTTAAAAATAGAGCTACTGTTTGGGTATTTTTGATTTGGTTAGAGGCCGAATTGATCTAAACCTTCTTCATGAAAGTTGTAGATCTTTCAATTAGCTTTCTAACGAATCCGACCTTGACTTATTTGGAATTTTGTGTGAAGAGTTATGATTGTTTTACTCAAACTAGTTTTTCAGCAAAAGATATTTTCGTCCAAAATAGAAAAGCTACGGTAATTGCTTATTTTGACCATGAAAATGTTGAAATTAGGCCATGGTTGTGAAATATGAAATTGTAGATCTTCGAGTTTTCTTTTCAGAACACTGGTTGTTCATTAAATTTGGATAAATGAGCTAGAAGATACGGCCTAAACACTAAAAACTGTTTTTGGATGGAAATCATGAAAATGAAATATGGGGATTTCAAATCTTGAATTTTTATTTTATATGAAAATGAAAATCTGAAACTTTGGGACTATTTTTCCCATCAATTATATCAACTCAAGAACATGTGTATCAAATTTGGGAATTTTCCAATGAGTAGATTAATTTCTATAATTTTCTGAAGTTTAGAAATATTGAAACTTTGAAAATTTGTAGTATATTGTGTATATGTCCGAAAATTCTGAAATTTGAGTATATTGTAAAGCTTGAATTTATGGATTTTTAGAGACAAGAATCATGGAAAAAGACCTATGGATGAATGGAAATTTCTAGAGAGAGAAAGTTTCCTTGAAGCTTTAATAAGTGACACAAAGTGTATTTTCATAGTTTATTGAAAAATTATGATTTTTACATATATGATGTAGATTGATTTTATATGAATTTAGAACTTTGAATCACTTCAATTGGATGTGAATTGTGAGAGAAATTGAGAACCGAAGTTGCCGAAAAATCGGAAATTTTATTAACGAGCCTACTTGGGCATTATTTTTAAATATGTTCGGATGGGAGGTGTTATACACCACCATGATATTTTGAAAGCTTATATCACACAGATTCTATAACATCTTGAATCATCCAAATCGGATGAGTAACGAAGGAGTTATAAGTGTGCAAAGTTGGCCAAAAAGAATGGATTATTGTATAGAAAATACATGTGGATAGAAAATTAACTATCTTCCAAATTGTGAGTCTTTGGAAAATAGTTAATTTTCATGAATAATTGATTTTTATAAAATCATGATGATTAGTGAAAGACCTTGGAAATACAAGTTATGGAAATTATATTGGCATATATATAAACTGTTAATATATGCATGTGATATTTGTAAAGTTTATAACATGCTGTTATTATTATGAATAAAATGATGAAGCATGTTAATTGTTATGTATAAAATACATACATATGATGATTGCCATAATTATTGCACATAAAATTGGCATATGGCATGTGGTGATGATGTTATGAGAAAGTGACTGGGTTTAACAGTAAATTCCATACATCTCATAGTAACAATGTGTTTTAAGAAAATAAAACCGTGCACTTGTCATGTGGATATGCGTAAATGGGCGCGCATGTTACGCGTGCAAGCAAAGCGGACAATATTGTTACTTGGAGAAGTACGGGGTGTTACAGTGGCACAGTTACATGTGGTGGCTCAAGTTGAGTGAGCAGAATGATTTATTTGTATATCACTGATATAACAGTTGATATGAGATATATGTTGAGCTGATATACTATGAAATGTATGCACAAATTGACATACATGAATTGTTGATATGAGATGTATGCCATATGTATTGCATAATTGCATCTGGCATGAGACACAGTTACATGTGAAATATATTGCATAGAAAATCATATGCATTTATGATTATTTTTGTAACTGTGGAGTTGAGATACCACCGATAGGACAAAAGATCCTAGGAAACAGTTAGTGCACTAATATATCACCCTTGCTAAAAATAGTACGTAAATCCTCTTGTCAATGAGTGACAATCGCGGTAGGTCCTAAAAAGGTGGGGATTGGGTGATATACATCCTAAAAAGGAGGGGATGCTGTTGTGGTTAAGATGGTTGAGTACCTTAAAAATGAGGTAGCCATCTGTTATGTGTTGATGTTTTGCAGGAAAAGCAGAACAGAGAAAATGACAGGTATGACTGCATGAGCATTGCATCATATATCTGTCATATGCATAAAGCATGCATGTACTGTAAAATTATTTATTGTGAAAAAGTGATGGATATATTCTGTAATATATATAAATGAATTACAGATATGATGATTTATTTATGTGATATTTGGTTGATGATAAAATTTGTTGACAGATATGAGAATATGGAAAGATGTGAATATTTCTGAATGTATTGAGATAAGAAGATATTGTATTCTTGTAATATGAATAACAATAATAAAAATGACTCGCCATGGACTAGGCAATTTGCTGAACCATGTAAATCCTGGTGTTTGTTTATTTTTCTGCTATGTGTTTTCTTTAAGAGGATGACACGTTATCAGCATGAGACTCTATCCAACTCAGTAAACTAAATGGATGTTTTTGAAATTTGGGTACATTACGGGACTGTACTCAGGATACAAACTAGTACTCAGCGCTATCTTTAATTGTTGAGATGAAGAAAAAAAAAATATTTAAAGACTTCCGCACGCGTATTTTGAAAAACTGTGTTAATTTTAAAAAGAAATTACTCAAAAGATAAGCGCTTGGTGTTTTATGTCACTGTGGCATTTCCGCATAGGGGTAACCCTGTGTGGGGTGTTACAGACACGCCCTAGTAATATGACTCTATGGTAATATGTTCACATGTACATGATTGAGTTATGACTCTCTGGTAATATGTTCTAACATTTTTTTGTTTAGGAGGTCTTACATTGAGAGGGTGTTTTATAGGTAGAGAGTCGTGACTTTCTCTTTTTTATGGACTATGATTTTACAGAGATACTAGTATCTCTGTAAAAATAAAACTTTCATACACATATGGATCAATATATAAATATGCATATAAATATTGATATATGCAGAAGCTTCAAAAGAGAGTTGCGAAAGAGAATTAGACTATAGTAGTGGAGATTCTTATGGGAAATTGGCAAGATCAAATTGAGTTGTGGGTTCTGGCTTCACTTTTCCTCTTTATAGTTCACAGTGCGATATAGCAGAAAGAAGAAAATTTAGAATTTGTCTTAGCAAAGGGATGGAAAAGAAAAAAGTCACCTCAAAGCAAAACCGTCAAAGTTGTTAGAAGACTCAAGCTCTTAACGAAGGAGAGAGGCATACTGGGATTGCTCTTCTGGAATGGAATCTGTAGGAAAAGGAATATAATATAGACATTGGTACAGGAACACAAAAGGAAGCTCAAGAACCTTATATGATAGAGGGGGTAATGGAGGAGAGGGCGCTCAGCACCATCCAATCCGTGCAAAAGGATTTCAAATTCAAAGATAATGCTTGAATGCTACGTTTAAATCCATTTAAGCTATAAATCATATAAAATAGTTTCCTAAAATTTAGGACAATAAATATGAAAATAATTAAATAATTAAATCATATCTGAATATGTGAAGAGGGTATATTAGACAATTTATTGACATGGGTTGGCTTTAAATTTGACTTAGAGGGTCCTATCGGTATAGGTTCTTATGATTTGGACTTGGTGATAATAAAAACTGTTTTCAGGATCCTATTGATCATTTTCCCATATTATTATTATAGTTTGTTTGGTTGCCATTCCCAGGTATATGATTCCCAAGAATCACATTACTTGATAATGAAAATGAGATTTGATAAAACTCATTCTAATATTTGGCTAGTCACAAATGTGCAATAGGATTCCCTATTTCAATATTCGGTTAGTTAGGAATGTGTAATGAGATGACGTCCAGTATGATTTAAAATGACTATTATAACCCTTTTTATATCCTTTTCTCGACACCCAAATAGCAACCATGTTGATTGAAAAAAAAAAATCTCA
This sequence comes from Hamamelis virginiana, assembly GCA_017140935.1. Taxonomy (NCBI): domain Eukaryota; kingdom Viridiplantae; phylum Streptophyta; class Magnoliopsida; order Saxifragales; family Hamamelidaceae; genus Hamamelis; species Hamamelis virginiana. Next base: position 408,688 of record JAESVK010000813.1, read on the forward strand.
AAGAATATGGGCTGATTCTTCTTCTTCTTCTCATGATTTCTGTAAACCCCAAAATCCATCCTTATCCATTTTTTCGACACCCAAATAACAACCATGTTGAAAAAAAAAAAAAGGAAAAAAAAAATCATAGTGAATCAACGATGGCGTATCAGTGCAACGGATGCAGTTGGAATCTTCTTATTCCCACTGTTTCTGTAAACCGTGAAACCTATCCCCATCCATTTTCTCGGCACCCAAACATCAACCATGTTGTAAGCAAAAAAAATAAAAAAGTAAAAAGTAAAAAAGAAAACCAGATCCTATGAATTAAGGCAGCGAATTAGTGGGGAGGTTCGTGCAAGGCAGCGATGGCTAGGCCTAGCGAGGAGAGAAGATGGACGTCAAGAGGATATAGTTGGGGCATAATGGTTTTTTTTTTTTTTTTCATTAAATGGATTACCCATAATCAATTTTCAATCTCTTGCTTTAGGAGGGTTTCAGATTACCCCGTTTTAGGGGCAATTCATTCCACGCAATAAACATTGGTTCCTGCCCTTATGGCTGTTCCAAACACTGTAAAGGGGATAGATAGCATTCCTGGGTATCATTTTTTTCATCAAGAGGATATAGTGAAGGCATGCTGGTCTTTTTTTTTTTTTTATTAAATAGATTACCTAAAATTTATTTTCAATCTCGTGCCTCGAGAGGGTTTCAGGTTACCCCGTTTTGAGAGCATATCATTTCAGAAGTAAACATAGATTCCCGGCTTTATGGCCACTCCAAACACTGTAGAGGGGATTGATACCCAGAAAATACCCCATTCCCGGGTATCAATACCGTCAACTAAACGAACCCTGAATATCTTAAACAAGACTCACATCACGTATTCCGTTGTGAAAAAATAGAGGCTAAAGTTATGTTTGGCTGTGAATTTTAAAAATAGTATTATTTTTATTTGTATATTAAAAAAATAAAAATATTTTTGGCTAATTTAAAATGGAAAAAAAAAAAAAACAAAAAAACAAAAAAAACATTCTAAAAATATATTTGACTAATTTATTCTTAGAAAGAAAAAGATGAAAGATGAAAAAAATACATTTTTTAACCATAAAAATAAAAAATATATATTTTTAGAGTTTATTACCAAATATAACCTAAAACTTGAATCCGGCAACAATTTCCTCCTCGTGTTGGAAAAACAATTTAAAATTTGTTTTTTATGATACATGAAATACAATTTAATTTGGAAAAGGAAGGCGTGTAAGCAAATAATTGCTTTAGATAATCTTTCCAAATGTCAGCTTCCTAAAAGCTAAAGTAAGCAGTACAAGCGAAAGCCTAAAGCGGTTCGGAGTCGGCAAGGGATACGTGTAATCCAAGTAAGTCCACGTTTCAGTTTTCAACACGTGGGATCCTGACAGCAAAGTAACCCACCACCGTCCAAACAACTTCTGTCGGACGCGCTAAGGGCTCCTGTTGTTTCATCCAACTACGCGGGTTCACTTTTATACAGTGCACCCACATCATAAAACGCTTCCACGTGTTGCACGGAGATTGATCATCTGTATTAAGTATTAACCCCATATTACTGAAGTCTCTCGCAGTGTTGACACACTCACTCTGTCAACTCATGGGGTCATGCTCCCACAGTCCTCTCTCTCTCTCTCTCTCTCTCTCCTCCACGCGTCAATTTCTTATTTCTCCATGCCACATGCATGAGTTTCTAGAAACAGTTGATTTTTTTTTTTTTATTAGAAAATTACAGTTTGCCTATTTGAATTGCAGAAGGTTTTCAAATTGTCCTGGTGGTATCGATTGAAATAATGTGTCCTATGAACTATTTTAATGTAATAAATTATTTCATTCTATTTGTTAAAAATGATGTTAGACCTTTTAAAAAAAAAAAAAAATAGTATTTATCCTAAACTGCTAATGTGTCTATAAACATATCGGTGAATTTTCATGATTTGTTTTTCAATATATTTTAATTTTTATGAATTATTTTCTCTTTACAGTAAATCAAATTTATTATAAATAGAATATATTAAGAAAAATCATGAAACTTCACCGATATGCATGTAAATCCATTAACAACACATGATAAATACTGCATAAAAAAATAACAAGTCTAACGTCATTTTTCAATTCAAAAACACAAATGACTAGCTGTAAGAATAAGTAATTCGAAAACGGCCAGTAACTTAGGGGGCACATTACTTCAATCGATACCACATTAGAGCAATTTAAAAATGACTTATAATTCAAGGGGTGAAACTATAATTTTTTATTTTTTCTATTGAGAATTCTAGTAATCAAATGATTTTATTCAATTCTTGAAGAAACACAAGAGTGTGGTGTGGATCCTCTGCTTGGGCTTGAATATGCTTGGGTGATGTGTCATCATCTGGATGCTCTATTTTTCACTTAGGTGATGTACAGATGATTCAGATCATGACATATCACCCAATCACCAAACAACCCCAAGCAAATGATCCTTATTCCGAACACGAATGCAACACATTTTTTTATTTTATTTTATTTTTATGAAAGCAGCACACGATTTGCTGGTGAATATATAATTTATCAAAGTAGCCATTATAATGCCAAATTGCTAATCAACTCTTGGTTAAGTGATTTGTGATGATGGAAAAATATTGCACCCAACCAAAACTAACACATGGCATTACAAGACGGATAAAGATACGAGCTCAAAATGGGCCAGCGGTATCACCAACCGCACTCAGGCTTACCAAACACTGGGCTCAACTATGTCTTACTTATTGTGGAGCCCCACGGCCCAATCCACGATGCAAAAGGGTGATAAGTCCGTTGGACTCTGGGGCCCAAGGTTTCTTAGTCATTCATTTAAACAACCCATCAGCCGTTCTCCACATCCGCCACGTTATTAAGTTAGAATTTAGAAACAACTAGAAAAAAGATTCGGGAAGCTTCTCCACCGACCACCGTCCACATTTATACGGAAGTGGGCATCAATAGTGATCTCTTCCGTTAGCTGCAGCACACGAACACTCCCAGGTACGCACACTCTTGTATCGATTCTATAATTTTTCTCATTCAACCTCAAAATTACTGAACCAATTGAGCAAAAAGCTTGTTGGTTTTCTAATCACCACTTCTATATTTAGGCTCTTCGTTTCAAATCTCGGAAAGTGAGAGTGAAAGAGAAAGAAAATTACTTTCAAGAAATGGATTCCTTTTTCATTTCATGCTTTCCATTCTGAAGTTTGTAGAGGTCTGGTGCTAGTTTTAGAATCATAGGCAATTGCCCAAATCAAATTGAAGTGATTTCTGGAAAAACCCCTGTAATTCCTGCTTATGGGCATAAAGTTCAAAAGGTCCATTATGAAAATAGTGCTGCCATCACTGTGTCATGTAGTAACTTAATTTTATTTTTTATTTTATTGTTTGGTTCCTAGGAAAATCTCACTTAGGTCCATAGGCTATAAAATTATTAAATTCCTCAGCCTTGATAAAAAGGAAGGACTCAATCTCATATCTTCAGTACAACTAACTAGTGAATTTGTCTTCTCACTTAGGTCCACTGTGCAGCATTGCTAGTTTCTCAGCATCTAATCATCACTCTACACAGGGTAACAAAATAACTAGTGCCTACATGCGTGGAACAGCTATATCTTTGCTTGCAAAGCTCAAATTTAAACAGATATACCCTTTGAAAGGAACATGGGGTAATTCTCAATCTTGTTGACACTGTTATTTTTATTGTTAAACTATTTATTTATCTCACAATGCTACGTTGTTACAAACAGGTACTGTGCACACTTTAACTCCAAAGAAACAAGGGAATAACGATTTTGCAGAAGGACCCATTAAAAATGAGAAGATTGATCTCATTGTTGCCTTCAACAAGCCTCCACCACTCCCGCCCATTCTTGGACCATTGGTTGTTCTCTCCTTATTAGAAACATGGTCGAGTCGTGATGGTAATGATGACTGATGGGTAATGTGAAGCTGCTGCCTCTTATTAGTAAGCATTGTTTTACCAAAAAAAGAAAAAATGCATATCTTTATAGATGCTGTGTGTGATCTAGCCGTATAAAATGTAGTATAAAATTTTGAGTGTCCAGCTAAACAATATAACCATCAAGTTCCAAAGGTTGGCATAGCTTGCCAGAAGTGGGTTGATGATGATAGGCAGCAAAACTCTAGTGTGTATATATAGTAGCCATTGTAGTATATTATGCTGACTCTTTAGGAACCCTGCAAGAGAAGATAGATTGAGAGTATTTCAGTTTGATGCTATATGATATGTGTATGATAAACCAATGTTTTGAGATATCAATGCATGAAATTTGACGTACATTCAGCAGCCTTCGGGAAATCATCAAAAAGTGAGGTCACAATCTTCAACAGAGTCTAATGTCAATGGAGAAACACAAAAAATGAATAAAACCAAAGGTTCAAATTTTGAATCTTCAGATTGTGCATACTTGTCTAATACCAACAGTTTGAAAAATTTACCAGAACTAGGCTTCCTGGTTTGATTGGCGACTCGATCACAGCTTGAGCGTTCCTGCATACAGTAACCAATTATTTAGACTTTTATGAGGTATAGGTGGAACCTGGAGGTCAAATTCTTAATTAGTTTTGCTACTACTTAATGGTTATTCTTTCTCCTTCTTTTGTGCATTCATAGAAGCTGCAGCCTCTGGTGAAGGGGATCTGTGTCTTTTTCCATTCTGATAAAACAGAGAAGATATTGGTCAGTTTGATGGCATACAATGACTTGGTAAAAACAAGAGATATTGTGTGCAAGATAATAGCATATGGAACTATTACCTAAGTGCCAATGTACTGCAGCTGTGAACTCGCCGCAGCAAATTTGCCTGATGCTGAACTTCACATTCTGTCCCATGCTTGCAGTGAGTTGTTCAAAGAAAAGCATAACCTCCTGCAGTTTGTTCATTTTAGGCTATGAATTGGTAACAATATGAGAGGGAGATGTTTAGTTCTTAATCAAGAAGAGGAAGAAGTAGAGACCTTTTTTCCTTCAAATGGTTTTGGAAAGGAGCTATCGTCAAAGCAACAGTCATCCGCGACGAACTCTCTTAGTTGCTTCAAGTTCTTGTCATTGATGTAGGCGTAGAATTGCATAATTGTTTCAGAGAGAGAAAGTGGGCTTAATTCAAAATTGGAATTGCTCATTGATGATGACATAACCAAACTGAACCCACCATTGATAGGTAGTTTGCTCTTTGCTCTCCTTTCTGTACTGGTGCTCTGGCGTTGTATTTTCATCATCTTGTTCTGCTCAAGTTGACATGTTCTTTTGAAAGGAAATGAGCCAGTGAGCCCTGCCATTGGTTTGGACCATATGGACTGCTGTAGCACTTGACCTGCAACACCGACAGCAGCCGCCATTGCCATTGCCATTGCCAAATGTCAACCCACAAAGCCGAGATGGGTGGGGTGAGGGAAGTAAGAGGATTAATAGCATTTCTAGGCAGGGTGACAGAATGGAGCAAAGGATAAAGTGACATCTTTTGTGCCTTGGCATGGAAACAAGGAATTACCCCTTTGGTTCATTTCCCAGGATGCCTTTCATAGCTTTTCTATTTTATTTTTTATTTTTTGGCTTGGCTTGAAATCAAAGAATCATTATTCCAGGTTTCAGGCATTTGGTCTGCATGGTTAATAGTTGCAATTTGCATTATGGATGAAAATTTATCCAAGAAATTCTACTTGTATGTATGAATTCATAGAATTGGAACCATTGGCAGAAAGATCACTGGAAATTTTGGGGTCTCACTCAATAACTTAAGTTAACAAGTGAAGGGTTTCTAAAACTTATTAACCAAGCTTGGGTGGTGTGAGAAACCAATGTAGGATAAATTTTTCAATGATAAAAACTATGGGATTTTGCTAAATTATTTGATCTAATTTTGCTAAATTTCCGAATTTTACTGAATTTCCCAATTTTAATCCAATTTCTCCACTGAATTAATGAGTGTAAAATTAAAACGGCCCAAACTCTTTCGGATGTTGTGCTTTTTATATTTCAATTTCCAAATTTGTTTGCCAAAATGCTTCCTGTTTAAAATTAGAATTAAATCAGCTTGCACCTTGTCGAATTTGAATTCAACTAATTTTACATTTTTACATGTTAGTTGCAGAATGATGGTCAGAGTGTCAGACATTTTGTAAATAACTTATCGGCTTGCTTTGGGAAATATTGAAACTTAGCCAAATGAGTATTGAGTTTGATTGATTTTTAGTTCACAAATACATATTTGGTAAGTCTTTATTCTGTAAATCTATCAATCCTTGTACTTAAAAGAAGACGATATAAATACAATCTTTTAAAACTACCTGTGAACTAATTTATTTTAAAAGTAAATAATGGTGGGAGAGTGGATATAATCTGATGCTGTTTTCAAAATTTCCAAATGGGTCCTTAAGACTCAAGACTGCAACACCAACTGACCCCTTGACTCAATGAGGCAACATTGACTTTTAGTGCCCAATCGTGATTTACTTGGGGGAGTTTGTATCACAACAATTTTAGGGGGAAGGGGGAAGTGAGAAACACTCCAAGAGGCAAAGTGTAGCTGGGCGTGGGGGGTAGGGGGCATGCCAGCGAAACCATTTGGCTACAAAAATATAGCTTCATAGGGCGCACAGCTTTATAAGTCTATGAATTGATTTGGCAACTAATTAATTGAATATTATGGTCCAGAATTTTATGTACATCATGGTTAGAGGAGCACTGACCATTACCACGTTTTGTAGTAAAAGTTGGGCATGGCTCTTATAATATATATATATATATATATATATATGGCTCTTATCGTAAGGACGTTTTCACTGGGAGAGGTATTTTTGAAAAATCGACCATTGGATTAGATAATGTTTATATGTATGTCATGTATGCCAAAAATCACAGCGATTCAACGGTTAGTTTTTAAAATATAGACATTTAAACAACTTTGACAGCATCCAACGATAAATATTGTCAAAACATTTTACGGACTGTATTTTGAAAACCGATTATCGGATCACTATGATTTTTGATAGACATGACATTCTTAAGAAGATTATCTAATCCAACGGTCGATTTTTCAGAATATCATTCCTATGGCTTCCAGAATGGACGTCCTTACGATAACGAGCGTAAGGACGTCCTGACAGGATCGCTTTTGTATATATATATATATATATATATAGAGTCTTGTTCCTGTGAGGACTTTCTTATAAAAGGACTTGGCCTTTTAGCTAATGTAAAATGAGTATTTTGAAAAATTAACCGTTGGATTTAATATTCTCCCTATGTATGGCAGGCATGCCAAAAATCACAATAATTGGACCTCCGGTTTCCGAAATACAGATTGTTAAGCATTATATAGGTATTTAATTTTGTGCAGTTTGTATTTAAAAAACTAATGGTCCGATCACTATGAGTTTTGGCATGCCTGTCATATATAGGAAGAATATTAAATCCAACGGTCAGTTTTTCAAAATACCCATTTTACATTGGCCAAAAGGCCAAATCCACATATAAGGAAGTTCTCACACGAACCGGACTCATATATATATATATATTAGTAGCCATCCCGCACGATGCGCGGCAATCACTGGAACCTGACCTTATGAACCAAATTCATCATTTCATCTACCATAAATTGTTTTAGTTCTAAAATCTCAAATACAATTGGCTAACCTTCCAAAAACTCATTCTGTAAGAGAAACAAAAAGAAAATTAAAAATAATTTTTGAATACAATCTCATCACTTCCATTTTAAATTAAAGATGATCTTATAGTCTAAAGAATATATATAGTATCCTATCTCCAAATATATATATATATATATATATATATATAT
>JAESVK010000813.1:418971-544934 GCA_017140935.1 Hamamelis virginiana
GAGGGAAGAGCAGGAAATGCGCCACGTAGGATGGACTGCTCTATATATAATATAATAATATATATAGAGAGAGAGAGAGATAAGGATGCTACCCATGAATACAGCCATACAGGGAGTCTTGAGATTGCCAATTGGGCTCCTTTACCAGGCCACAGGTTTATAAATCTCAATTCTGAACTGTAATGCAGATTCATGTGCGCGGCAGAGAGGGAGGGGCAACTTGACCATGTGATGCAGCAGCAAATATAAATATTATTACAGAACAAGGTGGCTTGGCCTGTATGCCGTAAAATAGAGAGCCATTTGACAAAACCAAAGAGGTCGATCTCCCAGAAAACATGGATGTCCATACTGCAACTTTTATTAATATAAAGCCTGCACCCTGAACCCCTCCCATATTGCATTTAAACTAACATATAATTTGTCAAAATGTACAAAAATATATCACTAATTAATCTCTTACCATTTTTTTTTTTTTAAATGAATTCTGCATCTACCCATTGTCCTCATCCACTTATCCACTAATTATACCCAGATAAACCAACCCAAGATCCGCGAGAGAGCTTTTAAATATCTCTCCAACCTACACGTGTTCATGCGTATTAAACTATATATGGAACATCTATTCAGTCACCAAATTATCTCATGAATGCAACCTGTCTCAGATTGAGCTGAAAGGAATCTTGTCCAGCCAGACAATTCGCTGGCAATGCCTCCCAACCCCCGCCAATCTGAAAACTCTGTTTCTAGCTATGCTCAATTCCCAGCCCCCAGATATTCTAATGAGCAATTGATGTGCTATATAAACTCCCAACCATAGCAACTGGGTCATATATTCACACTTGTCAAAGCAGAAACATTTGAAAGGGAAAAAATAGAGGCGAATTTACCGCTCTTTTCACCATGAACAACAAGGTCAGTGATGTTAGAGCTGCTGCATTTGGGAAGAGCTTCCGAGGCAGGAGACCTCTACCAAAGAGGGGGCAGATAAAGTCAAGGATAGCAGCAAATGCTTTCCATTCCATTGTCTCTGTGCTTTCTAGAGCCTCTTCAAATCACCAACATTCCCGCAGGAAAATCTGTTTGAGGGAGACCAAAAGCATTAGAAATCAGTGATCCATATCGATCCCTGTATGATCATTACCTTCTTGATGTAATTATTTTTTGTTTTTCCTTTTTTCACCTTCAAATAAATAAATAAAACATTTCAGTTGAATGGATTGTTTCTAGTCAGATTTAATTAATTGGACTGAAATTCGGAGTTCACAATATACATTACAAAAACAGCATGACAATGGAAGTGCATAATTTTAATGACTAGCAGAGATGATGCAACAGGAGATTATGCTGAAAGTCACTTTCTGTCAGGTACTATTTATCATACTTTTAGTCAGTTACAGAGGCACAAAATTAGAGCAAGCACAGGAAAGTTAATTGCACAAGCAGATTACCAAAATCAAAATATGAAAGGGTTGGAATAATAAGAGATGAGTTCAAAGAAACATCAAGTAGTAGGACAACACTATGGTATGCAATTAAATTCATTATGTAGAAACCAGTAGATTTAACATAACCTCCAATCCATAGATTTCATTAAATTCAATAAGTTCCCTCCAATACAAGGATATCACTTTGTACAAATTGAGGAGTGTTCTAAATTTGATTAAATTTCCCCTTGGTTACTGACCTATTACAGGTCAAAACCAAATATATCAAGTGAAACTTCCAATCTTCAAGGAGAAAAAAAAACTTCCTTGAAAATGCATGCCAACTTTGCAAAACAATTTGAGAAATTTGGCCATTTTCACCAAGGTTCAGAAAAAAAAAAAAAATTCAGGAACATTCAGGAGTTTTATTGTTTTTTTTTTTTTAATTCAGTTTTTAAGAAAACAATGTCTTAATCAATAAACTTTGACAAAAAAATTGGTGAAAAGCACAGGATACTTGGTAAAGTTCCCTTCAGAGAGAGAGAGATAGATGCAGGGGAGTGGGGGAAGGGAGGAAGGGAGAAACAGTATCATTGTCTGGCAATGATGATCAAATAAATGAAGCTTTCCAGTTTTTAGAGAAACAATTTTTCTGTAGTTGCTTAAATATCATTCTTCTTCCAAAACCATACAAGAGAATCATTTTCTAGATTAAACCAAAGCGGACGCTGCTTTCATTGCAAGAAATGAAAGAAATGATAAAGAACAGCATGAACTGCGGAACAAATTAATTGGTTAGCTCAATAAAACATCAAATTATCAGAGAATGTCAAAATATACTGCTAAGTTGTACAGGATAGCCTTGCTGGTTAATATGATAATATTAATTTTCAAAACTAATAGATTAATGAGAATCTTTTTAATTTGTAGTAAATGAATTAAGTGATTAACTATAATAGCTGGTAAATCTTAGGTAGTTTCGGGCAGAATGTCTAGCAGAGCAAGAAGTATATCTTCAAGAGGGAGCAAGTAATAATCTAGGACCAGCAGTTTGCCAATAAACATCAGAGAAGGTTGTATAAGAAAACCTGTGGAATTAATTTCAGAATTCTGTCTTTTAGGAACTACAAGTAACAAACTAGTTTTCACTGCCACCTATAACATGCCATATCCAACTTACATAGGGAAGAAACAATGCTCAACAATCTGTCTTTATACCTTTTACTATGAGACCCACTCCATGAAACCCAACCCAACCTGCATTTCAATTAACAAAACCTATCTCCCAAAATACCCCAAGATAAATTCCTAAATCTTACCACTTAATAAATTCTGCATCCACTCACAAAACTTTTCCATTTTCTTCATCAGACATCCAGAAAACATCCAAAATTGGACAAGAGATCTTCCATATTGCCCTCAACCCACACGTGTTCATGGTCAAATAAGCTCCCGATCATTACATATTTGAATATGAATCAAAGAATCAGTTAGCTGCCAAGTCATCCAATGAATTCAATCTGTCTCTGAAAGGAATCCAGTACAGCCAGACAAATTTGCTGGCATGCTCCCCAACTCCCAATTCCAAACCGGCCTGAAAAGCATATTTTGAATTTTCTCCACTCAGCCATTAAATCCTCCCACCCCCATGTGTACCAAAATATATAATATACTCCTTCCCCTGATATTACAATGAGCCATTGTTGTGTTATATAACCACCCACAGCAAAGTGGCTGACCACTTTCACACTTTTATCAGATCAAAAGACTTTGAAGGAAAGTGATCTTACCTAATCAATATCGCAGGAGCTTGAAGAGTTCATCCACATTGCTTCCTGAGGTGTGTTTGTAAGGAGCACTATAGAATTAACTTTTGAGGATTCAGCTCTGCCAACTTTTCCCCTATAGAGAATGTATTTTTAAATAAATGTTTTCCTGATATGGAGGGTTATGAAGAGGGGTTGCTAATTTTGACTTTTTGGAGCCATTGTCCTAGTAATGTTTAGACCTTTTGGACTTTTGGGGGATCATGGTCTGGATGCTCATCTTTGAGTCTTACATACATCTAGTATACACGGTGCTAACAACTTCTTTTCGATAAATTGAGTTTTCACTAATCAATGAAAAATAAAAATACCTTGAAGCAATAGAAAATTGATGTGAGTAACAATTAACAGAGATCTTCACCAACTGTAAGTAACAAGGTTTAAGTGTTAACAGGCAAAGAAATGGGCTTTCTAAATTGATGTAACCATGGATTTCAAGCATATAGATATTTTTCCGTTACAACTTACCAGAGAATTGCTTTCATAACATCATTTGGCTAATCTTTCTTGGAAAAGAGTCTACTAAAGGAAAAGAAAAAAACTCAGTAAGATATTAAAGGCATGGAAACCTTAATCAATAAAGAGAAGGTAGAAAATCTCATACATCGATCAAAGCCATTTCTCTAATAGTATCACCAGCATTAGCAAACATGTCAACCAAAGCTGCAAGAGACAAAAGCCTTAAGAAAATGCTCCACTGAGCGCTTGCAAGTATATAAATTTACTCTCCATTTTGAAAAATGATATATTCAACTCCAAAGGCGAAAACATTGAAAAAGAGAAAATACGATTGATTAAACAAACAGAAAACCAGGATTCACCTGTCATGGCCCCATATCCCAATAGGTATTATCTGATTGAACAGTCTAGAATTGCATCCACCGCTAATTTAACTCAAAGGAATAAAAGAATGAAAAAGAAAGCGTTCCCAACATTCGCACCTCTTTCAAAACTGTAACTTATATGCACATGTCACCATTACAAGAACCATACCCTTAATATTGACTCATAACCACATGCTTAGTAGATTCCAACTGAATTGGGTCACATTATTTCAAGATCATATACAATTTTCCCTCATACATCTATCCGTCAATTCCCTCATTTGAATTCCCCACGCTGTAGTTGCTGGTAATGACTAACAGCAAACAGGTCACCGTCCATAACCGCACATCCAAACTCAAAGATTTAATGAACAGATGACATTCCCCTTTCCTTGGTAGAGCAATGTTCTAATGACAGATGCAATAGATCATACAATGGAATGGATCCCAGAAACCAACCTGATTGGATGAGTACCCATGCTTGATGGTCCTAAAATTGCAGAATCCAAGGGTGCCCCCATTATTGGGCTGACAGTTGACACAGAAATCAAAGTGAATTGACATGCTTAATGGGTTCCAATGAAAAAATGCCATGCTGTTCCGAGTCTGACAAAGCTAGCATATGTCTATTCAACCACTGAAGTTTCATATAAATTTCTCTACTTTTGTGATGTGAGGTGTCGTCGGCAAAAAAGTAATGCATGGTTCCTCCAACTTGAATCCAACTAGAACCGGGTTCCTTGCAGACTATCTTTTCTTTCATTTCCCTTCTCAATTTTCTGACAGCATTCCACATACCAGCTGAAGCATAGAGATTTGAGAGAAGAACATAAGCAGAGTCATTTTCAGGTTGCAGCTCAAGAAGTTTCCTTGCAGCAACTCTTCCTAGATCGACATTTCCATGGATATTGCAGGCTGATAGAAGAATCTGCCATATTTGAGCATCGGGATCAATAGGCATTCGATCAATGGCCATCTTTGCATCTTCAAGAAGTCCAACTCGACCAAGCAGGTCAACCATGCAGGCATAGTGTTCTAAACGTGGGATCACCCCATGAAGTTCAGACATAGAGTTTAGATAAGCATATGCTTTGTTCACCAGCCCTGCATGGCAACATGAATTAAGTACCCCAAGATAACTTATCTCATCAGGTTCTATTCCCGTTTCAGACATCTTGCTAAATAGCTCGAAAACTTCCTGATAACAACCATGTTGAGTATATCCGATCATCATGGCATTCCAGGCAGCCAAATTGTCTTTAGATATATTCTTGAAAGCCTTCTCCGCATCATATATGCTTCCACACTTACAGTAAAGGTCAATAACAGCACTTTCAACAAAGCTATTCTCTTCAAATCCAGATTTAAGAACCAGAGAATGGATGGTTCTTCCATGTTCCAGATCTGTTAAAGCACCACAAGCTTTAAGGAGTATACTGAAAGTTGTGCTGTCCACATTAAGGTACAAGCTTTGTGTGGTTTGGAACAGTTTCAGGGCATTAGTATGGCAACCTGCATGGACAAATGCAGAGGCCATTGCATTGAGATGTACCACATTTATTTTATCAATCACATCAAATATCTTCTTTGATTCATCAATACTGTTGCTTTTACCATATGCTGTTATTAAACAAGAAACCATTGAATCATCTAACACGAATCCCAATTTGACTATATGTGAATGAATTTGCATTGCCTGCTTAACAGAATTCGAGTTGGACACTACTTCAAGAATGCTTGCTAAAGTATATTTATTAGGCTGTATCGACAAGTTACGCATCTGAGAAAATGTCAAAAGAGCTGAACTGACAAGTCCATTCTCTGAATACCCATTAATCAAAGAATTCCATGACACTGAATCTCGACAAACAATCTCATCAAACACAAACTTAGCATCATCCATCTGCCCACATTTCCCGTACATAGATATCACAGCATTGCTAACAGAGACCACCGACAAATATCCAGCCTTGTAACAAAGGGCTTGGATTGTCTTCCCGGATTTTAAGAACTTTAGGCCTCCAATGGCAGACAAAACATTAATCAGAGTATATTCATTTACTTCCACCCCTCTTGAGCGCAAAATTTTAAAAAATTCCAAAGCTTCCACACCATCACCAGCAGCACCAATCCTTTCAGCCCAAGAAACAACATCTGGGTCGGTAATTTCATCGAAAACCTTAGCCGCATCCACTTTACTTCCACACCTAGAATACATATTCATAATTGCATTGTTCAAATGAGTCGAACAGCCAGATAGCAAACCCATCTTAACACTAAAGCCATGAATCTGCTCACCCTCTCTCACATCAAACAATGCACCAATCACACTAGTCAAGCTGAACTCATTCAACTCGAAACCCACACTCCTCATCTCCACAAAATTCATTCGACCCTTCACAAACTCTCCATTCCACACATACCCACAAATCATAGCCGTCCATACCACAGCATCAATACCCAAACACTCCTCAAAACACTTCTCAGCAGAATCAAGACTACCCAATTTCGAATACCTATCAACGAATCCACTCACCACAAAAGCACTGGAATTTAACCCCAACTTGAAACAAACACCATGGGCAATCTCATTTTGTTGTAAACGATCACATGCTTTTATTAAAGAACTCAATGTGAAGACATCAGGCTTGAGACCCGAACTCTGTAACCTATTGAAGAGGTCGAAAACGGAATCGGATTGTCCGAAACGGGCGAAACCGGATATCAAGGCATTCCAAGCAACGGTGTCGGGTTTGTGGGAGTCGAGGAGGAAGCCGAGAGCGCGAGAGAAGTGTCCGGAGTTGGAGAAGCGGTGGATAAGAGTGGTGGCGAGGAAGGTGTCGAGGGTGAAGCCTGATTTGAGGAACAGGGCATAAGTTTGGTCTGTGAGGTGTGGAGAGAGAAGAGAGGATGATGAGACTATGAGGGCTTGTGAGTAAAGGCCTTCGGAGATTAGAGTTTTGATGGAGTGGTGGTGGCGGTGGAGAGACAGAGAGTGGATGAGCCTCTTCATGCATGATGGCGGGCTTCCTGCAAGAATTTTGAACTTTTTTCGAATGTTTCGAGGGGTTTGTGTGCTCGGGGCAAAAATTGTCTATGGTCAGTTATACTGCTGTTGCTGTGGTCGCCACTAGTACCTAAGGTCCTTTTTTTTTTTTTTTTTTTTTCAAGTCTCTTGGTCTCGTGTTGACTTCTTCTAGCTATTAATATCCGGGATCATGGACCGCAACGCGTAAGTCTTGTTTGAAATACAGGATTTAGTCTGGTGCGCGCAAACTAGCCCAGGATACCAGTATAGCCCAAAAAAAAAACGGTTGTTTTTTTTTTTTTTTTTTTGAATTTCAAATTTGTTACTATGGCTAAGAAAGAGATTTTAAGTATGATACTCAAATGAGTTTTATTCTTACTCCATACCTATTAATGAAGATGAAGTTTGGGAGATGTGGAGTAAAATAATAATAAAACCCTCATTCCAAAAAAAAAAGGTTTGTTTTTTATATTCACTACATCAATTATGATTTCCTTATTTGAGTTGTCATTTACTCCGTAGAAATTTCTCCTTAGTGATAATTTCATTATTCACTACACTTAGATTGAGTACAGATCTTCTGTCTCCATTTCCTATCAAAACAGCTCAATGGACCAAATTTTTTAAAAATCAATTCTTCCCTGTCCCTTCTTGCAATGCCAATTCTTGAAAAATATATCAACCATTTAAAAATCTACCCATTCTACATTTTCCAAAGTAGAGAATGGGTACAATTCTTCCCTATCTCTTCTCACAAGGCCAAATCTTGAAAAATCAACTTTTAAAAATATACCCATTCTACACTTTTCAAATATTGACTGTATGAGAGAAATAAAGAATGGGTACAATTCTTCCCCCATCTCTTCTCACAAGGACAAATCTTGAAAAATCAACTTTTAAAAATATACCCATTCTACACTTTTCAAATATTGACTGTGTGAGAGAAATAGAGAATGGATACAGAAGTTTTGCACTCAATAGATTTGAGTGAAATAAGTAGCAGAGTGCATGAAAACAAGTGAACAGTGACATTTATGAGTAAGTTTGAAGTGGTTTTATTGTTTAGCAATATTTAGAAGCAATAAAACATTCTCTCTTTTTTTCTTTTTCTTTTTTTGGGGACAACATTAGAACATCAAACAAAGAAGACAGAGAATTAAACACCACACCTATCCGCTAAAACATTTTGTGTAAATAAAAATAGGGCTACATACTCATAAATCCCTCACATTAGCATTTTATACCACTAAGTTCAAGAATTTTTTTAACATAATAAATAAACAAAATAATTTGAAAATACAAAGGACCTCATGGTATAAAATTGAACTTCGTGGTATAGAGTTCCAAACTTGGGGACTTTTGAATAATTTTCCCTAAAAAAAATAATATGCAAAGTTGGGGATAGAGTTGTTTATTAAGAATTCTTATTTAAAATTACCTTCTTGCAGTAACTCTGTCATTTGTAAAGGTTCAAGGTAATTGAGAGTGACTTTATAATCATGCTTATATATATGCTTGACATGAACTTATATCTTTTAAAAATGAATCCTAATGCAATTTTGTTTTTGTGGATGAGATGGAACATACCCATCTAAAACCGATACAATTATCTAGATGGGTCTAAATTTTAATACAATGCTCTTTTTTCTTGGATTTTTCAAAATTTAATTAAATTTTTTTAAAATAATTACAGTAAGTCGTATTATAAAGAAAAATCAACTCTTGTAATTCAACTTGTTGATAGTTCAATCGACTACCAATTCATAAGAAATCAAAAAAGAAAGTCTCGATCACCTTAATTCCCACTTCTTCGTCGACGTCGACATATTCAGCAATATTCACCATGACCATCCCCACATTCTCCAATAGATCTCCATGACCATTAATCCGTCACCATCACTCACCTTGTAACCCACAAAGTGGTTTGGACCATTAATGAACTACCAATGCATCTCGTGGTTTGAATCTGAATCCAACTCTTGTATATATATGCGCGCGTCATATTCTGAAACTGACTCATTCACCATGTAACCCACAAACTGGTTTGGACCATCTCTCTCACTCTCTCTCTCTCCCTCATCATATATGCTTCCACCGTCACTACTACGTAATCCTCCTCCTTATATATACTTCGATCGTTATAACCTCCATCTTCCATTAATTAACACCACAACATCGCACTAACAACTAACATTCGTCGCGAACAGCCACTACGAGATCACCACTAGCAACCAACATTCCTCGGCTTACAACTTCAATCACCACCATCATCATGTCGCATATATATATGCACCACCACCAAATGAGGTGTATCATCACCATCATCACCAAATGAGGTATATATGCTTCGCTAAAAAAAAAAAAGGCATATGAGAAATAGTACCATCGCTTTGACACGCGTCACTCCTGTAGTCATGTTGAGTGTGGAGGCCATAACGCTGCAAATATGTGCAGAAGATATCCAGCAAGCCCGCAGGTACAACAGCAATGGATCTGGCATTAATTTCCTGCACTTGATTGGAGGAGATAGTAGCCCTCTTTTATGAACCAGTTAAGAGTCTCAATTTGTTGGGCCCATCTCTGAAGTTCTGGGCTTTTAGTTTATCTGGTTCACTTGCCATTGCCATTGGCTTTACGTCGCTCTCATTCACGAGGCTTTGGATCGAATTCCGACGAGAAATTAAATGAGAGTGTTTGGGGAATGAAAAGTTAGGTGTTGATCCCTCCCACTTTTTATGTACCTGTCCCCTGTTCCACTTTTTATGTACCGGCCACTTTTTGTCCTCTCACAGAAGTGCATCTTGAAAATTTCTCCTTTTAATAAATATTTATATTTAAATTTTTAAGGTGAACTTGTGTGAGAGGAGACATAAAGTAGTATATAGAAAGTGGAACAGAAGATCTCCACTCGTTGTGGAATGACTCTTACATAGATCCGTACGTAAGGTAGATAAAGAGAGTGAAAGAGAGTGATAAAACTCAAAACCGCCATGAGCTATTATAAGATGAGAGTAATTTTCAATTTTAGTTTTTAAAATTTTTTAAGAGGGTAGGATTCCATTATAAGTTTTTGGTAAAATTATTTATTTATTTATTTTGAGTAATTAATGCTATATGTCTCAAAAAATTGAGTTTAGATTTACCGTTAGGGATGACAGGTGTTAATCATCGTTGGATGGCCGACACATGGGCAAGAAAGGGAATTTAATGGCTCACATAAGAAAGGCTCATGGATCTGACAGGTGGTCCAAAACACACTAGATTTGTGAGCCATTGGATCCCCTTTCTTGCCCATATGTCGGCCATCCAATGAAAATCAACAGGTGATGATCACCTCTCAGATCAAAAGCAAATCCAAACTCCAAAAAATTGTCCTAAAAATGTATTACAAATTAATCTCATCATTCCATTAATTATTACGGAAAGAATTACTATGAAAAAAAAAATCATTTATTACATTATTTGAGATATATTTTTGAGACAATTTTTTTTGAATATATAACACTTTTTTCAATAAAGCTATAGAAATTTATCCCTACCCTTGATCCCTCTTCATATTGTCAAACAGGTCATGTGGATATGCTTCCATGTATTCCAATCCGAAATTTTTTCTCAAAAAATAGGAACTTTACCCACACCTAATCAAATCAGCACATCCAGTACCTTCATATTTATTTTTTTAAATTAAATAAAAAGAATTCTATTGTTTTTTTTTTTCAATATTCTAAATCATTAGACTACCAACTGAAAGAATGAAATGATCCTTTTACCCCTAGTCAAAGTCGGACCCCACATAGGGCTGAATTTGTAATCCAATAGGCTATAGATGTTTTGAAAAATGCAGAAAAATTAACCA
Source organism: Hamamelis virginiana (assembly GCA_017140935.1). Classification (NCBI taxonomy): domain Eukaryota; kingdom Viridiplantae; phylum Streptophyta; class Magnoliopsida; order Saxifragales; family Hamamelidaceae; genus Hamamelis; species Hamamelis virginiana. Next base: position 429,933 of record JAESVK010000813.1, read on the forward strand.
TTACGTAAAGCAAATAATTGAGGAGCCCTACAAGTTAATATTAGTATATTACTGAAAAATACAAAGTTGGCTAATAACGGAGAAGTTTAGTAGTGGCAATTGACAATGAAAGCAATGCTTTCCAAAGGTCTTGGAATTGCCATTCTAGGCTTGCATTCGTTAACCCAAATTTGGGTTTAAATTTTTTTAATAAAGTAATTTCTAAATAAATTGATTTTTTTTTCTTAAATGATTTAAACTCATGACTATGATCTCATAGTCTGTCCAATATGTTACAGCTCACCTAAAAAAAAAAAATTCACATTTCACATAAGCTAAATAGGTAATAATACTCGAATTTAAAATTTTTCGAGTCAAATAATCTATTAATAATATAAATAATTGAAACGGTCTTATCTAATCTCACTTTTATTTTCCTTTTATTTTAGGAACTAATTTTTCGGTTCTCATCGAAAGTGCAGACTAACCTATTAGTAAAATCTCTCAATGATTATACCAGATATACCTAGGTTTGAATTCTATCTTCACCGGGATGGAAAAAATTTAAAAGAAACATGAATGTTGTTACTTGTTACTCATATTGTACAGTTCATAAGTCCATAAGTCCACGGGACTTCCTCGAGTACCGAGTAATTTTTTTTCTTGTTCTTGCTGAGATTGTTGAGGAAACTCCTTGCAAAATAATTAAAATATTGTATTGCTTTCCCACAAGATTATGAATATAATCCAGCTGTAGTTATCCATAATAATGTATTAAAGTAGGTGGTTATCCTCACTTATCAATATGGTAGCTGGTTCATGTCCAATCAAGTAAATTAATTGGTTATAATGAAAATTTTCTTTTTTCTCTTTTCTATTTTTTTTTTTCAAGATCATAGGAGAATATCTTGAATCCAAGTTTTCAATCTCTTTAACCGAACTGAGGATTATGTTTTTGGGTTACATATCCATAAATCCCTTTAATAAACATTTTATACCGTTGAATCCAAGGATATTTTTAACAGACCAAATAGACGAAAGAATTTGAAAATCTCAAAGACGTTATAGTGTAAATTAAATAGGATCCCGAGGTATAAAGCTATAACCTTAGGAGCTTTTGGATATATATATATATATATATATTTTTTTTTTTATTTTTATTTTTTTTTTTTTTATGTAATCTAATAATTCATTTAGGCTCTCTTCAAAAAGACTTTATTTATTTATTTAATTTTTATTTTTCATGATAAAAGTTCATATACATTATTAGGATAAAGACTCAATATCCCATAGTGATTCAATTCCAAGTATGGAATGCTATGCGTATTGCTTACACGGTTGTAACATTCATTTTGGGAATCTTTAAAGGTCTTTTTTCACATTGATGGAACTATCCTCTTTTTTAAAAGGAAAATATTACCAATAAATTTGCAAACCAAAAGAAAGTGAAGTACTACTAAAAGTGAGATGTGAAATTGTGCTGCCGACTTGCCCAAATGATTATTGTGAGTTTGTGCAAAGTAAATATTTAAAAAAATATTATGGCTCGTTTATTTCGTGAAAAATTTTATAATTTTTATTTTTTGAAGAAAAAAAATTAAAACAGTTTTCATTTTCAATTTTCAAAATTTAGAAAATTTGTGTTTACTTTGCAAAATTTAAAACTGTTTTCAAAATCTAAAAATAGTGTAAATGCATTTATTAAAACTATATATTATCTCTATAAGTTTTATTATTTTTATTTTTTGGTTTTACAGTTAGTATACATATATTTTTTTCTATGTTTATAAGCATTGCCACGATATAGTCATTGTTTTCAGTTTTCGTGAAAATACAAAAAAACGTGTTTATGAGGTTTTCACATTTTCTTAAAAACTGAATCCATTTTCTTGAAAATAGTTTTCATTTTTTACAAGTAAATGCGTTTTTTAGGCCGTTTTCTATTTTTATTGAAAATAAAAATAAAAATTTCGAAAACTTTCGCAAAGTAAATAGGCCCTTACTATTTTCAATTTTTTTTTTCTCTATTTCAGATGCCAATTGATATATTAATTCCATAGAAACTAAGGGTGTAATTCGGCCGGTTTGGTCGGTTTATGCACTAAAGTCTTAACCAAACCAATCACCTCGATTTGAGAAAAATAAAAACCACAAGGGACCACGGGGGTCACCATAACCGACCAAATTGGGGGCTATTTTTCAGCTTGGTTCAGTCGGTCTAGATCGGTTTTGCGATAAATAATATAGGCTATTGATGTAATGTAAATAGTCTCATCTTGATTGAAACAAACAAAAAATAGCATAATTGATCTAATATTAAATTGCTTTCATAACACAATTTAACCCCATATCATACCAAAAGCATAATCAAAGAGAGAGACTTTCTTTTCTTTGGATAAATAAAAGAACTTCTAGATAATAATAAACGGCCCTAAAACCCAAGAACATCTAGAGAAAGAGTTTCTTATTTAGTCAAACTTAAGCTAAATATGTGCCAATTAATTTATCCAACAAACTTTTTGGGTTAAAACCTCAATGTAACAGACAAACACCCAATGAAAACAAATATATATATATACAGAAGTGCTAATATAAGGTGCACTTGATGCATCTTGCATCAAGTGCCCTCTTGTACAGCCATTTGCGGAGTAAATTTTAGAAAACTAACCGTTGGATTAGATACCCCAATCATGTATGCCATGCCTGCCAAAAATCACAATGATCCAATGGTTGATTCTGAAAAAACTGACTGTGAAAAATTGATAACATTTTAAAGAACAAAAAAGTCACAGTTTTTTACAGTCAGTTTTCTCAGAAACCAACCGTTGGATCACTGTGATTTTGGCAGGCATGACATACATGATTGGGGTATCTAATCCAATGGTCATTTTTCTAAAATTTGTACTGCAATTGGCTCTACAAGAGGGCACCTGATGCAAGAAGCATCAGGTGCACCTTATATTAGCACTTATATATATATAATTCTTCGGTCGGTTCGGTTCGGTTCTCCTCTCGGTTCACAAAGTCCCAACCAAGAACCAAACCGTACAGTAGATTTAGCACTCTTCTAAAACTGTTGTAAACCATGGCTATTAGAAAGCAATCAAAAAGACGGTTTGACTCGGTTCAGTCGGTTCTGTTCGGTTCTTGAACACCCTTAATAGGAACATTTTTAATGATGCGAAGTTGATACAATAAATTTGTAGTTAGGATCAAGTTAAGTAATCTGGTAATGAAACATTACTACATAAACTATTATGATACTATGTTCGATGAATAAAAGTAATAAGAAAATATTAGTATAACTTACAAATTCTCTCGTATAGATTCTTACATAAATAAAACTAAAAAAATTAAACAAAAAGAGGGGAAGAATTACCAATACTCAATGAAACAGGCTATAAATCCTAGCAATATTTCAGTCATAGCTCGCATCTGAATTTTTGTGAAGCTGCTAATGTAACGCATTCGGATTTGCTGGTGAGCACCCATGTGCTCATCAGGTAGTGAGCAGTCATTGGATTGCTTACACATCAGCAATTATAGGAATTCAATAGCTGAGAAAAGAAAACGACACTAAGTGGGTCGTTTAGACTGAAAATAGCACGTTAACACCGTCTGGTTCTAAATTTATTTAATTCTCTCTTTTATAACAATTGTGTATACTTTTCTCTCTCTTCTTCCTACAATGGAGGCGTTGAAGACAGAGAGGTCTTCGTAGTAGACTAGCAGCCGTCCGTCTAACCTGGGATTTGGTCACAATCAGATTTTTTCTTCTTCTTCTTGGTTATTCTCTTCCCCAAATAATACTTCTCTCTCTTGATTCTTCATTCCAAAAAAAAAACACCCTAATTTGTTAACTCATCAAACCCTAAAACTTATCTCTCCCTCTTCTCACCTAATTTCATTCATTATTCCTCTTCATATGCTCTGATACTCTGTAACCATTTCTCATCTCAGTAGTTTCTATTTCTCTCTCTATATGCATGTATATATACATATATTGAAATCTTCATTTTGGTTGGGGTCTCAAAAAGTTCTCTCATTCTATATTTGATCATTTGCGGCAAGCGATATTGGGAAGAAATGTTTGATTTTTCATGGCAATTACCCTTCATTCGGTGTTGGTATGTGGGTTTCATCCTTTGGGAAGAAATGTTTGATTTTTCATGGCAATTATCCTTCATTCGGTGCTGGTATGTGGGTTCCATCCTTTGGTCCTGTCAATACATTTTTGTTTCTAATTTGCTATATTTTTAATTCTAATTTGTTATTGACATTGATTATGTGGGTTTGTGGTTAATTTTTGCATTGATTGATAATTAGAACTCAATATTTTTCTCCAAAAAGGGAGGGGGAGAAAGCAAAGCAACTGAATAATTGTTGGTTTTTCATAACCTGTTTGGTTACTAGGAAAACATAAAAGAAAATAAAAGTAAAGGAAAAAAAATTCTGAATACCTAAACCCCTTATGGATTTTTCTTTATTAGGAATGTGGATTTAGGGTTAGGGTAAAGGTTAATAAGGAGATCAAGGGAAATCTAGGGTTAGGGATACTTGAAATTATTGTGGGTTTAAATTGATAACTTTTGATGCTTGAAATATAAAAAATTTTGATGCTTGAGATTATTGTGTTAAGATGGTGGGTTTAAACTCAGATTTTGATGCTTGAGATCATTGGGAATATTTTGATGTGAAGAAGGAGAAATGGTAGACTAATGTGAAAGTTGTTAAGAAGGAAGATGGAGAGATAGTAGACTAATGTTATAAAATAGAGAATGAAATAAATTTATAACCAGACAGCATTAATGTGCTATTTTTCAGTCTAAACGACCCGCTTAGTGTCGTTTCCTTTCTCAGTCATAGGATTCCTATAATTGCTGATGTGTAAGCAATCTAATGACTACTCACTACCTAGTGAGCAAATGGGTGCTCACCAACAAATCTGAATGCCTAATGTAACTAGTCATGTCAATTTACATAAAGCGAAAAAATATATATTTATTTTCGCATAAAATATAAAAAAATTATAAAAAATTTAAATAGCATTTTAGGTGAACCCAAAATTAAAAAGCTATTAAGTGGGGCAGGAAATTGGTGCAATCAAAAACCTTACCCCATAAATACACACAATTCTAATTTTGACCTGTCCACTGATTAGATCACCTGACGATATCTAAGCACTCACACCATACACATATATCCCTCTTACAGTATACCCCAAAACAAAAAAAAATTAATAATAATAGATATATATATATAGTCCGGTGTAGCTCAATTCGGGGAGAGTGTGCAACCTGGCAGCAATGCATGCTGTCCTCTTTACCCATCTGAAACACCCCCTCTTCACATTCTGATCTCTTAGCTCCTCCATCTCCATCTTTATTTGAGGTCTTTTCAATCTACATTCATCTTCACCTCAATTTTGAATATATACCAGTGATTTTCACAGATCTGGGTCTCCAAAATCTAGCAATGCACAAGCTCTGAAATTAATTTCTCTCTTCATGTTTCCTTCTTTTTCGTTTTGATTCAAAAAAAGAAAAAAAAAAAAGAAAAAGAAGAGGGCCGTGGGCGTGTAAATAGACCATGAAAGTGAGTCAGAAGGATTCGGAGAAGATAATCTGGGAACAGATGAGAAGCCCATCAGGGACAACCATTGCCGTATCCGGTGGTGGACAGGCTCGAGCCTTACCCAAGCTAATGGTCTGGCTCATTTTCTTCGTCTCCATCACTTATGTCGTCTACACGCTCAAAATCGTCTCTACCTCACGCGCCTGCGACGATGACCCTTTCTCCATACCCCACCGCATCGTCTCTCACTCTCAAATATCCAACATCACAGTCGAATCCGGTTCGTTGATTCAAAATCAAACGGTTGTAGTTTTCCGGCGAGAAACCCGTCAGAAAACGGAGCTCCGGCATATCGTTTTCGGCATTGCGGCGTCGGCCAAGCTGTGGGAGAAGAGGAAGAGCTACATCAAGGTATGGTACAAGACCCAAGAAATGAGGGGTATTGTGTGGCTAGATAGTTCGGTGAAGACTCGCCGTGACGATGGGCTCCCGCCGGTGAAGATCTCCGGCGATACCTCACAGTTCTCCTACAAGAACCGGCAGGGCCACCGGTCTGCGATTCGGATCTCGCGGATCGTGTCGGAGACGCTCCGGTTGGGGATGAAGGATGTGAGGTGGTTTGTGATGGGCGATGACGACACCGTTTTTATCACGGAAAATCTCATCAGGGTTTTGTCGAAATACGATCATAATCAGTTCTATTACATTGGGAGTTTGTCGGAGAGTCACTTGCAGAACATATACTTCTCGTACGGCATGGCTTACGGCGGCGGCGGCTTTGCTATTAGCTACCCATTGGCTAAAGCACTTGATAAGATGCAAGATAAGTGTATACAAAGGTACCCGGGATTGTACGGCTCAGATGATCGAATGCAGGCTTGCATGGCTGAACTCGGTGTTCCACTCACTAAAGAACTCGGTTTTCACCAGGTTTGTAACAAAGTCTCTGTTTATTTATTGTTCTTTTTTATGTCTCGTCTCTGTTTTTCATGTTTTTGTTTTGATTCCTTTTTGGGTGTTTTTGTTTTAGTTTTAGTTTTTGAATCTGGGCTTGAATTTGTGTCGGTGTGTTTTCTACCATAAGACCTTTGCATTAAATTGCTAGGATTGTTGAGTTGAATGGGCTAATCGTTTTGTTTTTATCTTTTTTCTTATGGTTGTTGGGGGTGTTTTTGTTTTTGAAATACACAAACCAAAAATAAATCTGGGTCTTAAGTTTGTGTCGGTGTGTTACTCGTATCTATTTTGGGACCTTTTGCATTAAATTGTTAGAACCAGAAAGGAAGCTGATTAAGAGTGTTGAGTTAAAAGAAGAAGAAGAGAGGAGGACTAATCGTTTTTCACTTTTTCCTGTGTCGGGGCCTTCTAGGCTTCTAGGCGAGGCATGGTAAGGGTGGGTTGCTGTACGGTATATGTTTCACTAGACAGTAATTTGGGTCTAGAAACTGGATGATTCATCACCGTTTGCCGCGGGGTGATCAGGTCGATGCTGTCCAGTAGTAGCGTCGTAGGTATTGGTGCGGGACCCACGTGTGTCGTTTAGCTTAGAGGTTTGGACCGGGTTTTGCCCTTATTGACTTATTGTAGGGCTTAAAAGTTAAAACGACCTACGAGCCTTTGTCGCCCGTGCAGTCCACGCTCCTTGTTAGTGAATTGAGTGGAGGCCTGAAGACTTTTTAAAATAATAATAATAATAATGAGTTGGGGATGATGATCTTGTGCATTGTGATCTTCCTACCAGTCTTGCAATGTTGTTGTTTTAATAATTTTCTTGCCTTTTGAGATGAATTTTAGTTTTCACTAATTGTTATTCGTTCAGGGAGTTTTGTAAACTTGATCTACAGTTCAGGGGTTAGGGTTATTTGTAAGGTTTAAGGGGGGTTTTGTGAAACTAGCCTATGGTTTTATGCAATTTACCCAAATAAAATTTTAAGTCTTTTTTTTTTTTTTTTTAAAATTTAATGAGGAATCTGAAGTTTAAGTCTTCCAGCTTGCTTGTAGCACATGTCATCATTAGGTGTGCTACCAAATAGGGCATAACAAGATTGTTGTGTTTTTCTTTTTTGTATCAACCCTCTATACTACCCCACAGGATACTAGATTGTCCCCGCAACCCTCTTATAAATTTAGATGGTGGCTCGACCACCTAACCTTCCCCACCACCACAGTTGCAAGGGCAAGGCCAGTGTTGCTCCTTACTGTCGGTGGAATAAACATGCACTAAAAGAGCTGATGCATTTGGCATTTCCAAATTTTCCATGGTTAATGTGGGATCTACTACACTATGGTTACGTGCGTGTATTAAGAAACCTTGTTAAAGTGTCCTATTTAAATCTTTTCTCTGGTGAATGATGCTGTTTATTTTAGAAGATTTTCCAAGTATATGATCATTATTGTGAAAGATCGTCACTGATTTCTAACAGTGAGTCTCTTCTTCGTGGATGGCAATCAGTATGATGTGTATGGGAACCTATTTGGGCTCCTCGCGGCACACCCAGTGACGCCCTTGGTGTCACTGCACCATCTTGATGTGGTGGAGCCCATCTTTCCCAATGTGACCCGGGTTGAAGCCCTTCAGCGGCTCACAATTCCAATGAAACTCGATTCAGCAGCCCTCATGCAACAATCCATCTGCTATGACAAAGAAAAGAGCTGGACCATTTCAGTTTCATGGGGCTTTGCGGTTCAAATTTTCCGGGGAGTATTTTCGCCTCGTGAAATAGAAATGCCTTCCAGAACATTCTTGAATTGGTATAGGAGAGCAGATTACACTGCATACGCCTTCAACACCCGTCCAGTTAGCCGGAACCCATGCCAGAAACCATTTGTATACTACTTGTCAAAAGCGAGACTTGATTCCTTTACAAATCAGACAGTGAGCGAGTACATTCGGCATCGTGTTCCTCACCCGCTGTGCAGGTGGAAGATGGCGGATCCTGCTGCTCTCAACAGAGTGGAGGTTTATAAGAAACCCGACCCCCATCTATGGGAAAGGGTAAGTAGTTGCCATGATCTCCTGTCGTTTCCTTTATTTTAAGACTATGATTCTTCATTACAAAAGCACGACTGCTGTGCCAGAAACTGATTCAATTTGGCACAGTGATATATCCATACCCAGAAGGGTTTCTCAGTTTTGAATTAACATACTAAAAAATGGTAGTTTTTTGCCGAAAAAGTGACAATTATTTGAAGTGTGTATAATGTGGGTTTCTTTGGTTCTGTTTTCTATTATCATTTGGGCAGTCACCGAGGAGGAACTGCTGCAGGATCTTGGACTCAAAGAAGAAAGGAAGCATGGTGGTGGATGTGGGTGTATGTAGGGAAGGTGAGGTCAGTGAAATATAATGATACAGATGATAACCAAAGGAATGGGAGCTGCTTCTTCTTCTTGTTTCATCTTTCTTCTCATGATTCTTAGCTTATTTCTTTATTTTATTTCATTTTATTTTTTGTTTTCACCTTTTCAAATTTTGTTGTAGCATCTTCCTCTTGTCACTGACGAACAGTCATTTGAGAAAAAAAAAAACTGAAATGTTAATGTAAAGAAGTTGTAGTTTTATATAAAATTTATATATGATTTATGCTTGAGGTGAGCAGTCTTTGCATTATCTTATTAGCTTTTTAACTGGTTGTTTTTGTTTGGGGGGAGGGAATCCATGGAGCGACAACAGAGCATATGCCAACAAGAATTTCAGGGTCTCTGTCAAGCTACTTGCGCCGGTTGGGGGCTGCTGTTTCTCAATGACATGCTTAGAAATGCATGAACTTTTGTTTATTATTACAAAGCATATGAGATATAATATGGTTTAAAACAGCACTTGCACATAACAAATTAATGAGTTTGAAAAACTGACTGATTAAGTATTCTTCTTATGCTAAAAATTACTTTGATAAGTCGCAAATGGTAAAAACAAACAATTCCTAGTGGAAGTGGACTAACAATTCAAAGCGTGACGTTATTACCTCACTTCTTTTTCTCTTTGTATATATATTAAGAGTAATTTTCTTATACGTACATACATATAAGTTTATGTGATAATTTGGGTTTTTGGTCAACGTGGGATTAGATTTTTGAAGATTGATTGATGGATTAAATTTTCTTCTTATCCATGTTAGACGTGCCAGAAATCACAGTGATTTGTTGTTCAGTTTTAATAATACATAACAATTTTTTTATCGTTGGATACTGCCACAACCTTTCGTAGTTTGCATTTTAAAAATCAATTATCTGATCACTGTGATTTTTGACATGTATGATATTTATAAAAAGAATATCTCATCTAATAATTGAATTTTCAAAATAAATATTCCATATTAATTAAAAATTCAAATCCTCACGTACTCCTTATACATGTACTTAGCTATAAGAAATTGACTCTATATTTTAGTAAATAAACTTAGCATGAAAATTAATGATACGAGGAACATGAAGGCAACTCTCATTTAAAAAATAAAGCACAGGGTGACCTGGACTGGAAATTGGAGCCACCTGGGTTACGCTTCGTAGTTATTAAATGTGTCATGTTAGTTTCAAGCAGGACCATTACGGGTGCGCACAGTCTTGTTGGATCGTGTTTGGACTTTTATATTATGTATCTATCTATCTATTTATTTATTTATTTATTCAGAATGATTGCACTTATTATATAATAATAATAATAATAATAATAGCATAGGTCAATTTAATTTTTTATTTTTTTAATGAGAATAATCTTTAATTCTTTATGTATGCATAAAATAAAGGAGCATCAATGAATATTATTAAAATTTGTAACTTGTATGTACATGCTGACAGAGTGTCATGTAAGTGGTTATATTACAGGAATATCTAAGTGGTTATATTACAGGAATCTGATTTTGAATATCGTCTTTACCAAAATAAGAAAATGGTTACTTCCAGGGTGGCTCATAACTCATAAATTTAGTAGAATTTTTTTCTATAAAAAAAAAAAAAAAAAAAAGAGAAAGGAGAGAATTATTTTAATGATATGAAACAAATGAAATAAGGACGTACCAAGTCTCTTGATCCTGTGTTCGATTTTCACTAATTGTTAATATCTGGGACTACGGACTGCAAGATTCAAGCCTTATTTCAGGGGCGCAGGATTTAATTCTAATGCACGCAAAATGACCTAGAATACTTGTATATCAAAAGAAAAAAAAATACAAATGAAATTGAACAATTGCTCAACCCTAAAAACATAGACAATGAAAAAAAAGAAGATAACAATGTCTAAAGGTAATAGAGTTCATGATGTGACATGATTTTTTTTGGGCCCAATTTTTTTTATTTATTATATTTTAAAATTGAGGACAGTCTTTTTGGAAGTGGGCTGAGTGTAAGTGGGCTCCATGCACGCCAACTACAAATAGTCTCAATGCAGAAGACTTTTCTGGCTTGTCAGGATGAAAGAGGACTGGGTCCCAGCCCTTTTTCAAATCAAAGGGCCCATTTGCTCCACGTCCATAATTAATTGTGGATCGTGCCATTGCCACCCCAATAATTACGAGCCAAAGCTCAGAAGGGTCCTGTCCAGTGGATTTATCTATTGATAATAATTAACCAATAAACCATCTTTCCATTCATTTGCATCTGTCGGCTGATAATTTTTAGCCACATGTAAAATAAAAGGATTTAATACAGTACTATGTTAGAAATTCAATCTATTAATACAATTATAAAATTAATGTGGCATGTCAGGTTAGCTATTGTGCTCACGTAAGCTTGTTGGTTGAAGATAAATAATAAAGACAATGGTAGTACTACAAATTTTTACTTTTGATAATTTTATTTAGAAAAAAAAAATTACATTTTGCCCATTCAAATTAATTTAACCCATTTTTATTTCAACAATTCTATTCAACTTCTCTTTTTAACTTTCCTGGTGTGCCTGACCAAGTTAGAATAGATATTTTTAGAAAACGATCGTTGGATTAGATGTTCCACTTATACGTATTATGTATGCAAAATATCACATTGATCTGGTTTATAGTCGGTTTTTCAAAAAAAAGATTGTGACTGTTTTTCATAATTTTTCATTATTGTTTATAAATTTTCTCAAAATTGTAAGAAACCGACCATTGGATTAGTATAATTTTTTGCATGCGTGATATGTATAAGCGGAACATCTAATCCAACGGTCGCTTTCTCAAAATACCTATTCCAAGTTCAACATACATACAGGAAAGGAAAAAAAATGAAAGCTTCAGAGAGTGAAGTGGATAGCTTCCAACCATTCTTCTTTACAAGTTGAATTGGAAAAGTGGCAACAATGAGAGTTGAAATTTAGAAGAAATATTGACTTATATTATTGATACATCAATCATTTGTGTAAAGTGGAGGCTCCATAGCATGTGGAAGTAGGCCAATGGCTGGTAGCTTCACTTCACCCTTTATGTTGACATTTTGAAAAATGTTATTAGAAATTATGATGGTACAGAATAGAGAATAGCACATTCAGACATAAAATACATTTATTGTGGTCAATGTTGGGGAAGCAGTACTTTGAATTGAATTACCATTTCTTCCAAAATGGTTTTTATTTGAAAAATTCTACTTCCAATCAAAGAGCTGGGCGGAATGCCCAACTTGTTATTCAAAGGGACCATCATTTGGGTGTCACTACCAACCTGGGTCGTTACTTGGGTTTCCCGGTTCATATGTCTCAGATCACTAAAGGTGATTTTTGTTTTCTTGAGAAAAAAGTTGGTCGTAAACTTGCTGGTTGGAAAGCCAATTTATTATCCATGGCTGGGAGGCCGGGCTATGTTGGTTAAAACTGTCTTGAGTGCTATCCCTAATTGTTATATGCAGTTTGTGTGCCTTCCTAAAGCTACCTGCATTTCCTTATCGCAAGAATTTTTTGTGGGGTTCCTCCCTGTAAAGAAAGAAAACCCATCTTGTTGCTTGAGATTCTGTTGCCAAGGCTAAAGAGGATGGTCGTCTAGGAATTAGGAAGGTTGAGGACTCTAACCTTGTGCTTCTTTCTAAGCTTAATTGGCGTAGGTCTAGAAATAGCTCTGTTATATATATGGAAAGGGTTAAAGAAAGGCGTCCTCTTTTTAAGGCAGGGATTAAATGGGTTATGAAAACGAGGAATAGGATTAATTTTTGGTTTGATGATTGGCATAGGCTTGGTTGCCTTAGAAAACTAATTTTTGGGCTTCTTAATAGAGGAGAAGAGAACCTTAAGGTGAGCCAGGTTGCTGATCGTAATGGCATGTGGCATTTTGAAAAACTTTCCTTCCTAGTTCCCGAGTGTATCTGTGAGTGCATCTCTGCTACCCCTCTGCAGCTCTTTGCCAATGGGGAGGTTGGACTAACCTGGAAGGGTTTTAGGAATGGGGAGTTATGTGCTAAATCTGTTGTTAAAATCCTCAACAAAACATGTACTGATCCTAGGCATGTTCATCAGTGGAAGTCTATATGGAGGTGTGATACTTTGCCAAGAATTCAATCCTTTATGTGGTTGTGCATGCACAATAAACTTGCTTGTAAAGCTGTGTTGCTGCGGCGCCATTTGGTTGACTCTGATTTATGCCCCATTTATTTTTCTCACAGTGAAACTGTTTTGCATGGTCTACTTTACTGCGAGTATGCTAGGGAGTTTTGGTCTTTCATTCCTTTGAACCTGACTGGTGATGCAAACCTCACCCTTGATGCTTGGCTTTCCACCAACCTTTCCTCTAAAGCCTCCTTCCATATTGGATTAGCCCCCGCTGCTAGCTTATTCTCTTTCACCTGCTGGTCCTTGTGGAACAATAGAAATAAGTTCATTTTTGAGCAAACCATTCTTACCCCTAAAGAAAATAGTGAGCGTACCCTTCATAATTAGAATTTTGTCTTATTGCGGATGAAGTTAAGTCCCCTTGTAAGAACAGGGAAGTGCTTGTCAAGTGGACACCCCCTTCCCCCCCTTTTGTGAAACTTAATACTGATGGTTCAGCTTTTGGTTTTTCTAGGAAAGCTGGAGTTGGTGGTCTGTTTAGGGACCACATTGGCAGGTGGTTGGTCGGTTTTTCCAAAGGTATTAGGTGGAGCAACAGCCTCTCTGCTGAACTTTGGGCTCTAAGGGATGGGTTGAAGTTATCTCTTGATATGAAGTTTATGCATCTTGAGATTGAATTGGATTCTATGACTGCTATGGAGCTTGTTACTAAGAGCATTTCCACGTCCCACTTTCTTAGCCCCCTTGTGCTTGACTTTAGGTTCCTCATGGAGTAACTGGAAGGGATGAATCTTAAGCATACGTACAGAGAAGGCAATCAATGTGCTGATGCTCTCGCTAAGGATGGTTGTACTAACTTTTCTAGCCTTATTTTGTATTATTCACCGCCTCCTTGGTTGAACCTTTTGTTAGACTCGAATGCCATTGGCATCTCCTTTTCTCGTTTCGCAATATAAGTTTATCCCGTTCACCCAAAAAAAAAAACGGGGGCATCATTTTACTAATGATAGAAAGGGATTATTATTATTTTTAATGCATGGAGTTTAAACCTTAGACTTATCCCAATTCCACCCCTCCACTTTTTTTTTAATTATTAATTTTATTTTTTAGGATTGGATTTAATGACCTAAATTGATCCCATCTAACCTCCTAATACTGACTGATGAATGAATATCGATACGTTTTTATATGTTGAAACTTCAAATTCAAAAAAATACTCTTGAAAGTGGGATGTATGCCACTACACAAGCCGCCATCGGATCAGTGAAGAATTTAAATTGCTACAATTTAATAAAATCCTAAAATGATTTACAAATGATCTTCTTTTCTAGGGTAATCCCTAAGGCTTTTTTTTTTTTTTTTTAATAGAACTATGTATCTACAGCAGTGCTCCAAAAAACCATTTTTAAATTGATCCTCTTATCTCAACCTTCTTCTTTATATATAGGTCCTATCTGACCATAATGTTTTGGTACTATAGTCTTGCCTATGGTGTTATATAACATAATATGTAATTTTATTTAAAGAGTAAGCTAGGTCAATCACAAAGTGGCTTCCTATGCTTCTTTTAAAATACCAAATTGAACAACATGTACATGTAAGAGGCCCTGATTATAGTTTTCTCCCTATATTTAAAATACCAAATTACACATTTATATAAGCTTAGACTTTTAAATTAAAGACCTAGCTAGTTTTGTTCTCAATGCTTCTTCCTTCCGTAGTATCTGTTTAAAAATGATTATTTAACAATCAGACTAGTAAGATACCACGACGGACCAAGTCCACAAGAAGACTAAATATATACTAAATAGGTAAAATAAGCATAAAGCTAATCGGTAATTGTGGGATATGTATTTTGAAAAATTGGCCGTTCGATTAGATACTATACCTATGCATATTATGCATGCTTGTCAAAATTCACAGTAATCCAGCAGTCGGTTTCTCGAAACTATGATAATTTTCAACGGTAATATTTTTTCAAATTTTGTATTTTAATATGCATGACATTCATAAGATGAATATCTAATCCAATTGTCGATTTTTCAATATACATATCCCCAATTAGTTAAAAACATCATGTTGCCTTTAACTAAAGTCAGAATATGTGCATAAGATTGGGACTGTATATGGATAATCTTTTTGTTTGGTTTGTGTTTGTACGTAAGAAGTGTTCCACCCATTATTCTTTAGGATCAAAGACAAGATAAACAGCAAGGAGAGCTAATTTTTGTGCAGATTGGTTAGTTGATAATAATAAATGTCTCATGGGCCGGAGTTTTAGGCCTTTTTTGGTGTAGTTGGGTCTGAGGCCCTTTTAAATATTCTCATCTTATGAGTGCGGGAGGCGATTGTGCATTAGGAGACACTGTTAATTGTAGGACGGTCAGCTACTGAAATTTTCGAATCCTGAAATTAACGTCTTAAACTCCTTTTGGATCTTGTTAAAAGGGAAGGAAAATGAAAGAAAAATACTGAAATATTGCATGGGCTGGCCTTGGTCACACCTACAATCTCTGGGATTTTTTGGACTCGGTCCAAAGACAAAAAAATTGCATGGGCTGGGATTTTTTGGACTCGGTCTAAAGACAAAAAATAAAATTAAATGGGCTGGGCTTGGGCATACCTACTCCAGATTTAGATCAGTCCATGGCTGAATTTAGGCCCAGAACATTATCTAAAACGCTTAAGTCTACACTTTACACCACCGCCATTCTATGAGAGCTCAATCAGCTCACGTATATGTATGCGTACAAGAAACCTGAGTGGCCAAGTCTCTTTCCAACGTCTTCATATTCAATTTCAACGCAAATTGAACAAATAGACAAGCAATGAGATGATGGGTTCCTTTCCGATGTTGTGAAGCACTAATAAGTTTTTGGAGTCATTCCCAGCGAGTTGCCAGGTAAAAACCAGCTTTGGTGATATTGGAATTTGATGTAATTTACTTTGGCATGTGCAGGCCAGCGTTGTAGGCCTTGTTGACTTCATTTTTGCATAGTGTTTCTAAGGTTGTAGCTCATTAATTAATGATGACTTATTCATTTCTTGAAAGCTGGTAATGGTTTTACATTCCATATTGTTTCTGTATATATTATGCTATATATATACTTCTCCACGAATGAGCGGACATGATTAATGGAAGAAGGTACGCATGAGCTGTTGCAGGCTAGTACGACGATCAAAGCACAATTTTCTGACTAAGTGGACCTCTTAAGAGAAGATTCAATTCGCTTTGTCCCTTATGCACTCTTATAATTAATTACTTGGAATCATTTCATGGCAACCAGCAACACATTGTCATTCTCTCAAATTAAACTGCATCATTACCCTGGATGCCTAGGTCGCATCTTTTCTCTCTCTCTCTCTCTCTCTATAGAGTTGAAATTTAAATACCAATTAAGGGTCCAACATTTAATACTATATATGGTACGGTGAATAAAACTGCTGACACAGTATGCTACGGTACGTGCTGCATTACAGAAAATTAATATTTGTCATACTTTTGTCTAAATGAAATATGACATCTATCACGTAGCCCCAGGCCCCTTTGATAGGTATACGGAGTATAAGCTTATGTATCCCATATTATTTATATATTAGGTTAATGCTTACATAAGCTTATGTAAGCATATATATATGTCGAGAGGATCATTTCTGTATATATATATACACACATATTTCGATTTTTTGATTTTATTGTTTCATTGAGAGATCATTTGATCGAGAAGCCAAACTAGGGTTTTTATTTGAGAGTAACACGTTTTCTGAAAATGAAGTGAAAACCAAAATCCAGACTGTTAAAAAATAGAGGAACTTCGCTTCTCACCGGGTTTGTTTGAATGTTAGACAAACAAGAGAGTAAGCTGTGGAAACAACCAGTAGATTAATATATCAACAAGCTAAGAGAAATGCACACTTAGTTGAAAATCACTTGCATGAATATCATGCTTATGTTTGGTATAAGACAGAATTAGATAACAAAATAGACATATATAGAAAATAGAAATCTTCCACTAATGTACACTTAGCAGTATAAGAAGATCATTACACGTTCAAAACAAATTCTATCATTTGCTTTAATGAAGCAAATTACCTTTCTTTTAATGCTAGCTCTATATATGTCTAGATGCGGGTAAGGTGATAATGGCAGAAAGTAAAAGAAATTTTGGAATCATGTACATTTAAGGCTCCGTTTGTTTCTAAGGAAAATGAAATTAGGAAAAGAATCATTGATATAGTAAAATTAATAAGCGAGCAGTGCTAACACGTCTAGCCTATTTCCTGAAAAACGGCTGCAGCCCAAAAATACTAAAGGAAACTATCTCTCATCATTTGGGAGAAGCGAAGAATTTTTGTTAACATTTAACCCAAAAAAAAAAAAAAGAATTTTTATTAACAAAGTATCATTTTTTTTTTCCTGGTGCAAGAATAAGCAGTAATTAGGGGACTCCCAACACAGATTTGGACCATCTAGGCACCTTTTCCTTGGGGACCAAATGGAGCACTACACACACACACACACACATATATATATAGGATGTAACATTCTAGGCATATATATGTTAGCTAGGGTAACCTCGTTTATCACATTTTATGCAAATATTGATTCAATAACATAGCATATCAATAACACAACACAGTATCCTCATCTCATCTAACATTTATTGCTGGTCCTCATTTAAAGCATCACATAGAGATCTCCCTCTTGCTTTTAGTGGAATTTTATTCACCTATTTTGGTCCTGCAGGTCATCAAACAAGATACATAAAAAAAAAAAAATTGCTATTGAAAATTCAACATCTTTCATGCACACTCCCTAACCTTGTTTCCCCTACCATATATATATATATATGTATATATATATATATATATATATATATATATATATATATATATATATAGAGAGAGAGAGAGAGAGAGAGAGAGAGAGAGAGAGAGAGAGAGAGAGAGAGAGAGATTTCTCAACAAGCTAGCTTCTAAATCTGTAAAGGTCTGCAGCCTGAAATGGAGAAGGTCAATTGGTGCTAGCTAGATTCCTTTGAGCGCCCAAGTCTTCAATCTTGGGCAAGTTGCATTCTTGAGGGCACAAATTATTCTAGAAGAAACTTCATGCCTTTTATACCATCTTTAAAAGCAGTTTAATAAAGGAACCTTTTAATTGGCAAAAGCTATAGCTGTAGCATAAACTATCCCAAAGTCGACGAATAAAAAAGGCTACAATTCTTTTGGGAACAAAATATTATCTTGAGGAAGATATATGGATCCATCGATCAGGGACCACAACTATTGATATTTTTGTAATTTCTATTGGTATATTGTCTAAATCGCGAAAACTAAGGACCCAACCATATTGTGCTACATAAAATAATAAAGATGTGTCCCCAAGAACAATGGAATGAATTATACTTGGTTTGAACTAGAGCCACAAATAATTCAATCACTTTGCTGGGCTATCCAAATTAAAGGGTTTCTGAGAGAGAAAGAGAGAGACCTCTACCTAATAATATATACATACACATATATTAATAGGTTATATTTTCAATAGAGATTCTACCCAAAAGAGGAAAGAAATGTCTGTATATTCTTGCAACAATTACTGGCAATTCCAATGCAGCCCAACAATAATATTAAACATATCCTTCCAATCAAAAGAGGATGCAAAACTATCTGCACCCATTGAAGTGGTACTGTCCATAATATATATATATATATATATATATATATATATATATATATATATATAATTAACCAAGTATATATAGTAACTTTATGTATGTATGGAATTGAAGTATTAATTTATCTCTGTCTAATGTATTTATCTACCATCACCATCCTCTGATAAGAACTGCACCAATTAAAATTCACCCATCCGAATCAACCATCGATCAACCTAATCAGCTTGTTCCCCTTTTTAGTACTATCCAGCCAAGTCATGGAGCAACTGTGCTCCCAGCAAGTTCCTATAAGGCAGATTCTGTCCTTCCCCATCTAATATTGAATATTGAACTGGCTGACAATCTTCAATGTGGTCTCTAGGGTAGAATAGAGAATTCTGTGATGCAGGAGAAAATGCTAAACTCACACTACTCCCACCATGCTGTTGCAGCCCCAAAGTCAACGACACGCCACCGGTGGCTCCTCCTCCGCCGCCGCTGCCCACAAAGTTGTGATGGGCACTGTCACTAGTGTATGTAACAGCACCTGCTGGGTGGTGATTATAAGATGAAAAATCTAACTCCATGGCACCATATGCATCTGCAACTCTCCCAAAACTCTGCTGTTGCTGTTGATGTTGGTGGTGGTGCTGTAAGTTTTTCGGGTCTTTGCCATCATTTTTGTCGGGGTTAGTTATAATGGAAGAGAGACATTCAGAGTCAATTCGGACGAGTTGATCAGAGGTTGGTTTTTGATCTTCTGGACGTGTTTGAAGAGGATTTTGATTATTCGGCCGGCTATCATCGATAAGGCCTGTAGTAGTTGCCCCATCTGAGGAGGTCATATTGTCTTGCTCCTTTGTTTCTTCTAAGTACATTTCTTCCACCATAGGTTTCCATAACCTCACTCTTGCGTTAATGAACCAATTGGATACCTATAGAAAGCATATATGTAAAAAACAAAGACATCAAATAATTATACATTTATATATAATTATTATAATATATTATAGTGTAGATTCTAAGAAGATATGCGCGCTCCATAGAAATTATAAATAAATTCATGGGGAAGAATATAAAAATTATAGGGAGATGCGGACGTGCCTGGCTTCTCGAGAGACCAGTTTGGCGGGCTAAGATGTGTTTATCCACATCGCTTGGATACCTGCAAGGTTTTACAAACACAGTATTTTTTCAAGTTAATACTCTTTTAGTATATTTAACTGCGAATATTATTTTTACTACTTGTTAGAAGAATGAAAGACTTGAGTGGCTATGAGGACGATGGATGGATGGATGAGAGAGAGAGAGAGAGAGAGAGAGAGAGAGAGAGAGAGAGAGAGGAGAGAGATAGATGGGTCCTATGTTAAGAGAATAAAACCCACACAGATATATAACACAGTGGCTCAAGCAAAATCCGGGGAAGAAAATAAATGATTGAAAATAATATGACAAATGAAAACCATGGAATCTAAATGATGATTGAGAGAGGCTACCAAAATATTGGGTATGTTTTTTGGAAGCAAATGATCGAGGCTACAAACAAGAGCTTCAGCAACTACTGCATCTTATTTGTTTGGAGAAAACTTTGATTCTCTTTTCAAAATCTACTTTGTAGCTATTATATTTATACACCGCATTCATCCTTACCAACTGAATGCTACTCTTCTCTATGATGCCTACTACTTTCTTAGAAAAACGAAAAAAGAAAAGGAAAAAGAAAAAGAAAAAGAAAAAAAAAAAACTGTGTAGATGAGAGTGAGAGATTTACGGGTGGAGAAAATGTTCGAACAGCCAAGCTCGAAGAACAGACACCGATCGCTCAGGCAAGCCTCGTTGCGGTCTCCATGGATGACTCTCCATCATGCTCATCTGCTGAAAGGCTCTCTGTTGCCTTAATGTTTGATCAAGAAGCTTAAGCCTCGGAGTTTCGCCTCTTGTGGTTCCCGGTGCAACTGGGTCTTTCTCCCCCATGGCCTTCTTAGTTGCCTGAATCTGACCCACAATCCCATCTCTTAAACATCTAAAATGCCTTGACATGGCCTTAGAAGCTAAGGCTGAGTACACCCTTGCTGCCCCATTGCCAGCCACCGCTTCAAACGCCGACACCACAGCCTTCATCTGATCACAATAGTGCTTATATCTTCTATCCACCTGAAACCACACAAAAGAAGATAGCGATAGAAGTGAGTTTTTTTTTTTTTTTTTTTGCCACAGAAGAATGAGAATTACAGCATATATATGCATATGGTAGAGTAATAAAATGAAAAAGATGAGGAATAGAGGCTTCTGAAATTTAATGAAATGCCCAAATTGTCACCATGTGTGCATTAATGGGAAGGCCCGCAGTCTCTCAATTAGTTCAAGTTGGAAGCCTCTAAGACCCCAGTCAATCAACCACCCCATTGAAAGTTTGAGCTTTTGTCTCCACTAGTTCAGATCAATATACACACACACGCTCGCATGTGTGTATATATATCGGAAGTAGAAGGCATCCCAGAGAAGAGTAGCATCCCAACTAGGTTGGCACCATACCTTCTCAGAATCATTTGCTAATTACTTCCAAATTTTATTAAAACAAAAAAAAAAGTTAATATTTATCGATCTCTGATCGATCAATGAAAAGTTGGGGAAAATGAAAAAGAATTTTAATGGAGTAGTAAAATGAAATAGATAGATTCAAATATTATACCTCTTCCAGCATTGAAAGCAGCTTTGCTTTTCTTTTCTGCAATTCCATGAGTTCAAGAGAGTAAAGAGATTGCTTTCTTGAAGAACTGCTACTACTGCTTCCATTTTCATCCTCCAACTGATTATTATTGGTGGTCTTATGGGGCTTTTGCTTTTGCGGATCAGTTTGCTTTGTTCCAAGGCAACAAAACTCATTCAAAAGTTCCTGAGCAGGATCCAAGTACTTTGAGTTCCTGAGCTGAAAGTGCCCCCCTTGATGAAGATTATTTGCAGCTTTACCCAAAAATCCATCTTCCATCATTTGTTGCTGCTGTTGAATATTTACAGTACTAGTAGACTTCCCAACAAAGAACCCATCTCTAGAACTTGAGGAAGAAGCTATGTACCTGCTCATATCATCTTGATGATGATGATGATGATTTGGGGGAGTACTAGCTGTGTGTCTCAATTCAAATGACTGTAACCCAATACTTGAAGGATTACTTGGACAAAGAGACAGTGATAAACCTTGACTTGGCCTTTCATTTCCTTCACAAGAAAACACACACCTTAAAGAAGAATCATCAACAAGTAATCTGTTCTCTTGCCAAGATGCAGCAGAGTGATGATGATCATGATGCTGTGCTGCTGCTACCATCAGATTCTGATCACTTGTTGTTTCAGATATCCCACCAGTGAAATCTGGTTTATTGAACTCATGTTGATAGAAATCACTGGTTGACTCATTGATGGTCTTTGATGAAGATGGACCATGTTTGTTGATGAAGAACTCTTTCCACATAACTGAGTTACTGTGATCAGTACTCTGTTGATGATGATGCTGCTGCTGCTGCTGCAAGTTCTTTTGTGGAAACCCTATCATCTCCATGCCTGTAGTCAAGTTGAAGATTTCTGGGTTGCTCTCAAAGCCTTGGATCTGGTTCACTAGATGGGTTTGAATTGTTGGGTGACTTGATGAAACATCTGTGTAACAATACCCAGCAGAGGAGACCATGTTCCTTGATTTCTCTTCACCAGTTTCATGAGCCATATACAATACAGGCCGGCAGCTATTTACTCCTGTACTGCAACTATAATTCCATCAAGATCCACTTCATTTAAAAAAAAAAAAAAAACCCAGAAATCATTATTAAATTAAATACAGTTGAAGATCATAAAGCAAGATCAATTTAAAAAAAAAAAACAAATTTCTGTGACACCCAAATCGCCCTTTTGATCAGAAAACTGAATATGCTTGTTTTTTTTTGTGTGTGTGTGTGCGTGTGAGTAAATTGTGATATGGGAGTGCTTTTGTAATGAACCCAAAAGATAAACTTGGAGAGGGACCTTACCGGTTGTGGAAGAGTGGAGTATGTTATGATAAAAAATGAAACCAGATGTATAGTTGGTGGTGGACCTGGTGGAGGAAGAGGATGATGATGATGATGATGATGGGAAGTGGGTCTCTGTGGAAGGGGAAGAAAGGAGGTGTTGTGTGCACCTGTTGTTGTGGCCTCTTTTCTTAGACTTCTTCTCTTAATAAGCCAACATAGTATGCCATGAAAGCCAACCTAGGAAGAAAGATCAGATATCTCTTCAGCCAAAGAAGATCAGGTAGAGGTGATGATGACCTCCAAACCATGATCATTTCATTTCATATACCTCTCTCTCTCTCTCTCTCTCTCTCCCAAGTGGGTCAATGCCCCATGATATAAATACATCCAAAAGAGACTTCCTAGAAATCAAATCCCCTCAATTATTTCATACCCAACAGTTTAAAAAATGATTAAAAATTTTAAAAATAATATTTTTTAATTAATTAAATATTTATTATTATTTTATTATTATTAATTAATTGATAAAAATAAAACTCCTCTGCTTTACAAAGCAGTGGTAGTACACGACCAGTGTAACAACAGAAAGTAATCATGGTCCTTCTTTCTTGGTAATTAATCAAAAGTGTCCTTTGCCTGCTACACAAACTAAACTACGAGCCGCCACATGACTGGTTTCTGTTTTCTTAAACTATGATTTCAAATTCCACACCTCCATTACATGCAGTAAAACTCCATACAAAATAAATAAATAAATAAATAAATCAAAATATATATATTTATTTATATAAGGATCCAAAGATCCTTAAGAGGGGCTCGTGCCCCTATAACACATTCCAAAGTTGGAGTTTTTTCCAGGCTTTTTCAGATGGGTTTCAGTGTGACCTCTGTTAGGGTCTGTCTGGCGGGCCCCTGTATTTTTCTGCTCACATATGCAAGACTTCCTTCACATACACAGAGAGAGAGAGAGAGAGAGAGAGAGAGAGGGAGAGTATTGTTTCTTTAGAGAGAGAAAGTAAAAGAATAGATGCCTGGGTTGTGCAAAAACTTGAACCAAAATTAGGGACTGTAGATGTGGTGAGATGAGGTGGTCCAATGTTTCCATCTAATTCTAATTAAAACGCGTATTAAAGTATTCCACCCATCACTCCTCCTCCTCCTCTCTCTCCTCTCTCTCTTTCTCTCTCTAGCATGGGACCGCACCTTTCCTTTTTATCTATGGCGATGGAATGCACCAACTCCACGCTAACCCACAAGTTATCACAGCAACACGCGTCTATAGCAATGGGCAGTGTATTCCTCGCGCCTAAACCGAGAGTGGGGCTTTGTTAATAAATCCATACAGCTTTAATTTTGTCTGTTAAAAGCAGGTGGTCCTATAACCAAGCTTTCTCCGCCGCTTGCCATTCTCTTCTCTCACCACTCACCTACAACCTTCCTGACCTCATCCCCTTCTTGGCCTCTCTCTCTCTCTCTCTCTCTCTCAATATATATATATATATATATATATATATAACTTCTTAGAGTTTAGTAAGAATGGATTATATAATGGAATTAAAAAAACTTATCATTAAATTATATATGCTTTTTATGAATTTTATGTTCATCAAAAATCAAATGATTTAAGGTAGATTTCTGAAAAACATCTTAATAAAAAATTGTAACTTTTTTTGTCATTATATTATCAATTTTTTTTTTTTGAAAAAGTGACCAGTGATGATTTTGATCGTGAAATTCTTAAGAAATGTATCTAATTTAACCCTTAGTCTTTCAAAATCTATTTTAGAATTAGCCCTACATAACTTTCTTACAACTTCATTTTTATGACTTATATGATCCAGTAAGAACTTTGCCTTAGGTAACTTTAATTTCTTCAGATTTTGTATATTATGGGGTTATCATGCTGGTATGCATGTATCATATATATATATATATATATATATATACACACACACAGAAGCAGCTGTCTTTTTATCACAGTAAGAAAAAGTAAAACGTACGGTCCCTTGCTTTTGAAGGGTTCAGTTCAAGCAAATTAAGCACCCAGAAAAGGCGGGGAGTAAGAAACTGCAGTGAAGTGGGTGTTTTGTAAAAGAGGCAGGGCGCAGTGTGCATTTTCTAAGCTGTTTTTGAAACTTGTAGCTAATGGTTGTACTAGGCTAGCTTAGCCTCTTAGGGGTGGTCCACTATATATTTTTCATGGACCAGCCTACGTGGCTACTTGTCTACATGGCTAGCCAGATCAATACAGCAACTGGGTCACGACAGCTTTTTGATTCTGATCAATATAGGTTACACCTATGTGGATCAATTAATTGAAGGTGTTGAAACCAAGTAGTCTCCAAATCAAGTGATATAATTAAATCTAGCTAGCTAGCTTGTTCGGGCCAATGCATTTGTGAGCAAGCAGCTGTACGTGCCATTATGCTTTCTAATTAAGCTCCCATTGAACTTTCGGTGCTCTCTTAGGTCCCATTGAACGTATTTTACTGCTTTTAGGTCTTGAAATTTTGTGAGTCCTTAGCCCTTTATTTGCGCGCGTGTATATATATATATATATATATATATATATGATGATGTAGAAGATAAGATAATACCGAACTTCGTGACTCCAAGCCTACAAAGAGAGAATTAGAGTGGCCGGACTTAGTCCGGCGATAATCCTCCGACGATCAAGTTAGTATTAGTGTTTACCAGACAAGACAATCGAAGAGTTTGATTACTGGATATTGCGTATCTATTCCATTGTTCGTCATCTCTTTATATAGAGAGTATGGATTTTTGGTAAGAGCATGTGTTCCTCCTGAACTTTGGCTGATTATCCGTAATATCAGTTGATATTGCGAATTCCTGGCTTTAACGATCGTTGCCAGTCTGTCATTGACTTTCCGGTTCATATCCTCGTCTTATTGCCGTGCTCACATAATACCGTCTTAATGCCGATGTGATATCTTCGTAAATAAGACTTCGTATAATATAATCTCCCCCATCAATTAATATATTTTCTTTGGAAATGAAAAAATGTATCATGTTCCATATCAATATGATGTCAGTATTTAAAAGTTAGGGACCCTTTTGAAGATGGTACGTAAAAATTAACTTCTAATGAAGATGGAATTAACAATCCTTGCGACCTTTAGCGCGGGAGTTTGGTTAGCTCCAAATGCTTATCTAGGGTAGCAAAGCAAGCAGCAGTTTGCATGAGATGTGGCTTAGGTGATACTTTGATGTTCAAAAAATGGGTAATTTTAATTTATTTATTTTTTTGTTTTTTTAATTAAAAAGGAATTGGCTGTGGTTTTGTTTTTTTTTTTTTTTTTTTTTTTTTTTTAAAAAAATTTAAAAATACTTGGTTGGAAACCACCCTAATTAAACATGTATCACATGTATAAGTCAAGGTGAAATTTGAAGCCAAGCTGAGAATATTCTATACCAAACATTTGCTTTGAAAAGTATGAAACAAAAACAATTGGCTCCAAATGAAAGCAATTTATGTGGCTCATAATAGTGAAGATCAGCTTATAGGATATCAATGTTGTATGTCGACATAAAAACAGATGTATATGAATTTGTCTTTATATTTTGATTCCAGCTGTTGGATTGCCCTATAAGCTAATTTTAACCTACACATTAGGAGATCCGTATAATTATGCTCATCAGGAACAAATCCAAACTCATTAAAGTGGTTAGCTCAAGAAAAAGAAAAGAAAAAACATATTTAAACCCATTGTGTTCCAATTCATCTCTTCTCAAATTCTTTGGGGCATGTTTGGACGTCTCATGAAAATTGAATCACTCAATTATTTTAATCTGACATGAACTTTTGAAGTTGAAAACTCATTCTATAAAATGGGGTCATTCTAAAAACTGCAAATGGTCCTATAAAACACAATAAAACCATTCAATTTTTTATGAAAATGCTACTGGAACCAAAACTTTGAAATGCACAAAAATAAATGCGGGCTCTATTTTATTGCCCCATCAATTGTTTCACATAATTTGATATAAATTTTAATATAGAATGTTGGAATGGATTCATTACTAATATATATGTACATATATGTAATCATATATATTGTCCTGTTATTTGACTTTGTTAGAGCAATGGAATGATGCCAGTGGTTACCATTCTTACATCCTTGTCTCCATTGTTCCCCAGTAATTAATGTCAACAATTTTCTAGAATGGTGACTGCATGAAAAAACCATGCCTTCAGTCCACCCCCTTTCATCTACCTCTCATTAAGTCCATCTGGTTAACTTAACAAGCATAAGCATAGAATTTCCGTGCCTTTATCTGTAATCAGAAAAATCCTTATTCTTTTCTTCCTTTCCCACATTTGAGGGAGACATTGCCAATTTGGCATAAATGTGCTTCATAATACACCACACAGATGGCCCACAGAGAAAATTTTGTCCTCATGCACTCTTTCCTTTGGTGGGCCATCCTCTTACACCATGCATGATGATACACTATATATATATATAAAATGAAGTCAGCATATGCTTATATAAGTTTATTTCGGCATGAAACCAATAAATGATTATATGATGTATATTTTAAAAAATTAACCGTTGAATTAGGTATTGTACTTATACATGTCAAGCATGCCAAAAATCATAGTGATTCAATGGTCGGTATTTCATAAATGTCACTGAGAAAAACTGTGGTAGTTTTCGGCGGTCACAGTTTTTCATAACTAGATTTTAAAATTCTGACATTGAATCACCATAATTTTTGGTGTACCTGACATCCATAAGTATGGTATCTAATTCAACGACCAGTTTTTTAAAATATGTATCCTACAATTATCTATCGGTCTTCATGCTGACATAATTTATATGAATGGCCAGATGGGGACTGTGTATATATCATGTATGGCTCTTTTGTTTTTATGGCCGTTAAAATTAGTTTCTTTAATTAATTTGCTGCATTAAAATCTCCACCCAATTTTGTTGATTGGACTGTCAAGATCTGGGTGATGCTCTCTCAGGCAGCAGTAACCAACCCAAGAAGTCACCCATCAAACCAACGGTCTTGATCGATCAATTTGTTAATATGTCAAGTATACAAAACTTTGGAGCAGTTAAGAGACAAAAAGATACTTATTTAGCTTCCTAGCTTCCTTTAAAAATGCAAAGTGATAATGAAAGAATGGATTCTTTATAAAAATGTTCACTGATGTGTGTATCTTTGGGAACTAATTCAATTCTCCCTTTTCACCATTTGTGATGTTAGTATATAAATATATTCCATAAATTGATCTTATGCCATCATACATGCCCACCTATGCTTTTGCTTTTTATATAAACTTTAATTAGTTACAAAAAAAATACTCCCTCCGTCCCAATTTATGTGATCACCTTTCCATTTTTGGAATGTCCCAAAATATGTGTTCACTTTGAATTTTCAAATTAAAAATTAGAATGAAATTTTTATTATACCCATTTATCAAAAACGGAGTAACTTAGAGGATGTCCATTTCTTTTAGAAAGGTAAAATTGGAACACAAACTTGAAAATATAATAGAGTCAAAGCAATCAATGCATTTCTTAAACTGCATGTTTAGTCAATGTATGCACATAAATTGGGACAGAGGGAGTATTAATAGCCTATTGATCTAGTATCATATATTCTAAATATATTTAACCAATAAGAGTTGGTCTGACGGCAAATGAATGAGCTCGATCTAAATTAACCTAGACATCCCGGGTTCGAAACCAGTCAAATACTATTGACTAGCCACCAGCTATCGTTATACGATCCCATAGAGCATGACAGCTCAGACATCTTGTTACTTGAAAATCATATATATATATATATATATATATACACCTCCTCTATGCAGAAAAAAAAAAAAGAATAGGGGTAGCTAGCTATGCATTCAAAATAATTGTGGTGGTAGATTTGGGAGAAATTAATTTGGAAATTTGAAGTGGTCCATTAAGGACAGAAATGTAAAATAAATTAAAGGTTCTCACATGCCATGCACATTCCTTTATTAGAATGCAAGATCTCAATAGTCCATAGTGAACCTTTTTTTAACCTTGAGACATTCAACAAGGGAAATAAAAAAAATAATACCAGGAACAAAAACTGGCATGTGTAGGGAAGATCAACTTGATGGCCAATGTTTCATGTGAAAACTCTCAATGCTGCCTTTGACTTGTCAAAAATAAAAATCTTTAAACGACAAGATTACCTTTTTCATCTTTATCTCTGGCCATTCAAACTTGAAACCCAACACTACCAAAATTTACCTTACCAATTTGAACCCCACAAAGAAAGTTTTGCCCTTTTTAGGTGGCTCTCGAAGAAGAATGTAAATGACCATTTGTCATGTGGTCCACTCATCCCCTACCTCTTTCTCCTTAACATGTTTTTTTGGTAAATATTAGCACATTAAGAGAAAAATAGATAGAAAATACTAGAAGTCGAAATCGAAATTTCTTCTTCAATGATGCTTGATTGTCAGCCAACTAATTTATTGACTCGATAAATGACCGTACGTAGTAATTTTTTAAAAAATTTGAAGTTCAAAATCAAGAGAAGACCGATACAAATTGTTAATAGTTGAAATTTCAAACATTTGATTCATGAAACGTGCCAATTGATAATTCAGTACATCGATTAGTAATACTTTTCTTTTAAAAACAGAATTTCGAAACTAATATCACATCGGTTGATGGTACCCAGTGGAAGAACAGTGAGAGAATGGATGGATTAGGTTTCACGAGTATTGACGATTGGCTCATTGACTCAGCTTGTTAAGGGCAAAGACTTGAAGGGCATCACGGGGGCCACCAGCCTCTTGACCAAATGGTACAATGTTTGTACTTTTGCTGTTGAGTGGGTTTTTGGTTGTTTTTTTTAAACTATTAGTAACCCTAAATTTCTACTAAGATTAGATTTTTCAAGTCAAGGGCTGAATTAAATAATTCAATATGTAAAAATCCCACCAATGAAAGTACTTTAGGTTAAGATTAATTTCTAAGCATCTGAATTAATTTTCAAAGTCATGATTTGGTGAATTTATTAAGATGCAATGGAGGGTGTCATTCAATTAAGAATAGGGCGCGCATGAGTTAAGATTCCCCTAGTTGATATACTCGAAAGAAATTAAGGTTAGCATAGTTATCAGAACTGGACTACGAGCAGTCAAATTGGTAAAAACTTAGCTTGGATAATCGAATTAACCAATGAAGCGGCCGGTTTGGCTGATTTAACTTTATAATAGACCAAACTTACCATGTTTTGAATCAGAAGCATTCAAACCTTTAGCAAGTTCGAACCCAAATGAATGCAAAATCAACAAGCGAGGGTTTGAATAGTGCAATATCCCATACAAGGCACGACCGTTGAAACAATGGTCTTCACCACTAATTTAACTATTTTCTTCTTGTAATATGACTATTAATAATAAAACAATATATTTTTATCATTTAGTAATCCAACCGGCCAATTGACTTGATAGTTCCACAAATGACTTGAGAACCTAGTCGTCCCTCAGTTAGGTTAATTAATGTTCATTCCCTCATTGTTTAACAACTAAACAATGAATTTAAAAAAAAAAAAAAAAAAATTAATGGGGCATTATAAAAAAAATTGAATTTTTTTTTTTTTTTTTAACAAGGAAAATAACCCACTAAAAACAAATAAACAATTAGATATAACGGATCGGATCAAGCTAGCTAGTCTCTATAAGCATCCTCCATGACAATACCCCACAACTTCTTTAGGGTAATTTCTTTCCCAAATTCATTGACACAATCAGCTGCCGTATTAGCTTCCCTAAAATTTAACATGCCCAAAATAATATTTTCTCTAACTTTCCTATTAACATATATATATAAATATCATCATCCCTTATCTCTTTTGATTAATGCTCCAATGGGTGTCACATAGTTCCCCAAAAATTCCAAGATAGAATTTATAACCATGAGTCTCCTTCAACTTGAAGGAATTTTATACCTTTCTTCCAAGCCACGAGATAGAGATGTCCATTTCTTAAGGCCAAACATTCTGCCATAACAACTTCTTATGAAACTCCGATGAATGGCTTTATTTTGAAGGACAAAATCACAAGGTAAAGTGTAACATTAAAAACAATAGACCTATTCAATTCCATGGCGGGTCCAAATAATTTCATTAAAATAATTAAGTTGGCCCAATAAATTAAGAAGATTATATATAATTAACGTAGTAAATCCAAAATTACAAAATATCTTTGCTCATATTAAACAATATTCAATCTCCTAATCTCACACGAAAGATAATTCATCGACACGACTAAAGTCAGTGCTAATGACAAACAACCAAAAGAAAAATATAAGTAAACCTTTTAGCCTTTTGTCTCATGCAAAATCCATAGTTCAACTTTTTATATATATATTTTTTTGGCTTAATCCTCTCTTACGTGCGATCCTCGACTATTACACGCTCGATTTTTGGCTGGATCTCTCTCTTTTTTTCTATATTCCCTTCTAGTGTACACACTGTCGTGAGAGGCGATTTTTCAAAATAGTGTGAAATTGAAGTTGCACGAGAGTGTTGAATAGAATAATAATCCGTCAATCACAAGATGTTTCTTAAGGACCCTTTCTAGCATTGTCATTGGGTGATTAATAAAAGTCTTTTTTCGATCATTAGCGACAAATTAATGTTACGAAGGCTGATCTTTCTTTAATTATATTGATTCCATATTATCTTAATTAATTTCTGTACTAAGTGGGCTGGCTTGATGTAGGGCCTTGGCTCTTTTTTAATGGAAATTAGGGTAAGATTATGCATGTACTAGTCTAGAAAGTAAAACAAACTACCGTCAATGGATATTTATCCCATTTCATACTCATTAGTCCCCTCAATTAAATTCTTATCTACAAGTAGTAAATTATTTCTTTGGTTGGCCATGGATGTGGTAAACTCTTATCTGGATGTCATGGTTTCCATAATTAATTATCAATCTAATTGTTGCCCCCCAAGAGAGAGAGAGAGAGAGAGAGAGAGAGAGGTATGTTGGAGGTTTTTCCACAATGCTGCCTGCCTGCCACGTGACGTGGTAACCCGAAGGGGAGCGTCATCGTGGAGGAGGCGGCCTGCCACGTCGCGTGGTAACCCGGACTACGAATGCGCTTGCCAGGGCATCTGCTCTGCAAGGGGTATAAGGAAATAAAGTTGCGCCCTTCCTAATACCTTAAGGTTTTAGGAGAGATGGTAAGCACTTGATCCTAACAAGGTATGTTCTCAAGATTATTTCAACCAAAGGGGCACTCTGGAATAACATATATATAGTTATGATCAGACCATGACCTGTTTAGATGATTGAGTTATCGGTTCATTAATTGGTTCAACTTCTTATGGAAAGTTGTTAACTTATTAAATGTTGTAGAAATTAATATAAATTAATACTAAAAGTTTCAAGGCTGTTTAGCAAATTAACATGAAAATCTGACTAGTTGAAAATGAGTTTGATCTATTTTATATCGATCATTTCTGTTAGTTGGCAATTTTTTTTTTTTTTTTTTTTAAAAAGTGTTCAATTTTGTATAGAAAATGAGTCATAAACACAAATATTTTAAATTTCAAACCCATGGCTAGCTGATTTAGATAACAGTAAGATAAAAATATGAGACTAAACTCAACTTAATTCAATTTTCAGAATTTTCAAATAGACCTTCAGACTTTGAGAGAGTTTTGAGTTGCAACCCATGACATGAAACTGCAAATATATACTTAAAATTACAATTATGTTCACAGGCCAAACCTACCACCAAATTGCTTTCAAAAGAAAAGTCAAATGTGAGGATTGTAAGTGCATTTACTGGAAAAAGGAATTGTACCTTTCAGAAATGCGAAGGAGTTACACAGCAATACTATACATCGCTATAACGAATTATTATAAAAATAAGTAAAAAAAATATATGAATAATTTTGAAAAATCCCTGATGGTATATTTTTTTTTTATTATTATTAAATGATTGGGTTGTGCACATTTAAACCAATGTTGACTCTACGTTTACAAAGTACTAACTTGTTCTGCCCTCAATCATAAGGCCGGGTTCGTACTGCACAGACTGCATACGTGCCATTCCTTTTAATAATCAACCACCTCTTGGTCGGAGTCCCATCTCTCTAGCTTCTACCTACATCATCATCAAGACATGCACTTTAATTTTGAATTAAAGGGCATCATTTGGAAGGTTATGGTTAACCATTTCGTTATATATCACAACAGAATTTAAATGCTTTTATTATTAGGGTTCTTCTCCAACCACCCACCTGGACATGCGAATATGCCTTCATGAAAAATATGGACTCGATCAAATGTGTCAAACTTGTATTGCGTGTTCAGACGAATATTGCGAATTAATTAATTAATGTGATAACAAGATCTTTATAATTATTATAATAATGATTTGGAGGAAGAATATGTTAAACACTCCACCTTCGTAACTACTTAATCTTATCTTGTTTGTTGTAGTAATTGCTGTTGAATTATAAACTTGATTGATTGTTGCAGACAGAAAAGAGACTTTCACACCAACAAAATCAGTGACTTTAATGAAAGCTGAAATTGTTGAAATTGGCTGCCTCTAGGGCAACAAGCCTGTCTGGTAGCTTGTCTCTTGCATTTGGGCTATAAATATATGTACGTAGTGTAGTGAAATTGTGTGGAGTGAAGCAGAGAGCTAGAGTAAGAGAGATTCAGAGAGTTGTTGTAATCTATGGGTTTCACAGAGTATTGTAGTAATTAGTTTATTTCAAAGTTTAATTGAAGTTTGTTTCTGTGTGAAATTAATCTCTCAGAGGTACGTGCACCACAAGTGACCTCAAGCATCCCACTCCCACCAACAATTGCTACATTAACTTGTTATACTGATATGATAATATGACGTATTAATGTATTGCTATATATATTTATTTGAGTTAACATGACATTGTAATATTAGTTATATATCATGTCAAACAGAGCTATTGTATCAAGCTACACTCTTTAAAAGGTGAGTGCATAATCTGCCATCTATCATAGCATGACACCTAACTGTTATGTACTTTTTATAACTAAAGTAGTCTAATGACCTTGTAGCCTAGTAGCATGTATTATCACTTTTAGATGAGAGATTTCGAATTCGAGCATATGGAAGTTCATCGTTACGATAACATTGGAAATTTAGGAATATGGATAAATTTTATCGATTGGCAAAAAAAAAAAGAAAGAAAAAACCTATCATATGCTTCTTATGCTAACATAACATGTCATGTACAGTACCATAATTGTATATATATGTTGTGTTTACTTGACATTCTTATGTCACTTGCCAAGGTTAGAAGTGAGTGTGTGTGTGTGTGTGAGAGAGAGAGAGAGAGAGAGCAACAATTTCTTTAAGTTGGTTCATCAGTCATCACTACAATTTAGAACTCAAAGCAAAATGACTAACAATTTCCTTAAGATCTAGAGGTTTATCAGCACAAACTCTAAAACGAACACAATTACTTGCCTCTTCCTGCTTCAAGGGAGGAAGTATTTTATCCTGACAATGACACAAAGCATAGTGTGAGAGTGCCATGGCGCACAGTTTATGGTGGTCCAGAGAAGCACCAACCCAACTTGCAAACCCTGATCTCCCTCTACACTTATATTCCACTTTCATGATCTTTACTTATGCTAGTGTGGCTTGGCAGCACTAGCCATTCCACCAACACATTTACAAATGGGCTTCACCAAGTTATTGAGGCCCATCAGGCCAGGCTAGGCCTAATCACATTCGTTATTCATAGGCTAAATTGACAAGAACAAATTCACATATAGGACACAACCACACAACAAGAGTACACATAATCATATCCCAGCGTGAAGTCATGATTGATCATCAGCCGTCCAATCGATCCTTAACCACACGTTGTCTATGTGATCCATCAGATCTTTTGGGTCATTGGTCGAAATTATGCGCCGACACGAGTCTATTGCAACCGTAGTAGTATCGCTTTAATCTCATATTCCCTTACACTAGCTACCTTATGGTCCTTATTCCAAGAGTTCTAATTATCATTATGTTTACATTAAATTGTTGACAACCATTCAATTCATCTCCTACAACATTAATATTAAAGCAGGACCGAAAGTTACATTGGTCGGGCCCCCGGTCATTGGGCTCGGTGGCAGTAAGGTAGGGGACAAAAGCCATATTGTTACATGGAAAAAAAAAAACTACCCAACTTCATTTCAAATGGTTCAATCTCATCCCCCATGTGTTTTTAGTGACCCTATTATCACAACCTAACAAAAACAAGGATGGTCCCCCTCCCCATTTA
Organism: Hamamelis virginiana; assembly: GCA_017140935.1. Taxonomy (NCBI): domain Eukaryota; kingdom Viridiplantae; phylum Streptophyta; class Magnoliopsida; order Saxifragales; family Hamamelidaceae; genus Hamamelis; species Hamamelis virginiana. Next base: position 464,904 of record JAESVK010000813.1, read on the forward strand.
GCCACCACACATCCATCTCCACCAGATAAAATTCGAGCCACACTCGACGTCGCACGTTGAGCATGTACAAGATATATAGTACAAAGTAACAATATTAATGAGACGTGGATTAATGGGAGACGTTCCAGTCACTCGAAGGCGCGTGATGAAATTCCTCTTTTGCATAACCACACAAAACATTTCTATGTCCTCTCTGCAGCCTGAATTGGAATTACTTGCCTCTAAAAGCCCACAGGCACCAAATGAGTAGGACTTCTTAAGGGTCATGGCCACACATGCAACATGACTCAACCACACTTTTCCCTTTTGCTTCACCACATCTTCTTGTTTGTTATCTTCATTGCTACCCCATGAAATGGCCACTCTCTTTCTAACACTCACCCCAGCCACATCTCGCCCAGTTCTAAGGCGAAAGCTGTTTGGTTCCAACTCCATTCAATGCTGCAAGGATACAAACAATCAGCCTAGAGTGAACATTAAACCTACTAGTACTGATAATGGGTTGGCTAGTTTCCCTGAAAAGATCCCTCTTAGCAGTTCAGCTACTGTCATGCCTCCTAGGCCTCGCCGGATAATTCTGGTAAGACATGGACAGAGCGAAGGAAACGTGGATGAGACTGTATATACAAGAGTTCCTGATCCAAAGATTGGACTAACAGAGAAAGGATGGGCTGAAGCAGAGGAAACTGGGATGAAGATTAGGGAGATGATTGAGAAAGATGGAGAAGATAATTGGCAGGTTTACTTCTATGTGTCACCTTATAGAAGGACACTAGAAACATTAAGGGGATTGGCTAAGGCATTTGAGCGGTCAAGGATTGCCGGCGTGAGAGAAGAGCCACGTTTACGAGAGCAAGATTTTGGTATGTATCTTATTCTATAGATCCCTGCTTCAGTGAACTATTTTGAAGATTGAAATCCAAAAGTGTAGCCAAATCCCAGTAGTTGGGATTCAAGCTTTGTTGAGTTGAGAAGTGGAATAATAGAGCAAATTGTTTTAACTTCAAATTCCATAATCTCATTTTCAAACTGTCATAAAATGCTAGAATTAGCACATTCACTCAAGCTGAAATGCCACCAATATGTGTGATCAAACTTCAAAGTGACCAACAATTCAGTAAATTTTTTGAAATCCAACCTAAAGAATTTAAACTGTTTTTTCTTCTTTTCAAGGAAATTTTCAGGACAGAGAAACAATGAAGTTACAGAAAGCGGTACGTGTTCACTATGGTCGTTTCTTTTACCGCTTTCCTAATGGGGAATCTGCAGCTGATGTTTATGATAGAATAACAGGTAGGTAGTTTCATTGCTTATGAATCATTTCTCTCTAACATTACTGAAAAAGGGTATCAAAACAACCGATTCTTGGTGCCACAGGATTCAGAGAAACCCTGAGAGCAGATATCGACATAGGACGCTTTCAGCCACCAGGCAAACGAAACCCGAACATGAACTTAGTTATAGTGTCACATGGTCTCACGCTGCGGGTGTTTCTAATGAGGTGGTACAAATGGACTGTGGAGCAATTTGAAGGACTACATAACTTGGGCAATGGAGGCATGGTTGTTATGGAAAAAGGTTATGGGGGCAGGTATTCCCTCTCTTATCTTTCTCACTACTTACTTTGTGTGAAATGCTTTTTAGGATCCCTTCTGTTTTTCTTAATTGATCTTCATACTGAATACAATTTAGTATATCTTCTGTCAGGTTATAAATATTTAAATTTCTGTTATTTTCAGTAAGATTTGTGAATACCCATAACCATATTCTTTCTCCAAACTCAAAGAACCAAACTGGGTTCTGTTTTCAACCAATTTGAAAGTGACTCTAGAATTGCCATTATTGACCCTCGAGGGATTCGACTTGTAAAACTGTAAAACAACATTTGAACTATTATGCCATTCTAAGGGATGATAATGAAATGGATGGAGATAATATTTGTGCTGCAATCAACATAATGGGGTCATCTTATTTTTGCTTAGGACTTTCTTTCTTCCAAGTACACCATTAGAGTTGAGTTTTCTAAGAGAAAGCCTTGGGGAAAAACAACTGCCTGAACAGCAACACTTGGAAGCAGAGAACTATAAATGGGGGAGAGATGCCATTATTAGTCTACACTAATTTTCAATTAGGAACGCCAGAGAGAACACGTTCCGCTTTCACAACCTTCATTTCTTCTCTGTCCTGAAAGTTTCCTTGAAAAGAAAGAAAAAACAGTCAATTCTTTCTGTGTGAATTCATAAAGTGATGATTAACCTGCTGAATTGTTGATCACTTTAATCACACATATTGGTGGCATTTCAACTCGAGTGATTGTCCAACTACGAACATGGGTTGAAAAATTCACTCTATCCCACATTATACAAATAAAGGGCTTGATATAACTTCGCATACTCAGTAATGCCTCTCCACTCTTGAGCTTAAACTTTTGTTTTGGATGCTCTAACACTCATTCTAGCATTTTATAACAGTTTGAAAATGAGATTATGTAATATCTTTCCATGTTTCTCTGTTTTTGGACTCCTCAATAAAGCTTGAATCCTAACTACTAGAATATGGCTACGCTTTTGGATTTCTAATGAAAGAAAAATTCTATTGCAACAGGAAGCTGTAGAATAAGAAACATACAGAAATCTTGCTCTCTTAAACTGGCTCTTCTCTCACGCCGGCATATTGAGTGTCCTTCTATATGGTGACATATAGAAGTAAACCTGCACATTGTTAACTCCATCTTTCTCAATCATCTCCCTAATCTTCATCCCAGTTTACTCAGCTTGAACCAATCCTTTCTCTATAGGTCCAATCTTTGGATCAGCAACCCTTGTATACACACTCTCATTGAAGTTTTCTTTGCTCTCTGTCCATGTCGAACCAGAATTATCCAATGAGGCCTAAGAGGGATCTTTCAGGGAAACTGGCCAACCCATTATCAGCAAGTTTCACTCTTGGCTGATAGTTTGTGTCCTTACAGCATTGGATGGAGTTGGAACCAATAAGTTTTCGCCGGAATACTGGGCAAGATGCAGCTTGGGTGAGTGTTAGGGGGAGAGTGGCCACTGCATGGGGGGAGCAGTGAAGATAACAAACACGAAGATGTGAAGAGTGTGGTCATGACCGTTAGAAGTCCTAGTCATTTGGTGCTGTGGGGCTTTTTAAGGGAGGTAAGTAATTCTAATTCAGGTTGCAAAGAGGACATCGAAATGTTGTGTCGTGTTTATGCAAAAAAGGAATGACCTCAAGCCCCTTCGAATCACCAGAACATCCCCCAATCCACCTTTCATTATTATATTGTACTATCTGTTACACGCATGATGAGTGAAAGTGCGGCTTGAATTTTACCTGGTGGAGATGGATGTGTGGTGGCAAAATGGGGAAGGGGACCATTCATGGTTTTGTTAGGTTATGATAAGTTGTTCACTATAAGCACATGGGAGGATGAGATTGAACCATTTGAAATGAAGTTTGGTATTTTTTTTTCATGTAACAATGCTTTTGTCCTCTACCTTAATGACACCCCACCTGGAATTTTGAATTCAATCAGAAGGCATGCAAATTGAAAACCAAGCAAAAATTTTTGCAGACAGAATTAATCTTAAGGTTTCACAAAATACATTTATTTTAGCTTTACCCAGAGCAACAATCGATAATCTTATCAGAATTCTCCATTAAACAGCCTAACCTAACTAAACCTAATGAATGCCTAGATGTGAAATGGGTCATGCTTGAACTTTGTTCGATAGCCTAATGAAAATGGGATTTCTATGTTAAAAGTGTTTCAAATTCAAACAAACTTCAGCACACATTCTTGGCACATTGTGAATTCTGCATCATAGAACTTAGTGAAGTTGATGAAACAATCTGACTCCGTTTGCCTATCTTCGATATTTACAGGTACAGCTTATTAGTGCATCACTCTGAAGAAGAGTTGAGAAAGTTTGGGATGACAGATAAAATGCTGATAGATCAAGAATGGTAAAGATTTAGTCTTGTTTTATGGTTCTTTTCAGTTTCTAATGTTATGCTGATGGTAATTTCACAGAAGCTTTTGAGTTTTATTACCTCTTCTGGCTTACCTTATTGTTATTTTCTCTCTGACAAAGGCAAAAAATTGCGAGGCCTGGTGAACTGAATTATGAATGCTTGACGACGGGACCATCTTTCTTCACCCACTTCGATGGTGATCACAAATAAGGGATAATATTCTGTTCGCTCTTGTATCTATGGAATGGATGCTGGAAGAATTGGATATCACCACTCAAAAGAAGGTTCAGGAAAGAGCTTTACAATTGCATTTAACAGGCAGAATGACTTAAATGGTCCAGTATTTACAGATGCAAACATGTAAGAAAAGAAAAGCCAGTAATGGAAGATAATGATAGCTGGTCAGTGACAACAGTATGTAGATGAATTACAAGTGAGAAGATAATCAGTTGAATTCCCATCTTCTTGTAAAACAGCAAATCTGCAATTTGGGACATTTTCCCTGCTTTGTCATTAAGGAACATGCCCCATAATTAATACACAGTAGGAAATGCCTTCTTTATCAATCTTTTAAACAAATTAAGGAATATACAAGTCCTCCAAACTAGCACAACTTCAGGATTAGTTCCAATAATGTACATGCACAAAATGCAATCTTCATGACGTCGTCTTCCTCTCAAATAGATAGCAGATAGTATTTAGAAATAGTTTTCCAGTTTGAGATAAAGCTGCACAAGGTTGCCAGATAATAGTACTTAGAAGAACCAGAACAACAGACATGCTTGATCATCAGTTTTTAGTACCACTAAAATAGAATTTGGTTTCCCAGAATGGGGTGAAAAGCATTAGTGTTAGTCTTTGGAAATAACCTGAAAACATAAATGCAATTCCTCATTGAGGCAATTCCAGGGGGATTTGGTAACTGTCCTTGTTCAGGATTAATAGATGCACTAAAACCTCATATTCCTTGTTGACAACTTGAGTGCCACAAGCACTATGTGGTGATTATATATGGTCCAAGATTCTCAACCATTGATTCCTTGTATAACTGTTCACTTCTAACAGCAGAAATGACAGTCTGCCCTCTTACTTTGGGTCTCATCCATAGCATATTCTTGTTTTTTATCTTTTTTCCCCTTAAGGAAGTCCATCTAGGATTTAGATGTGTTCTCTTTGCAATGAATTTTGCTTATCTTAGTGTGATGCACAAGTTCAATACCCCCAAATAACGTGGCTAATTATCCAAACCTTCCCTTTTCCACCAAGATAAAAATAAAAAATAAAATAAAATAAAATAGAAGGCTTGAATTGATTATAGCAACGCTCTTCTCGAGAGTATTTACTTCGTGCAAAAAAATAGTGCTTACCAAACATACTATATCCTTTTTACCGGTCATCTCTAACTCTGCTCCCCAACATGGCAATTGATGTAATAATTGTATCAACACAATATGTACGATGGCTAACACTAGTGGTGGAGCCATGCTCACTTCAGGGAGGTTAATGTCCCTCCTCGAAAAAAGGAAAAACAATTATGAGTACTTTAATTCTCTCCTAGGTCTATTCCAAATTTACTTTAATTCCCTCTTAGGTCTATTCCAAATTTTCTTTATATTCCCTTAGGCTCACTCTTTCTCTAATCTTTGTCCGATAGTAAGATAAAAATATTTTGCTCCTCATATGGCTGATATGGCATGTTGTATTAGCTACCATATTAACCTAACAAGTGATGTTAACATAATAACGAGGATAAAAGAAGCGATTATGGACCTAACAGCTATTTACACCTGAAAAGGAAAGAAAATGAGAGAGAGAGAGAGAGAGAGAGAGAGGGATACGTAGAATAAAAGATTTGTGAATATGAATATGCAGATTTATGAATCAAGTGAGTCTAAAAGATTTGTGAACAAAAGCACGACCTTCCAACAGGGTCATCACCCATTAAAGGAGGGTCTCCTCCCAACAATTGCTTTTCAATAAAGTGGCTTTGGTTAGAACAATCTATGGCCTACATATTCTTTTAGCTAAAGTCATCATTACAGTTCCTTTGTCTTTTTTTTTTTTTTTTTTTTAAATCCGTGAAGATAGTCCTTGATTTCTACAATGTGCTTCATTTCATCCAAAACAAAGAGTGAGGCCAGGTATGTTAAAATGAACCAACACATACCATGAAAGTTTCGAGCACTATTGAATGTTTGAGAACACCAACCTTCAAGGCTTCAAGTGTCTAAGTGCTATCAAACCAGTATTTTATGATAAAAGTTCGATAACAGGACACTCGGGATCAAGCCTTCTATCCAACAATGGGGGCACACATTTTGGAATTTGTACAATATTGTCTGAAATAAAGAGACAGACCATGCAACACCAATGCCACACAAGGACAGGTAATGATAATAAGCACATCAAATAACTTTTAGACAAAAGGAGAAAAATAAATTTGACTTCATAGATTTGATAATATTTCAGACGCCTCTAAAGAGGTTACACCACCTAGAAGGCTAGAATTGGCCAGGAGACATCAATATAATATATATATATATATATAGAAGCAATACACTAGGGCCTAAACAAAATTCCGAGGAAATCATAATAGTGAATGCAAATTCAAAAAGTACTGGTAGCAAAGAAGAATGCAGGTTTTAGACACTTTCCTGCTGAAAATGAAAAAATTTCACCAGGTTCAATACTTTCATGTCTACCTGCAGATGCACTCAGTGTACTAAAAAAAACAGGCACTGGGTACAAAGGTCACGAAGGTCTTCTCCTTCTGGGAGCTACATCTTCATCACATTCCCACATCCCAAATGACTTGTTACCATTGAATTTCCCATCTCGCCGATGTATAAATGCCCCTCTCTCTTCTCTAGATCTCCTTGGTCCATCACCAGTATGGCTGGTAAAGGCCCGATTGAAGTCCTTAGGACTCCCTCTGCCATGGAATTCTGTAGCATCCCTATTTCGAGAGTTGTTCGCCACTGCAAAACCATCTTCGATGTCATAATGAAATCTCTTCACAGCTCCATCCATTTCGTGATGCCTAGGATGATGAACCGGCCCGTATCCATAACCATGCTTCCTTCCATCATCATCACTTCCCTCGTGCCTAGGTCCCCCTCTACCAACTCCATCCATCCCCGAAAATCTTCGAGGATGCATAGATCTGTAGTACTCATTTGGCTTCAATTTTCGTGGGGATTCTATGAAATCAAACCTGTCACCGCGGGGGAAATTTCTCCCAGGTGATCGTCTGTTAAGGACTGAAGAACGCTGCTTGTAACCCTGCTCCCTAAAATGAATCACTCCATTCTTTCTATCACCAATCCATCTGGAATTATGCAATGGGGAACCATGCCTTCTTGGCATTGACATGAATCCTACCATATGATCCGCTGCAAAACCAGGCCGCTGATAGGGTGACCTCATTCTCATTCTGCCCTCAGTCCTGAAACTAGGCGATCTACTTCGGTGCCTTAAACATGGATTGCCAGCAACACCAGTGCCATTTCTTCCCCTGGGAGATCGAGTTCTGGATCTTGATGGAGATTTAATGTGGGATCGATTTGCATGAGGATCTCCTCTCCTTTCAATCGGAGAAAACCTTCTTTCTCTCCTGGAAAAATGATGCAAATAACTCAAGGAAGATTTGATGCAACCATCAAAAACAGGCCCACCCCTGGGGCCTCTATCATCGAATCGCGGACCATACCTTACACACCTGCCCCTACCAACAGTTGCACACCTATCAGTGCTCATCTCTCCAGCTGATTTAATACCCAGACGCATACCAAATGCCTCATCCCTATCAACCGGCGACGATCCACTTCTTTTAAAGGAACGATGAACACTTTGTGAAGAAGCATATGTAGTTTGTCTGCCAGCATGGTCACTGGATCCCGCACCATCTGTTTTTACAATTGTATCAACTGATGCAGCAACAATGCCACTGTTCTCTATCTTTCCAGAAACTGCAGCGGTAGCATTTTCAGTCCCAGTATGCAGGATATCTGTTGGGCCATGATAATGAAGTGAATGATGGTGTGTTAGGCCCCTATGGCCCTCAGAAGAGTCAACAAAATGGTCACCTCCACAACCTCTGGCATGAATATGTTGAGAGTATCTGCCCCTTCCCGAAGATGTAACAGACCCAGAATCTCTTTCAGATCTAGGATTTGAATAATCAACATCAGTGGATCTGAAATATAAGAAAATAAGCAAAAATCAATTGAATGAGCAACTACATATCTTCACATATTGCAAAAGCTCATAGAAAAAGTGGTTAATCAAATCACAGAAGATACCTTCTCCCCTGCAGTCTATCATTTCTATGAAACATGTCACCATTTGCTGGTCCTCCAATATGTGACTGCAATTCCCTCTTAAATGTTCTCACCCCAACCACCCTTGTCTCGGTATCTTCAGCATCCAATCCAAACATACAATCACCGGAACTATTCGTTCTGCCATTGCCATCTCCAAGTCCAGTTGTTTTATCTGAGGAACTTTTACAACTCTCAGGCAACCTATCCCAACCAGAGATTTTTATTTTCAAATTAGTCGATTGGCCTGAATACTTCACATCATCTTTCCTGTTATGAGTCTCATTATCTCTGATCACCCCATCAAATACTGTGCCAGGTTCTTTGTCAACCTTGACACTTGTATCAGACTCATTTATTGCATCTTTCCCTGAAACACTTGTACATGACTGGCTAGTTTTGACTGCTCTTTCCTTACCAGATCCTGCCGCAATAATTTTTCTTGTTGATAAGCCTCCTAGACATGTTTGAGAATTAGTTTCTTGTGCCACAAAAAGTTCGCCTTCAGAACCCAAAATATTTGTGTCAGTGTATCTCTGATTTTTGCATCCTGCTCCCTCAACTTGTACTGACATGGAGACACGGTGATCAGGACCATCAAAGCTATACATGTCTCTGTTGTCTGACCCGTAATCCACATGCTCAGCTTCTCCATCCTCACCATCATATTCTTCCCATGTATGTTCAATTCTTTCCCTAAGTTCCCCATCTTCATACTGAGAATCATAATCCACCTGAAGCTCTCTTGTTTTTTCAATTCCAACTACTGGACCAGGATCATTCAGAGAAACATCAAAATCATAATCATCTTCAAAACGTTCTTCCAGAGCCACCTCATCAAGACCATTTACAAGATAATCAGAGCATCTTTTCTGTGCATCACCATGAGAACTAAGACCACAGGGTTTGCCTAACAGGGCTGTCGACTTCCCTGAAGACTTGGTCGTGGTCTCCTCAGCATCAATATGCACTCGAGTATCAGTTTCAGCAGTATCATGCAAAGAAACTTTGGCATGTTGCACATTTGTATCCACAGCTACTGCAATTTGACCTCCACCAAATGCACGTGAGGACTGGGGAAAGCCCATATCATCCGGTTTACAGACAGCATCAGCTATAACATGATGAAGAGACCCAGTTCCCAGTGACTGATCGGTCCCGATGCCAACCACATTCTTAGGAATATTCCGATCATCATGGAAACCAGAAATTCCCTCAGCATTCTCACCATTTTCATTTAGATAATCCCCAATTTCACAGCTACCCTTCTCTGGGAAAGCTACAAGAGGAACGGCAACCTCCTGATTCTCAAACTGACAAATTGAGGAAATAGTTTCACCAATTTGTATATCAGCAGTGCAGTCACCTATGCTCTTCATGCTAGTAATGCCACTAGATGCTACACTACAGTTTCCTTTCGATTTACATGTGCTTGTAAGATGACTGCATTTGGGGGAAAGAGAAAAATCTGAACGAAAATTCAAGCTGGCAACCTGATGGGAAGATAGATCTTCGTAACTCCCCATGGAGCCAAGGGTGCACTGCACAGGGGCATTTTCATCCCCAATAGCAGATGTTGAAGGCCCCAGAGTATGTTCAACTGGACTAGAAAGAATAGGTTCAATATTGGCGCTGGCTCTTCCTTGATGATGTAAGGATTTTATTCCCTCAACCAGGTCCATCTTTGGGGCATTATCAATGTCAGAGGAAAGCAACTTTTCTTGTAAACATATAGCCCCCTCAATATTGCTGAATGCATCCAATTTAGTTTCCTGTTCGTTCAATTCTTTAGTTTCATGAGCCAATCCTCTTGAAATGCCAGGAAGTAGTGTCTTTTCAACATCACATTCGGTGCCTCTGGGTTCCTTTTGCAAGTCATTGCCTTCTGAGTTCCTCATCTTATTGCTACACATAACATCCTCAGAATCTTCAGAGATGCCATCTGCAACATTATTCTGTGAACCTGCATACTGATAGTCAAACGGACGCTCCCACGCATCCATTACAGTATTTAAGTCCCAGTGTGACCGATCATCTTGCAAAGAAAACTCATGCGTTTTAACAGTTCTGTCATCCTTGTTTAAAAGATCCTGCGATACAGCCCCAGAATTATCCCGCAAATATGCACCCTCCTTATTGTTTTCATGAACCATACCTTTTGGGGAGGATTTATCTTCTCCCAATGAGGCAGTGGGTTCTTCTGCCGGCAAAGTTGAAATACAGGAACCAGTTCCTTCAGTTGATATTTCAGAACTCACAATGTCTTCCTTGGATAACCCCTTTAACAGAGAACATGATTCATTGCTGATTGAAACTTCAGGAGGACCCTCACGCGCAAAAGATTCTTCAACTCCAGAACCCGCCTCAGAATAACCAATATCCCCTTCCAAACTGTTACTGCAGGCAGCAGCTGCAAGTATTGAAACTTTCGTAGCCCGCCTTGTTGTGCTCCAAATACCATTTGAAACTTTCTTCCAAGTCGAGTCAGAACTGATAAGACTGGTAAGTTCCAAACTAACTGTACTCAGCATGCTACTGGATGGGGATTGGGGACCTTCTCCCATCAGCTAAAGGTTTTCCACCACAAGCCTCGCAGTATGCCGTTGGTGCTTCTTTCCTGCTTTGCCCAATAGTAGAGCACCCCCCAATGAAATTGCACAAGTTAATCTGTAAGTCATCTAAGATTCCCCATTTAGACATTCAGATCATTTACATAGACAGCAATATTATGATATATAGTATCCCAAGTATCTGCATCTGTATATGAGACCATAATGTGTCATAATATGATGACAACAAGAAATCACAAATACCCACCATTAATAGGAACCCCTCATTGTAGCCTATTCAGAGGTGGAAAAGGCCCGGAAGCTTTTTAGAATCCATAATATTCGGACTACCCAACCTGTGAAACATCCATGGTTTAAATGAGCACTAGCCACAGCTCTCAATTAATAAATATCTGAATAAATGAAAAATCTATTCAGCCCAATCAACAATTTCAAAATGAACACAGAAGCTGATAGCAAGCCTCCAAGAATTCTCCTGCACAAAGCACCATTGCCTTTTAAAATACAAATGTTGACCAGCCTTAAATATCACTCACACAGTTGATATTTTTTCTTTGAATGTGTCCGGAAGATAAAATTTGGAATGAGGACTTTTTCACAATAACTAAACAGGTAAATAAGCGAGAGACATAAATCAGCAATCTGAATCATCAATTGCTAGAAGCAACACCTGGGCATGGAGCTTAGCTCTAAGGAGTTATCTCTTTCAACATTAACCAATTCGATGATTTCACTAAGTGCTGAAGGTGATGACAAGGTAGCTACCAGCAACCAATTCACTGTTAATGCAAGGGTTTTGAATGTGGTGAAACAAAAAATTTGGTTCAATGTCTCCTGAATACCCACAAAACAGAAACTATTAAAGACATGTAGTGACATAAAGAAGATGGTGAACACCGTGACTCCATGCCTTCAGTAGATGAGAGTAACACACAGATACAGAACTCAAAATAGTTCTTGCTTTCAACATGATTTCAACCACATTACTAGATGAGTAACAGATATATTCTTTCCCTATTGTTATTTCAAACAAGTTCATCAAACTTCGCCAATTGTTGAGAGACTTCAAGCATATTCGGATATTCCTATCTTGATCTAATCAACCTTGCATTGAAACAATTCAAAATTCATCTGAATCATTATGACCTTTGAAGAGAGTAACCCCAAGAAAGTTGACAAGAATCTGTGTTTCATTAAACTAGGAGGAACATTAAAACCTAAGCAACTTCTTCCGACGAGAGCAATTAAATCCCGAGGAATGCCCACCAAAGAAATATTTGAAGTCTAGAACCTGTAGCTCTTGAGCTAGACATTTAAATACAATTAGCACAGAGAAGAATATGAAACTTCTGTGAAAACAAATTTGAAGCAATAAACCATAGATCTGATCAGATGATTGGAAGAAAAAGATCCAAATGACCTATAAACAAATTTGAAGCAATGCCTTCTTCTTCTGAGCCAAAAACTCTAGTAGATCCTGCAGCAAAGCCGCCGCAAACCACTCGCCATTGAAGAATCAAAAACCACCAATCCACGGTGGAACAGGGATGACCAATAGGGTTTCGCCATTTTATCTTTGTTTTCCAAAACAACAAAAACGAAAACAAAAACACAGAAAACAAAATGCTAGGGTTTCAAATACCTGAAAGGCTTCGATCTCCTCCACTTGTCGATCAACAAAAAAAAAAAAGAAGCCGATTCAACTTCAAAACAACACGAGACACCTTCAAATCAAAGAAAACAAAAACAAAAAAAACGCAGAAAACAATCCACTTCTTCCGAATCTTGAAAGCAGCAAATGGCAGCAACGACAGTTGGCGAGAAAGAGAGAGGGGGCTTTTTTGCTCTATACTATAGGAATCGATCAAAGTCCTGGTGATCCTTGGCTGCTATTTTCCAATACGCCAAACGCCGTGCGATGCTGCTTAAAACGATCCCTCCCTTTACTTTCTCTCTCCTCCTTGTTAGTTCCCTTCTTTTTATGAAACTCATTGTCCCTTCACCACGTATCTACGCTTCTTTTGTTACCCACTCTGCCCTTGATTTTTCTCGCTTGTATTCCCAAAATGCCCCCCACCAGACTGGACTGGTGGTGAGCTTGGTCTTCAGCCCTACAAGTAAACACACATGACATGATGATGACTCTGAACACAGTTGAACAGATCTTTATTTATTTAATAATAGAAAAAAATATATTTTGTCCTCTAAAATTATCACAATGTTACACATTCTTCCGATAATTTTATTTGCAATATATTGTTCTCTGTTGTTTTAAAATGTGATAAATAATACTCTTACATTCCTTAAACAGCAGTGAAGTAGACAAATAATGATTGACAGAATTATTTTTAATAGTAAATTAGATTCTCCATGTCTGTCCGTTCGTCCTCATATAATTTCACTTTTAAAACTCCATCATTAAGGTCTTATCAATAAGTTTCACTCTTAATTCTCCATTATTAGGGTCTTATTGATGGCATATCAATCGGGAATAGGTCTATTGATCTTTTCTGGTCTGTTCCACTGCCGGTCAACAGATGCAATGATGCTATTTGTTATATTTTGAAACTATAGAAGGGAAATGTGTTACAGTTAAAATTATAAGAGAACAATGTGTAACATGGTAACAGTTCAGGAGGCAAAATATATTTTCCCCTTAATAATAATAATTATAAGTCTTGTGTTTTTTATTTGCAAATTGTTAAGCAATGCATAGCCTTTGGATCAAAAAAAAAATGAATTTCAATTTAAGTAAATGGCTTTTGGATATAAGTGCTCCAATGGTGATGGATCCATTTTTTGGCTCGTCTCTCTATCTCTCTTCTCCCAAGCTAAACACAAATTTCTATATCATTTTTATGTGCCTTCGGATAAAACTAGATCAAGTTAAGCTTATGAATTGAACGTTGATCCCACCCCTTCCTTTTAAAGAACATTCATTTTAATCCATGTGCTTATATACTTCTCAAGATAACATTTGCCAATTTTTATGCTTCTTACTTTCCCATTAAAATCAAAATAAACTTACTAAAGTAGGTTAAAATATTCTAATTTTTCATTATGAAAAAAAAAAATTTACTAATTTTTACTTGTAAAAAAAAAGGAAAAAAAAAAAGAAAAGGAAGAGGGATGATGCCCACAGATGATTTCATAAATCAGAATAAATATGATTTAAGCCAAGTTATATTGGGTTTGCTGTGATATTTGCTTTAATGTTAGCAAAAGGTTTTGATCTCCAAAGAACAAAAATGAAAAATTACAAAAATGAAGAAGTACAACCAAAATACTAAAAAATAAATGTATATATAAGGGCCTGTTTGGATAATCTACCATATTTTTCTTTTAAAAGCAAAAAGAAATAAAAATTTTGAGTATATAAAATATTGATAGTTAATAACATAGTGTATTTATGCCTATTCCTATTAGGTTTGAGTCCATAGTAGTCCCCAAGGATGGGAGAGATCACTAATAAATTTCGTCCATCTAATTATCAACGTACCAAAATTCAATACCAAGAAATCTTCACTTCATGAGTCATAATTCATGACCGCTTGCTAATTTTTTACTTTTAAAAATTGAACTAGTAAGAATTAAAATAATAATAATAATGCTACAAAGAAGAAATAATGGTAATTTTGAAAAATCATCAATAAATAGTTTTGAAATTCACAATTTTTCTTCCTAGTAATAATATTTATAGTGATAAGTGTACTAATGCATAGTATTTTTTAAAAGAATATTAAATTCTTATTTTTACACTTCTAAAATAAAATTAAAAAATAATTTATCCAAACGGCATCTAAACTATCAATATTTAAATGTCATGGAGTTACTTTAACTCTTCGAATGGCAACAAAAGCTAGTCCACTAGGAATCCAAAACATGTCCAATTACATTATCTTATGCTTACCATAAAAGCCATGATTTCCTATAGGGAGGGGCTATATGCAGCACACCTTTTACTAAAGGCAGACTATTTTCTAAGTACAACTCACTCATTTGTATTTTTACTATAGGCAACACAATAAAAATTTAATAAATATACTCATTTTACCCTTTACTAAATACAACCCATTATATAATAGAAATACTATAAGCAACCCATAATAGATCAGAATTTATCAAATGACTATATTACCCCCAACATCATGAAAGAGCATCTTAAAGATGTTAGTTTGAAGTTTGTACTTACTCTAAACACTTTCATTTTAAATTTGTTTGTATATTATTGGTAAACATTATATTTAGAGTAAACTTGCTTCAAAACATGAAAAGTAGCGTTTTATAATCATCATGGTATGATGGTTTTATGAAGAAAAAAAAACCCATATTTTGATCGAAAAATTGAAAAAAAAAATATGTATTCGTGTTCGCATTTGGACTAGTACAACCGAATATGAAACTTTAGCATTCAGCCGTGGGAAACCGAATATGAAGCTTTAGTATTTAGCCATGGGAAACCGAATATCATTACACATATTCAGTTGTAGGAAACCGAATGTGGTCTTTTATATATATATATAAGTAGAGGACCTAACAAATAAAAAAATTAATAGTGAAAAATTTTATTAGTTTGTATACTGTATACAAATTGTTAAAATTTTTCACAGTCTGTATCTCATAAATCGACCGTCAGATCACTGTGATTTTTGGCATGAATGTAGTACATAGGAATAATATTCAATCAAGCGGTCAGTTTTTCAAAACACCTGATTTACATTGGCCAAAAGACCAAATAAAAAAAAATTCTGCACCATACATGAGCAGCAGCCAAACCAAAGTCCCAAATTTGACAATGGAAAACTCAAATGGGACCCATTAGGCAATCTGTTTGGTTGACCCATTTATATCTAAATAAGAGCAGGTACCAACCCTGTTGAAAAAAAAACAAAAAATTTTCAAAGGACAGCCTTATCAAGATAAGAAATCAATAATAGCTATAGCTCCAGCTTTTGGGGATACAATGGTATTCCACAGGCCACAGCCAATGCTTTCTTGAAGTGTTGGCATAAACCTAAATGCTTTATGAACAAGCAATAGCAAAGTATATTCCCACATGAAAAGAAAGTCCAATTTGGGTCACATTCCATTAATCACTTGAGAGTTCATTTTTAGCCACGCAATCCTTTTATAAGATGTGACTACCACACATTGAAAACTCACTTGTATCTGTAAGAAAGACCACCTTGCTTACCCAAAAAAAAAGCCAAAGACCACCTTGTATCCCTCTATACCTAATCCTTTAGGGGCTGTTTGGCAAACTTAAAAATCTGGCCAACTGATAATACGTTTGTATGGTTTTTATTCACTACTATTTGGTAAATGCAATTTTTCTGAAAATCAGTTCAATCATGTCCAGAAAATAAGGCATAAACACAGTTTTTTTCAAACCAGCTGGAAGGTGGTTTACATAAAAATCATATAACAGAAAGACATCAGAACTAGCCAGAACCAATTTTCAAAATTCCCAAATAGGCCCATATGGTTTTTATGTAAACCAGTTTACAATTGGTTTGAAAAAAACTGAATTTATGCCTTATTTTCTGGACAGAATCGAACCGATCTACAGGAAAAATGCATTTACCAAACAGTACTAAATAAAAACCAAACAGGCTTATCCTCAGCTGGCCAGGTTCTTAAATTTTCCAAACACCCCCTTATGAACAAGGAATGGAAAAGTATATTCTCAAATGAAAACCTAAAGAAAAGAGAGCCAATTTGGGTCACATTCCGACAATCACCAAAAGTAGAACATTGATACAATAATCCATCTTCTCTTCAACACTAGACAGGAAGTTCTAAAATCAACTGTATCATAGAACTTGATCCAAATTCCCATTAAATTCACCTTCTTCATCTCTGATACTATGTTGACCGTGATACATGGCACTTCATTAGATAACCAGCACATATGATATTACAGCACGATCGCTATGATGCGACAATGCTGATGAAAGGATCACGAACCATGATTATGAGTAAGTTCATGGGGCATAAATCAAGTTTCAAACCTATATAACAGTGGTAAGAGCCCAATTGATAATTTGCCCAAGCCAATCCAAAGTATAAAGTTCACCAAATATTGGTAATTCAATTCTTGGAAAGGGACAATTTCCCATTTTGATAATGATCAAATCTACATATAAGATCGCTATGCCACTACCTAACCAAAACACCAAATCCAGCAAAAACAGTAACAGAGTGGAAAAGATAGAATAGATTTAAGTCTCAAATTGCACAGAACATATAATTTCTATCTATTGAGTTTATTCCCAACAAAATATGCAAAGGAAAATAGATCTTTATCCTCTTCCAGACTAAACCTGGCTACAGCTATGGAACAAACACATGGGCCAGCTTTGTGAAATTAAACTCCTCTGTGAAGGAACTGCCGGACCCGGTTTAAAAAGGAAGAAGATCAGAAAAGAAAATTGATGTGGAACCAGGATTACCATGATTGCATGAGTGTAAAAGGATACAGACCATTGATCCTATCCATTGTTGGATTACCAAGCTTTATGAGCGCTCAATGGTTGCAGTGGCGACTTGGAAATGCCGAGGCCGTTCTGGTTCACCATTTCGTCTCCAAAAAGCCCTCCTCCACCAAACCTCGAACCCTCTCTGTATATTGGGACAATCTTCACCAGAATTTAAGAACCTGTCGAACCAAGCAAGCAAAAATTCCTGTTGCCAAGCTAGAGGTAGAGTAAGAATTGTGCTGCTAAGACCATCCTCAATTAGGTTCCTATCGAGGCCTCTTGACGCCCTCCTCATCCACCCAAAATCGTCGTAAAATGGCACCAACCATGTCTTCAAAAGCAAGCACCTTGCATCCTTTGAAGCCAATACCTGCCCCTTTCCAATCCCAACAAATAGCCGAGCTGTAACTCTGCTAACCTCATACCTATGAATTGCAGGCACTTTAGAGTGAGCATCGGACAATTCAGATTGAGATGCCCACGTCTTCAAGAAATCATCAGCAATCTGTCTGTCGATCAAAATATCTAGAATCCAATGCAAGTTATCAGCTTGCCTTGCAATCTGACCAACATCCTGCAAGTCAGAAGCTGCAGCCTGGAAAACATGGTGGCGAAGAAGCTGCAAACACTCATGGCAAGCCAAATACAGAGACTCCTTTCGAAGGTCATTCTGAGAGGAATTCTCCCGCAGCATTTTTGATACTAATCCTTTCATCTCTCTCCTCGCCTTCTCATCTTTGCCCTCGAGAACTACATGTAAGAGCTTGAGTAACACTTCTTCATTGTCATTGCCCTCTTCAGTTCCAGCAGCAACATCAACAGAAACCCTCTTAAGAACTTCACCAGCTCCAACACCTTCAAGTCGGAGCTCCGATAACAGGGAAGCCACTTTCTCTTCTTCATCTTCAGCCCACGGAGCAGCTTCCAAGTACTCCAAACAAGACAAAACCCCAGAATCGAATCCAATAGCAGCCGAAACCTAAACAGCCACAAGAGTAAACAGTTCAAATTGCTTGGAATCCTAAAATCCCTCAACTCTCTGATTGGTCACCGACAAACTAAGGAAAAGGGAAGAAAATAAAATTTTGGGTATTGAATTTCGTAGTGTTTCGATTCCGTAAAAATGAGAAGCTCACTTGAACTAAGCCAAATGTTTGAATGAAGCCCAGCTGAGTGAAGGTTTTTTATTTCTCGATTTTCAAACAATGGAAATCCCGAGATTCAAAATATCAATGTACGTTTGGTTCTCGGGAAAGGAAAGCAAAATGTATCGAAATGCAAAATAAAGAATATTATTTTCAAGCGTTTTCCTTTTCTTATACTCATTCTTGTTAAACTAGGCGTCCTTAATTTCAATTCTATTCCTACACTTTCTAAGCAACCAAACAGAGCATAATATTAACCACCCCAAAATTTTAATTGAACCCAAAAATATTACTTACCTTCAAGATCCCCAGAACTCTAGAAACATCCTCCTTCATCAGCTTCTTCCTCAGATCTTCACAGTACATCAATCTCAGCGTCTCAATGTAAATTTCAACGTCATCACAATCCGAAACATCAACACTGTACGGAATCGGCGACTTCTGCTGCTTCCACCACCCATCAGACAGCTTCATTGCAAAAATCCTACTATGCGCAACGAGGATCTGACGGTGCACATTCATCGAAACGGTAATTCCATCTTTCGAGCTCAATGTCAGCTTAATATCACTCGACGATGGATCATTGAACTGGTTGCCAGGACTGCGACTCGCTAAAATGTCCAATATTCGCTGTTGCATCAAGAGCTGCTTGTCTTGAGCTGAAATTGAGGGTTTATGACATGATACGGAGACGTTGCTTGAAGGGATCTGGGCTCTGAGGTTGCAATCGGGCTCGTTCGCCATCATCTCGAACAGGGTCGGGCTCGATCGGATTTTATCGGGCGGCGGCGGCGGCGACATTGGGTTCAAGAGCCCGGCGGTTAAGGCCGAATTGAATTTGCTGAAACCGGAGTGGAAAGAATCGTGACCGTTGATGGTGGTGGTGTGGTTCGATAAAGCGGGCGTGAAGTCCATGACTGGCGAGACCCGACCAGGTGAGTATCGGATCTTGAATGTGTATTGTGAGGTAGAAGGTGAGGGAGATGGTGGGTTAGAGATGGGAATTGTCGGGTCGGGTTCTTGGGTTGGGGATGAGGGAGTAGGAGGAGTATTTGAATTCGTACGACGTTGTGGTGGCGGCGGCGGAGGGGTTAGAATGGGTTTGGAGGCGGGGCAGCACCAAGAACTGTCGGGTGAAACTACAGTGGGAGGGTCTAGTTTACGGTTGTGGGTAAGATAATCGGTGGCGGTGGTGGTGGAAGAGGCGGCAGAAGAGGAGATGGTGGTTTCGCGGCACTTGCGGCGTTTGAGCTTGGTGGGTTGTTGGGTTTGGATTTTGAGGTGGGCTGTAGCTGCTGCCATGAAATGTAGTGTAATACTGTTTTTGTGTGTGTTGTCCTTTAGGGCAGTGGCTGCATGAGAGAGAGACACGGAGAGAGAGAGAGAGAGAGAGAGAGGGGGGGGATCGTTTGATACGAGAAAGAGAAAGAAAAATAATTAAAAATGGCGGTGGATACGAGACACAGAGAAGAGAGTTAATTCGAGCAAGTAAAAGACATGAAGACAGCAAAGAGAGTGGAAAGCAGCATTTAATAAGGAGGGAGAAGATATGGGATGATGAATTCTAAATATCCGTTGCTTTGTTTTGGTAGCATTGGTCTCATCCCCTCCTAAGCTTTAAAGCTAAAAAAGAATATATGTATGGAGAGACATATATAGAGAGAGAAACAGGAGAGGGAGAGGGATGGGTGGGGAGAGAGTCTTTGGGCATGGATGAGATGACGTATCCGCCAATGAGGCTTTGGTTTTGTCAATTAAGAAAGCCAGAGATCCCAACCCTACCATGCCACAATGTTTGGCCTGCCTCTCTCTTTCTCACTCCACTCACTCTCTCTCTCCTGCCGTAATATGTTAATGTCCTTGTTGTTTCAAGTAGAAACTTTCAACCCTTGAAAGCTACTTGAATTTGAAGAGGAGGAGCCAGTTGTGTGTCTCAATTTGTAATTTTGGATTTATTTGGGTTTCTGATTGGGGCGCTGTTACTGTTCTTATGAACAGGGCGCCCAGACTTATTGACCTTATATGGTATCAATGAAAAGTGCTCATATTCAAATTTTTAGTGGATTTATCATTTATCATACACACAGTTGGAAATGATTCTGACACCATTGATTAAAGGACCTCAGGCTCCATGAGTACAGTAGCCACTCTAAGATCATATGAGGTCTAGGTGAAGAAATGATTTTGCTATTTGATCATCAAATGGTACTCAGTAAATAAATTTGATCCAAGTAAACTTGATTTAGCCTTTTGAATGCTTTGTGGGGAATGATCGAATTTGGATTACTAGAAATCATAATATATAGCAAATTAGTAATACCCGATGGTTTTGTAGTTTAGGTATCTTCGCTGTCAAAAAAAAAAAAATCTTGAGTTCGAGCATATAAAAGTGCATCGATACCCATTTATCGGTATTGAAAGATTGGCGAACATGATCATTTCGCAGAACTGTTAAAAAAAAAAATTAGGAATCACAATAGCAATAGCATAAAAATGTTTCTCACACAACAAAATATTAGACAAATGCTAACACTTTCTCCTAGTGAGAGGTGAATTTATACCGCTAATGATACATTTATCATTCTTCTTTGTCAAGAGAGAGAAACTATACAGCGCATTACAATATTATTATGTATGTCCACCACTAAATTCAAATGTACATGTTTGGACCCATTTGATCAATGAAACAATACAAATAAATTCTTGTCTTAAGTGGAGATGCATGTGAAATTGATTTGGAGCCTTACAAACTTTTTAAGAGTCTATAACCTAATTTTTAAAAGTTTGCGAGGAGGAAGAGGGTCCCATAGAAGAGAAAAAACCTCACAAACACTGTTATTAGCTTGACATTTTTACTGCAGTGAATAAAAATGCTTCATAGTGTTTACTTAATTTCACTACGCGATATTATTAGCTTACATTTTAACAAGGGTCAACAAAAATGCATTAAAGTACTTTTGCTTATGGTGCATTTGGATAAGCTTTTATTTTCTGTTATTTTACTTTTAAAAGTAAAAAAATGAAAATTATTTATATTTTCTATTGTACAAAATTTTGATAGTTACTTTTAAAAGTTGATAAAGCAAAAACTTCTTACTACCTCAACTTTTTAAATTAACTACCAAATTTTTTGCACTAAAAAATTTCATATTTTTACTTTTAAAAATAAAAAAAACAGGAAGTAAAAGCTTATCCAAACGTGCCCTTAATAAATCTAAGTATGTTCCCTTCCAAGTAGAGGATCTCGATGCCTTTTTAAGACACAATTTGTTACGTGCCAAAGTTTGCGACCTCATAGTGGGTTTGTGAACGGGTAGAGAACAATGATCGTTCTTGCGTTTTCTACCTATGATGGTAATTTTTTAGGATACTTTGAGGGATCCTAGGCCTCCTTAATTGGTTTAATTCGAGAAAAACCACAACTCTCAATCAACACAAGGTTGAAGATAATACTCATCAGATAATTTTATTCTTGGCCTCAAGCGTTTAAATAGCTGAACAGCCATTACAATGAAAGGCATTTCTCAATTAAGGAAAGCAACATCTACGAGAATAATAAAGGCCATATTTATTGAAAAGGAAAGATAACAATTCAGCAAAAATTAAATAAGGCAGCTGGCCAAACTTTCTCCATCATTCATGGGGACCCTAACACAATTTCAATAAAAATACTACTGTCTATATTTTAAATTAGAAAACTACACAAATGCTTTTAGATCTAAAACATATTTTATATTAATTTTGGCCCTTATATGATCTTTTAGCTTAATTTTAAAAGAGGGTGAATGGGTGATGCCTCATTGAAAAAACAAAGGGGGCCCAAATGGCTGGTTAAGTAGAAATTAATAAATTTCAACAAGAGGAATGTGAATGGGGACAAAGGAGGTTTCTGATTATAAATACAATTTCCATCACTTTGAACTTTTTCTAATTCCATTGGCTTTTGGCTTTATTTAGGTATCATGTGTTGGTGTGACTTGTGGGGTACTGCTCTCCTCTCAAGTATCTTAGTTTCTTCTGCAGTGGGGGAAGAATCTCACAAGTGCTTGTTCATGATGTAGTTTGATATGTGAATTGTGATCCATCTAACGTCTTGGTGGGCCATGGGCCCCATTACCCGTATTCATTGGCCCGACAATGTAATTATTCTTTCACCCTTTTTGAAATATATATACATTTATATTTATACGTAACGTGAGGTTCTCTTGACACATTATTCTTACCGATGTTTTGATGTGCAGTCCGTAAAATCTAATATGAGATATAGATTTTTTGAGAAATGGACCGTTGGATTAGATATTTCGTTTATATACATTACGTATGCACATTGATCCGACACTGTATTTTAAAATACTGATATTTTTTTTTTAAAAATAACCTTTTGATCAATGTGATTTTTGGTAAATAAATATATATAAGCAGAACATTTAATTCAACAGTAAATTTCTTAAAAGACTATTTCATGTTCGGTTTTATAAATTGCTTTCAAATCTTTCTCTCACAGATTTTTTGAGCTTATATACATTACGTATGCGTATTGATCCAACGGTGTATTTTAAAATACTGATACTTTAAAAAAAAAAAACAACCGTTTGATCAATGTACTTTTTGATAAATATATGTATATAAGCGGACCATCTAATTCAACAGTAAATTTCTTAAAAAACTATTTCATGTTCAGTTTTAGAAACTATTTTTCAAATCAAGTGTAAGATGTTTTTTTTTTTTTTTTTTGGATTCGAGGATAAACCCTCTCAGTCTGTCCTCTTCCGACTTCGGAATCAATACCTAATGCCGTTTAATAAGAGTAGAACCGAGTGGCAAACTCCGAATGTGTATGCACAGGCTCCTCAACACACACACCAGTAAGACACGGACTCGCATAGTGGCAGAAATTTATGCCCACACCCAGATTTAGGAATTGGTTACCCGTTACTGGAGGCATGTCCTACCAAGTATAAGATTAATGTGTTGATCGAAGTTGTAACACCCCTAACAAACTACCCCCAATCTGTTGGGTGCCACATACACAAATACTCGGTGCTTATCTCTTTGTAACTGTTGATTTGATTTGATAACAGTTTGAAATGCGGAAGCTTTAACAAACCACGGAGTAAAGAAATTTAGATAAGCACAAGTACTAACTGGCCTCAAGTACCGGTCCCGTAAAGTACTTAATATAAGATTTAAACTTATAATCATGCAGTCCAGTCCAAAGTCTTCATACATAAATTTCAAACCACAACCTCCAACACATATCCCACGGCAGTACCTCCAGCAATCCACAAAAACAAAACCAGGTGAGCAACTTTATCCCCACAATCTCCATCCAGCTAAGATTCTGAAGGTCCTAGGGGGGAAAATGAGGGGTAAGCAAACCACTATGCTCAGTGAGGTTTTCTAATCTTTTCTATAACGTCAATAACTTAAAAGACATATTCAATATTTCCACAAATCATACATCAAATGATAAACAATGAAAATATATTTTTATGAACATTGTTCCATCACCACATGATTCAATTTAATCATATCCAATAATTCATGCATGTTTTATGCATATGTCAGGTATCCATGCTATGCTTTATGCAATTATACCTGCAAGGCTCTGTCCTGCTCAACCTGCAAAACATAAAGATATCCACACACGGATGCCTGCCTCATTTTAGGGTACTCAACCATCTCGGATGGCTACCTCATTGGGTACACAACCATCCACGATAACAACATACCTTAACTCCCCGGCGGTTAATAAGTATGTATATCACCC
The DNA here is from genome assembly GCA_017140935.1 of Hamamelis virginiana. NCBI lineage: Eukaryota > Viridiplantae > Streptophyta > Magnoliopsida > Saxifragales > Hamamelidaceae > Hamamelis > Hamamelis virginiana. The sequence continues at coordinate 489,168 of JAESVK010000813.1, forward strand.
CAAAAACCTTGCCTAAGTAGCCTAGCCTCTTTCATCCGTCCCTTGGAGATCAGTTTTTGTTCAATCATTTTTGGCATGGTGATATATTAGTGCACTAACTGTATCCAAGATCCATAGTCCATCGGTCATATCCCACCTCATCTCATCTCAGTCCCTTTTTTTGGGAACTTAACTACAGTTACATAATATGCATGACAGTTATATAAATGATATGCATATGAATCATTCTTCTCACTTAACTAGAGCTATCACATGTAACTGTACCCATGTCATATGCCAATGTATTGTGTTACAAGTATAGCAAATATCTCATGCATATATTTTTTTGCACAACAATCCACTACATGCGTATTTTGATGCATAACAATTATCCACATGCATATATTTTTATGCATAACAATTCTCCACATGCATATATTTTTATGCATAATAACTTAACATGCTCCAAATATAAATATCCTGTTATTCAGAATAAATAATAACAGCATGTTATGAGCTTTTCTACTTAGCATACTTTAATTCAAAAGAATCAAGATAATCACTGATACATTCATAATGTAACAGAATAATAGAAATTATTATTTTTACTGGCTTTCATATGATTTTATATATTAACCACATAGTTCCAAACATTTCCCTAAGTCCACAGCATTCATTTCTTTCACAGAAATCTTAACGGACTTATTCGAATACCATTTGGTGTCCGAAAATCAATTTCAAAAGCTTTACACCATAAAATCTTAAGAATTTAATTTTTCATGAAAATAATGAGAAAACCATTATTTTAATTTCATAAGAATTTTATAAGTACATTTGAAAATGCTCAAATTATATTTTAAAAGAGAAAGTCACAATTAGTGATTTAACTTTGAATGTGAGGTTTATAATTACATAATATTCCAATAAAATTTTCCACAACTCATGCATCATAAAAATTTACATTTTTATACTTCGAAAGAGTACACAAAATGCCCATGAAATTTTCATGAAATTTGGAGAACAAATAAACATTTACACAAATTTTTAATAAAGTCCAATATGCATTTTTCTCCCAAAAATTTTATATAAACTCATGTAGAAATGCTCAACCCAAAATTTTCTTTTCAAATATATTAAAACATGTTTATAAATGATAATAAACAAATTTGGAGCAATTTAAGCTCATATAGGTATAATACCCAAAATTTCATATTTATGATTCAAATCCATCCAAAAACAGTTTTTAGTGTTTAAGCCGTATCTTCTAGCTCATTTATCCAAATTTATTGAGCTTTAGTGTTCTGGAAATAAGACTCGAAGCTCTACAATTTCATGTTTCACAACCGTAGCCCAAATCCAGTGTTTTCATAGTCCAAATAAGCAATTACAATAGCTTTTCTGTTTTGAACGAAAATATTTTTCGCTGAAAAACCAGTTTGAGTAAAACAGCCATAAGTTTTCACAAAAAATTCCAAATAAGGCGAGGTCAGATTCGTTAGAAAGCTAATTGAAAGGCCTACAACGTTCATGAAGATGGTTTAGATCAATTCGGCCTCTAACCGAGTCAAAAATACCCAAACAGAATGCTCTGTTTTGGAGCTCAATTGGTTCCAGATTTTCCTAAAATTTTCTAGACAACTAAACACACTCTCTTTCCTTCCAATTTCACCAAATCATGATATAAATTCATCAATTAAGCTAAAAACAAGATAGAAGAGAGTAGGAACCTCACCCAATTTCGAAATTGCCATAGTCATGAAGCATTCCACCCGATTCTCTCTGTCCCCTCTTTCTATTCTCTCTTTTTCTCTCATTTTCTCTTCTTCTTAGCCGTGTCCAGCAGCTGGAATTTCCCCCTCTTGATTTAGTTATATTACATGAAACAAGCCACATGTCCACATGTCCTCAATTTTCTAACATAGACAAGTGGCCTCATCATGCCACATGTCCTTAATTTGCCACATCACCCATATTTGCCACGTGTCATCACTTTAAGCGATGAGTCATCACCTATCGCCACATGTCCCAATCTAATTGATTCACTTGGCACCCTATTGTTTGTTTTTTGCCCATGTGACGAGGGTTTATGCTAGTCTCCTACACCCCACAATCAAAACCACACACATAAAGTGCTATTTATGCACTTAATATTTTATAACTTAACATGCTCAATCTAATTAATTGGGAACATTATCATGCCCAATTTAAATAATTGGGAATATTATTATGCTCAATTTAAATAATTGATAACATAATAATTTAAAGCATAGCTAATTGAAAACAATAGTATACCTAATTAATTGAAAACATACTAATTTATAATTCAATAGGCTAATAAAATTTATCATATCCAACTTAATCAATTGGAGATATTATTATCTCTAATTTAAATAAATAATTATAAATATAAAATTAATACCATATAAAAATAAGTTAACATAATTTAATAAACAAGCACATAATTATATAATTAATAATTAAAATGAGTGGAGTCTCACATAAGTGACCCTTATATGTATTCTATTATATGAAGAGGTATCATGACCTAAATTGATGAGAGTTTTTTATTTTTGGGTGAATTTATTGCCAGTGGGACCCATAAAATGGTAATGAAATGATATGAGTCCTGACATGAGCACCAACATCTATGTATGATCCATTGGATGCTTCTTCCATTTTTCATCATCAAAATTTTTTAAATTATCACATCTCATTGAACCGGACAAAAAAATCTTTGTGTGGTCAAAAAGACTAACCCTTCACGAAAACAGGATTGGTAGATTTTGGAATATTTCCTTGTACATGTCAAAAGGTCATTTGGGCCACATAACCCCTTTTTGTTTCTCTCTTACATTCAACTTATTTACATTTCTTGCATAATTAACAATGTGTTGTCTGTTTTTTAAAAATGGAAAATTGCTTTAATGTTTTAATTATTCCAATCCATTTATGTAAGATGAGATTCATGCCTATGTGACATGAATTTGAATTTGATGTTCATCACCCTTTTGATCAACACGGTATTGATCAATATAGTGTGTAAGTTCCAATTAATATAAAAGTTTTAGATCTGAGTTGATTTTAGAAATAATAAAAATACAGAAATATTAATAAACCTTCATATGGCCGGTAGTAAAACAAAATTTGAAAATCTGACCATTCGATTATAAATCCATGTTATGTATGTTACACTTGTCGAAAATCACAATGATCCAACGGTCAGTTTCTGAAAAAACAGACCAATAAAAAATTATGATAATTTGTAAAATAATATAATCATAGTTTTTTACAGTGATATTTTTTAAATAAAAAAAAATCATTGGATCACTGTGATTATTACTACAATAGTGAGTGAAAAATATAAGATTATTGCTAAAAAAAATTTAAGTATTTTTTTTTTTATTTCTCATGTCATTTTTTAGGACCTATTGTTTGGATTCACCATTCATTGGGATCATGAAGAGTGTCCATTACATAAATAATAAGAAAATTACCAATATATAAATATATATTGAAAACAAAAAGAAATGGAAGACACTGTAATAAAAGGTGCTAGTGCCTAGTGCATGGCATATGACAGAGTCCCCCTGGCATTAAATGGAAGGAAAGTAATAAAAAAGAAGTAAAGTTTAATCCATCACAAGTACATGACCCAGTGGCCTAAAAAGTTACCATATATACACAATTACACATAACCTTCCTTTCTTCTCAGGGCCTTACTCTATCTGTCTAATCATTCATAATAAAGTTTTATTAATTAATGATTATTTTTTAAAAAAATTAAGCCAAAGAAGAAGAAGAAGAAGTTGGTGTGGTCTTAACTCTGGACCCATTCAGCTTGGTTGTTTTATGAATTGTTTTGGACTTGGGCCCAGTTTAAAACAACTCATTATCAAGCTTGAGCTGTTTTGAGGGAGACTGGTTGTTGCTATTAACTAGGTTCCTTTTCCTAAGAAAGAAAATGATTTACTAACATTGTTTGTAAATGATTTAATTCTTTGCTTATTTTTCTTGAAAAGTCTAAACTTGTTAATCAATTGATCCAAAAACACTATACATTTAGGGTCTGTTTGGCTGTATCCTGGATCATGAATTATTTCATTTGTTTTATCACAGTGAATGGAGCAATTTAAGAAAGTAACCATTATTATAAGGGGCTGTTTGGTAAACATAAAAACCTGGCCAACTGATGAAAAGCCTGCCTGGTTTTTATTCAGTATTGTTTGCTAAGTGCCTTTTTTCTATAAACCAGTTCAATTTTGTTCAGAAAATAAGGCATAAACACCTTTTTTTTTCAAACCAACTGTAAGCTGGTTTACATAAAAACCATATAATAGAAAGAGATTAGAACTGGCCAGACCTAGTTTTCAAAGTTCCAAAACAGGCCCTAAATGATTGCAAGAAATATGAAATTGGGTTATTTCATGAATTCGTAAAATTGATCCTATATTATAACTTCAAAATTCCTTTTAATAAATTAAATCTATTCAAGATGATGCATTCATACCTTGTAAAGCTATGCAAAATGAAAATTCATGGAACCATTCAAATTTTAGGAGACAATCAAACAAGATCTTATGCTTCTCTTTAATTTTTTTTCTCTCAAAATTGTCGCAATTTTACGCGGTTGAGGTACAATTCACTTCCTTTCTATAGAAGTTGGTCCACAGACCACCTCACCCCACACTAAACAAGTTTATACCTAAGAGGAAACTATTTAGACCCATTTGCAATGATAATTTACCTAAAATATCATTATTGAAAAAAAAAAATTGTGTTTCAATTCTTCCTTAACAAGGCACCTTTAAGTTACACAAGTTATAAACATCCAACACTCTATGAGACAATCAATAAAATTGGAACAATACAAGGAAGACCCGATAGGCCTGCAAATGCAATTAATGTAGCAAATTTGCCAATTTAGGCCCAAAGCCCACCAAACTTTCCCCACTTGTAACACTCTCAAGTCTAGAAGCCATTTACATTACATTTTTCTAAAATTACTTTAAGAGAATTATTTCTTCACATATTTCTTTAGAGTTATATTCAAATTATCTTTTTGTATATCAAAATTTTAGTACTAAAAGTGATTGTGGCAAAAGTTGGCACTTTTGATGTGAAAAATTTGCCAATTTTATTGGCCCTCAAGACGTCTAAAATTGATCATCACTTCATCTTTTACATCAAGTGAAATTTTGAACTCTAAAAGTAATTTTAAGAAAAGCTAATGCAAACGAGCCTGTACTTCAACTCACGAGCACAGCAATTGATTTCTCAAGCAAACATCATTACTACTCAAAATCATTTGGAATCTGAAACATTATTACTAGCTTCTTATTATAATCCAGGCCTATAATACCATTTTGGGTACAAATTACGTCAATCTGGGCCCGGAGCCCACCAAACATTCCTCAACTATGATGCTCAATGCTACTCCTGGTTATAACAATCCATTCCTTATCCAAACAGCATTACTACGAAAAACACGTTTGAATCCGAACTTTAATTATTCTAAACTAATCAAGTTTCTAGAGTTGGCCTGGCAGCAAAGGGATGAGGTGTAAACCAGGTATTCTGAGTTCGAAATCAGACAAACTCTCTTGACCGGCCACCAGTCAGGACTAGTAGCTTGGACGTTATACGATCCCATGGAGCAGTGGCCTCGTGTGGGGAGCGAGAATTAATGGAGCTCCGACAGCTCAAACACCTCGTTGCTTGGCAAAAAAATAATATAGAATAATGAAGTTTCTCCAATAATTTGGGTGATTATCTGTCATCCAAACAAAATATATTTCACTCCAATTTTCTAACAAAAATGATGCAATGTCTGTCTCCAATGAATGTCTCACATGGGGCCTTGTGGAGTGAATTCAATGGTGTTTTCATGTAATTTAGTAGAAAAAGAATCTGATAATTTTTATATCTAATGAAATTTAAACACATGATTGAAATGGAAGGCCTGCATCATACACATGGATTATATAATGGTATTCTGTTTTTAATGACGATTAATTAACACACACACACACATATATATATAGTATTTATTTTGTATTGACTTATAACACACACAAAGCTCCCGGAGAGTCGGACAATCGAGCATGATGTATTACACACTTAATAGAGTGGAAAGAACATGATTGGTGCAGTCAGGCTGTAATTGCTGGGATAAAGTTTAATTCATTAATGGAGTTTTGAGTATGGCTGTTGAATTTTTAAGTATTTTCCACTTTATAGCACTGCAACAAGTCTAATAATTAAGGCCGGAAATTCAATCATGCAAAGCTTGGCCCAATGTTGAAAGGGAAAAAAAAAATCACTGAAATCTGATGGCTAAGGATCATCCACTGGGTCAATTTTCTGCCGTAGAGTCACAGGTACAGGGAAGAGAGAGAGAGGGTCACATGAGTTGATTTTAGTAATAGAAATACATGAACATTCAGGAGAGGAGGGGTTAGGTAGAAGAAGAGCCAACATGACCACATGGCAACATGACCCACAATTCTGACTGGTGTCACTGCCAATATCGTTATCTTTTCATCACATTGTGACTCTGGAAATCTCCACATTCACTTACTTGGCCTTTTTCTCTAGTGGGGTCTCAAACAACTATATAGCCCTAGGATTCTCCTTTTTAGACTGGCCTTAAAAGTTTATGCCATGACCTTCTGCTCGTATAAAGCTATAGATTGATACACTGAAATCAACTTCAATGTGCTGTCAAAGCCTAGTACTCTTCAATGAATGAATGAGAGAGAGTGTTTCAAGTCACTTTCTGCAATGCTTTCTCACCCAAACATATATACCTTAATAAAGAGTAAATCTCGTGCTCAGAATTGAGAGTCCTGACAAGACACAAACTATTTCTCTCAGTAGAGAGTAAATCTCTTTGAAATTGTGGGAATCATGCGCTCAGAATCGAGAGTCCTGACGAGACACAAACTATCCCCCACATGACAGCACGAGTATTAGTCTGTATTTTAGACTATCATTCAAGGAGTATTCAGTGTCTTGTGGGGTACATGAGTGCTCGCTTGTTTAAAATTTTTTTTTTTTTTGTTAAAATTAACCTTCTTTTTTCTTTTTTTCTTATAAAAGTTGTTAAAAATAAGAATTCGTATGCTAGTGTATGGCCCTGGGGGGTCATGGGAAGCCTGCAATAATGCCTATCCTAAGATACAACCAAAAGAAATGATGAAGAGGGAGGAGGGAAATTAAGATTGAATGTAACAAGTGAAAGGAAAGTGAGAACATGTTACATCAAAATAAAATCACAAGAGAATTGATTAGAACTTGTAAAGGCAAAGGTTAGATAATGACAGGTGGAGGAGAAAATCCAAATCAAGAGTCAAAAGAAGAGTACAAACCCACATTCAAGAAAAGATAATGTTTTCATAGACTCTGTGGTGAGAGAGAGAGAAAGAGATTAAACAAGGATTAATGTGAGTTAATAATTGTGATTAGTGATGGGTCCCTTCCTCCAAAATATTCCACTTATTAATTCATGGGTGGTTTAGTTCTGGAAACAAAACGTGGGAGAACAGTTAAAAAGTGCTGAGTAGGCTGGGGCTAGGTGTTGGTAAGTAATTAGCAATCTAGTGTAAGCACTTGTCTAGAAAACCACATTATATTTCTCTCTCTAACTGTTGAGGGGACAGTAGATGCATGATTCTTTCAGTTCTTACATTATCATTACATATCTGTAATTCCATTTTTTCCTATGCTGCAAACTGCTAACACATCTGTAATTCTATTTGAATATTTAATCAACTAAAGCTGCTCATCTCTCTGTAATAATCCCCTTTTGTCTCAAGCTCACCACCAGTACTAAATGCCTTTCTTCATTGGGAACAGAGACAGGGAGAGAGAGAGAGGACATTAATTTTACAGCACATACAGAAAGAACATCTAAGAGAAAGGACGGCCAGGTAACTAGTTTTGGAGTCTATATGCATGGTCCAAAACTATGTTGCATAATGCAGATGCGAATGAATTGATCTGTCATCACTCTCAACATGGCTAATGCTGCTTTAAAAATCAGGAAAAAAAAATGTGGAAATTAGTTACCGGATTTTTATAAAATTAATATGTTGATTAAATTAATTAATTTTGAACCACGTTTATGCAGGAAAGAGACATGGGCCTTGTCAGTCTATTGCCAATGATCAACGTGCCATCACATGTTAATATAAGAAAGATCCCAAAAACCCCTCTTGCATTTGCTTTAGATTAATGCACATTAATGGTTAATTTGTTTAATTAAATATTTGGTATTTTCCTGCCATTTTTGCAAAGAATGGACAATTTCTGACATGCAAAGTTGGGTTGAGCTTAATCTTTTAGTTAGCAGTAGACAGGTTGTGATGCATAGTTCCAACTTATGGCAGACAGATTCTGATCATTTCCTAATTAAATAAGGCAGAGTTGGAATTAATCGCGTACAAATCATGTTAGTTTTTTTATGATTAAATCTAAAGAAGATAATAACAAATATACCGAAATCAGAAGTGAGTGAATTAAAAACAGCAAGTGGGATTATTTTGCTTAAGATACTTGCACAGCACTAAATTAATTAGAGTTATAAAGGAATCAAGGTTGGATTTAGCTGGCCTACTGACAATTTGATCCTTTTAGGTCCAAAGTTCACTGAGCACCCAAAAATGTTACCTCTACCCACTTTGATTCAGAGTCCTTTTCTTTTCTAGGTTGAATATATATATATATATATAAACCTAGTGCTTAATTGATGCCACAGAGGACATCCATTATTTACAACCTAAACCCAAACCCAAATTGAACATTCTTATATATGAGTAAGAAAATTCTGATATAATATAACCTGCAAATTAAGACAATATAACCTACAAATTAAGACAAGGAAAAAGACAAGGAGAACGCAGAGAGGGTGGTGACTTGTGAGGGGTCGGGTCTAGGCGGTCGGGGAAGGTCACCCCACCCTATGGGATGAGGAGAGAAGGACTGCAAATGGGGCAGGGTATGTCGTGGCAGTGCCAGACACATTGCAGAACGGCCTGGCAATCAGGCAAAGGTGGGCATGCACTTTGGACTCACATACTGCCACCCCTATTCTTCCCATCCAACCCATCCCTTCTTGGCTGCTGGCCCCACCCCTCACTACCCTCGCCGACACCCTTAATTCTCCCTCTCCTCCTCTCTCTTTTTATAAAAAAAGAATGATTGATCTACTGTTTGATAGGGCCTGTCCAAGAGTAACCTCATTTACTTAAGTGATTATTGCTGTGGGAATCTCATGGATGAATTCAATTAAAAAGGGTCAGCATTGATTGAGTTGTATTTATTGCAGTAGAATTTTAGAGTATTTTATGTCAATAATCTTGAATTTTTGAAATATTACGTGAATGAACCGATTTAAAGATAATTACAAAGATAAACCTATTATTGTTTTTTTTTTTTTTGGACCAAAACATCCTTCAAATGGTCAAAATTTGACTTTGGCTTTTAATTTTATACATAATTTCCAATTTTACATAGAATTCCAAATTTTACAAAGAATCCCCAATCCCCAATATTATACAGAACCCCTAATTTAACACAGAATCAGGTTTACACATAATTCCAAATTTCCAACATCTCGAATCAATATTTAATGCTAGTCATTTCATGTTCCCTGGTAATAATGGATTTGAAATTAGAGATTAGGGATTCTTAGTAAAATTGGGGATTTTGTATTAATATGGAGATTGGAGATCCTTTGTTAAATTGAGAATTCTATTCATTTATGGGGATTAAGACTTCTGTACAAAATTAGGGATTTTGTTTAAAATTGGGGATTGTTAACCAATCTTTTAGAAAATAAAATGAGTTTTGATCGTTTACTTGGTAAAATGGGTATTATTTTGTCCACATAAAGGTGTTTTGGTCCAAAAAAAAAATATTTACGTAATTATCTTTAGATCAGATTCGTTCCGTTCACATAATATTTCAAAAACTTAGAATTATTGAAGTAAAATGCCGAAAATTTTATGGAGTATAATAATTAGCTTTGATTTTTTACATTCCGAGAAATGAAAAGTTTAAGTTCGACTTCTCTTATAAGTTTAGTCATCTCATTAGTTGACTATTTTAAACATTAAATGATGTGGAGTCAACCGTAGTCTTATTAGTATTCAAAGATTAGTCGAATTAAAGAATTAGATATATCATTGATGGTTAAAAATAAAAATTGTTGTAGGAGGCATTTCTATGTTTCTCTAAAGAAAAGGCTCCACATTTTCCCCTAGCAAATTAGGTACTCCAGCAACTATCATGTTAATCTAGACCCATTTTCTTATATTATAAGGTGAGATGGTTTTAATTTCAAGCCTCTATCTTATAATAAAATTATTTTTTAAAAATCTCAAACTATCATTAGATCAAGAAGTCAGTTGGCAAAATAAAATTGTTAAAGAAAATGGTAAATTTGACTTCACTGCAAGTTCAGAGTGAACTGCCATTCCTAACTAAAAAGTGTGATTCATATACACTCTTGAGTTAATGTAATAAGTAGCATGTGGGTAATACTTACCTCTTAATAGGTGAAGAGGAGATTCTTTCATAGGTTTACTCACATTTTGTTTACAAATAAGTAAAGAAAATTAATCATTTGTATAAAAATAAGGACATTTTATCGAAATAAACCCGTATTTTATAACAATTATGTAAAAGAATCTGACTTATTAATATTTACAAACGATCCCCAAAAAAATATATAATCCCCAATCCTCAGAAATACACATAATCCACAAAATTACACATAGTTCCCAATCTTCACGTTTAATTGGAATCCCCATTGTTGCTAAGAATCCTCAATTCTCAACCACTCTGTACTAAAGTAGATATTAAAATATTATGTGAGGGTATTTCGGTCCAAAAAAATTATTTTCATAAATATTATTAAAGCTGGTTCATTTTCCTAATTATTACAAAACATGGGTTTATTTCCGTAAAATGCCTACCTCTTAATAGGTGAAGAGGCGATTAATTGTAGCTTACTCACATTTTGTATAAAAATAAGTAAAGAAAATTAATTATATATATATATATATATATATATATATATAAACAACTAAAATAACCCTACCATAACATTTTCAATCTACTACAAATTCAACAAGCCAAGTCGCTTACGACTCTGGAGGACTTTGAAGTGGTGGGGATCGAGGAGAGAGAGAGAGAGACTTTGTTTCAAAGTTTTGCACACGGCCATTTGATATGTTGGTGGCATTTTGATAGAGAGACGCAAAAATGACACCATAGCACCAAATATATATATATATATATATATATATATATATATATATATATATCACCCACTAGCCATAGACTACCCTCTTCTTTTCCATTCATTGGTTTTTTTTTTTTTTTTTGCCCTCTCTAATGTCTCTAGTTTTTTGTAGGCTTCCCAAATGGATGATTGGTGGAACCTAAAGCTAACCAAGTTCTTAACTTACTTTATGATAGCCTTTTCTTTTAAAGAGGGGTGTAGATTTTAATCTTGATTGAATTAATTTTTTAATATAAATAAGATCGTCATTCATTCTGTATTGATCAACGCTCAAAATAAATTTACTTTTCGTGACTATTTCTAAGAACAAGTGGACAATCAAATTCAAGACTTTGGACCGCTGGTCCACACTACATTACTACAAATTGAACCCTGCCTAAAATCAACCAACCTCATCAAATTCTTGCACATTAACACCTACCTAGATAGATAGCTAGCCTACTATTTTCCCCCACCAACCTATTCAAAAGGACTGCAATCTTCATTCCTAGACTTAATGCTTGGCTCTTTGTTTCATAAATTAATTGCCATGGTCCCTATTGATAATGTCACTGAAAGTGCAATGTAACCACTGCACCATTAATAATATATATTCCATCACCACAGAAACCTTCAAAGACAAACTTTGTTGTTAATGAAACGCATTGTCAGCTGTGGGGTCAAGCAAATGTTGGTGTAAATGCTTTAGAATAAGGCAGGATTGTGAGTGCATTTGTATTTTGTAATCACAATCATCATGATGTTTTATTCCCAGTACTAAGAAGCCTCTTTTCCCTAATACCTGCATTATGCTTCTCTAAAATTTCCACTCAAATATTTTTCCTTTTTTTTTTTTTTGTTCAACAGTAAGAGTGTCCGGGCCAACTTGCGCGCACTTCGACTAAATCCCTCCCTGGCGATCTTAAAGGCGCACTTCCCCACATCGCAGGAATTAATTCCTAAAGTGCTCCCCAGGGAATCAAACCCTGGTTGATAAGATAGAGAAGCTCTCCTCAAAATATTTTTCTTTTACCATCAATGTTATGTCCCTAATTTTTATATTCCTAATCAATCCAAGCTATTCGCTTTTTATTGATGAGGTAAGAAATGGATGAGCTAGCGACCCAAAAATAAAATAAAAATGAAAGACTAGGACAGATTATTTGATTTTTATTTTTATTTTTTATTTTTATAACTTATGGTATCTTGGGTCTACTTCAGGTTTGGATTTATACTAATTTCTAAGAATTGACGAAATCACGCATAGCACTAGCCATATGACTAATTACTGAATTAAGGAGACATTCTTTAAGTACTTAAATCATTTCCTTTTACAAAAATCAATATTTTCTACACATGTAACTTCATCACAAGTGAAGGCCCTAATGTCCATCACAAGGAGTACAACCCCCATTGTAAGAGAAACAATAAAAGTGATATATATGGGATATATCTCACTAGGGACAGATCCTATGTCTCTTATAAGGAGTACAACCCACATTGCAAGAGAAACAATAAAAGTGATAGGATGAATAGAATAAAATTAAAATTTTAAAATTTTAAAATAAAAGATTGAAAAAAATAAACTAAGGACATATGAATTAAGGGGAACATTTATGCTAATTTTACAATAGTTAGTTGCAATAGTACTACCTGGCCTGCATCATTGTGAGTTTACAAGAGCAATGTTATATTGATAATTAATTTTAGGAAATGCGATGTATGGGTCAAAGAAAAAAAAAATGCAGTGAATTTTAAAACTATTTATTGATGAATTTCCAAAACTATCATCATTCCTTCTTTGCAGTGAATTTTTATGTTGGAGTAAATTATTTCTTTATTTAGTTTCAATTAACAAGTAATAATATATACCATCTTTGTTTCATTAATTTCATCAAATTTCATGTGGTAAGTCAAGCCATTAACCTTTTTCAAATGCCCAAGAAAAAAAAAAAATGTGCTGTAATTATAGGTGCCCATTACAGTACTGAATTAGAGTTCAACGTACAATCATCATCCTGTGAATGGGGACAGCAGAGGATGGGGACATATGAATATTAATATGAATGTCCTAAAATAATTCATTTTACATATATTGACTTTAGTAAAAATTAGCATAATTTTTTAACTAACTGGAATATATATTTTGAAAAATTAATTATCAGATTACATATTATTTCTTGTGGATATCATGTATGCTAAAAATCAGAGTAATCCAATAAATGTCATAATTTTTCACATTGATATTTTGAAGAACTTACCGTTGGATCATTATAATTTTGACATGTATGATATGTACGAGAAGAATATTTAATTCACCTTTTGATTTTTAAAAATATATATTATATAATTAGTTAAAATTATTGTACTAATTTTAACTAAAATCAACACATGTGCACATTATGATTACTCTATGTACACATCTCTCTTTACCATTCTGATGTCCCTTCCTTGTCATTCTCCAGAAGCTGTGGCCCATTATGGACATTTCATGTTCTTCACGCCTCTATATAATGTAACCTATCCCTCTAGGCTCTTCCTCTCCCATTCCCCCTCCCTCTTCTCTCTCTCTCTCTCTCTCTCTCAAAAATCAAAAATTAGTTACTGTTTGATACTAACAACAGAGAAACAAAGCAGAAACAACACCAAACACAGCCTCATACTCGTAAGTCATAACCCATCTTTCTCTCTCTCTATCTCTTTACACTTTCTCTCTCTGCACCATGGGCTTCCCAGTTGGCTATACAGAACTCTTCCTCCCAAAACTTTTTCTACACACACTTTCCCTTCTGGGTTTCATCAGAAAACTCATCTCATGCCTCTTCACCTATATGGGTCTCGGCGACTTCCTGGAACCCGACATTGTCTGGCCGGACCACCCGACCCATGAACCCGAATTCCACTCCGTTTCCGCCGTCCTGATCCGGGAAATCCTACCCGTCGTGAAGTACTCAGACTTTGCCGCCGGCGACGGCGACCCGCCGGACAGCTGTGCAGTTTGCTTGTACGAGTTTGAAGGAGAAGAGGAAATCCGACGGTTGACGAATTGCAGGCACATATTTCATCGGAGCTGTCTGGACCGTTGGATGGATTGTGATCAGAAGACATGCCCGCTTTGTAGGACGCCGTTTATACCGGATGACATGCAAGAAGCATTCAATGAGAGGCTCTGGGCTGCTTCTGCAATTCCTGATTATTATGGGGACTATTCCCCAATTACTGGTTTGTAGTTTTCAGAAATTTATTAAAAATTGAAAATTGGGTTTTTACTTTGGGAGGGGTATGGTTGATGACTTTATGTGTATATACAAACACAAAATTCGATAAATAATGAAAATTTGAGTCTTGTTACCTTAATTACAAGATTTATATATATATATATATATAAGGATTTTTTTTTTTTTTTTTAATTTGTTCTTTCTTTTAATAAGAGGGTGATTTAAATTCAAGTTGGTGAAATTATAGAGACAACAGAATGGCTAAAAATAGACTTTTGCATTAAAAGGAAGAAGAAAAGTAAAAGGAAAATCAGGAGAATTGGTTTGATGAGGCAAAAAATAAATAAATAAAGGGGAAAAAAAATCATTGTGAAACAAATAGGGCTTGGGTTGTCCCATGAAAATTGAAGGGTTCCATTCATAGTTTGTATTTATATACAATTAAAATTGAAGGATTCCATTCTTAATTAGTTTATGTTTTATAAATAATTAAAGGTACAAATTCATTATTTTGAATGAAATCATTGTGAAAATTATGAGCAATCATCATAATTGATGGTGTAGGGCCAGTTTTAAGAATCCATGGAATGCCACCATTCAATTCTTTTCTTTTCTTTTGCTATCACTTTTGATGATGACAATCATTTTTTTTAATTGCATTATTTAGAATTATAGACTTGTTCACAAAATCATCCTTATACCACAATAAAGTAAATCAATTTCAATACAAGGCTCATAGGAAAATAATATGATCCATCATCCCCCACAAGTCCCATGGGGCTCTAACCAATTTCCTTCGTATTTTGTTCAAGGCCATGTCATTAAAAAATTTCATTTACAAGCACTGGCGGATCCAGTGTATGACCAGGGTGGGCACGTGCCCTCCCTCAAATTTTTTTTAAAAAAATTATTAGTTATATATAAATTCAAAAAATATAGATTTGCTAAAGTGCCCACCCTCATTTTTTGTTTTAAATCCTTATCTACGTTTTCAAAAAAAAAAATTAAGGAAGATAAATCTATCAACAATTATATCAAACACCCTAAACAATCCAAAATTATAGCATTTACCACAAATAACAAACAACCAAATAACACAAAAAAAAAAAGGCCAATAATATCTTAAAAGCCCAAAAATAAAATTACAACAACAAATCAGCCCAAATAAAAACAAATCAGCACAAATCAGCCCAAATAAAAACAAATAAGCCCAACACAGACTTGATTTTAGTTCTATTATTATTATTATTTTTTTTTTTTTTTCAAACAAATCAGCCCAAAAATGTAAAACACATCACATACTCAGATTGACCGATTACCATTCGAAAGAGAGAGCGAGAGAGAGAGAGAGTGAACGGAAGTAGATCGGCTCCCTCCCGTCTCCACGGCCACCGATCCACCGTCCACGGCCACTGATCGGCTGATTCGGCTCTTGTTGAAGCAGATTATATATATTAAAGTTTGAAATCAAAATACAAAAGGTGCCTACCCTGAATGAAATTCCTGAATCCGCCCCTGTTTACAAATGTGCAACCATGAAATCGCACATAAATTTTATATATATATATACATATATAGTTTGGCTTATGCTCATGATATTGTACATAAATCACAATTATCCATAACTCATGCTGCACGGATACAATGTTGCACGCTTGAATTGACCAACAAAATAGTAACATGTTCACTTAATTTATATATCAACCAACCTAAATTTCGTGCATAAATGTCCATAATTCATGCCAGCACAGATACAATATGGCATGCCTAAATTGACTAACAAAATATATCGTGCATAAATCACATTTGTCCATAACTCATTCTGCACAAATATGATATGGCACGCCTGAATTGACTATCTAGTAGTAACCTATTCAATATATATATATATATATATATATATATATATATATATATAAACCAATCCAAATATTTATCTCCCAATCAATTGAAAAAAAGGAAAACATTCTTTATTACAACCATATGCTAAATGGAAGATAAATGAAAAAGAATATTTTTCAAGATTCATGTACCAAAATTTTGTTGCCTCATCTATGCATGTCAATGCAATGACTAATTCATACTTAGATAACAATTTGGCTATGACCAATATTGAACAATTCATTGAATATTAAATTTTATACTTTATGAAATCAATAACTTCATTAATAAAGGTTTTATTTTTTAATCTTTTAAAAAATTAATATAATATTAAATTTTGCTTTTTAATCCTTTTAGTTGTTAATTATTATTTTATGTAAATTAAAAATTTTAATTAATTAAATTGAAAATACTTTCCGACAAAGAATCAGTACCGTACCCACTCCTACCCAAATATTATTAATATTAATATAAGCCGACGGTCGCGTAGGAAAGCTTCCTTATACGAAACTTCCTTGTGATGCCACGTGGAATCTATCAGATGATTCCGTGTGTGTTTTTTCAAATGACACTGATGGACCCACGTGTTTAAGGTTTGTCTTATTAAATAATAAAATAAAATCATTAAGAATAATCAACACCTAATAATCCTATCTGTTCCTTCTTCATATCTAAATATATATCTGGGATGGTAAAAGTAAATTTAATACAAATTGTAATAGTTTTTAAATATTGTTGGATCAGATACTCCTCTTAAATACTTTATATCTCTCATAAATTACAGTAATTCAATAATTAATTTTTTAAAAAAAAAAAATTGACTGAAAAAATTATAATATTTTTTCAAAAAAAATTATTATTTATTTTACAGTAATATTTTCGATAACCGATTTTTGGATCATTATGATTTTTAGCATATATAATATATATATAATACGAGTATTTAATTTAATGATCAATTTTTTAAAATTTATTATGTAATTTAGTGATAAATAAAAAAATTAATATATTATATATATATTTTTTAATTATGGATAAGTTTTTTTTTTTTTTTTTTTTTTTTTTATGGGTCAACCTCATCATTTTCTTAATATTAGGCCCACTTGTGTGGAAAATAAGCTCGAAATATTAGTGAGTAAAGTAGCCACGTCAAGTGGGATCCACACATTTATTATGGTAGGGTCTATGTACGAATTTTTTTCTCAGGATTATGTAACTTATTTTATAAAATAGCCCCTCTCAACCTTTTCTGTTTTCCCTTTCTAAATTTGAAGATTCTTTCTCAAATTGCAGTAAAATTAACTTATCATTTTCATTGATTAATGTTAGTATTAAAAATTTTATTACGTAAGTGAGGAGAAAAATTATGCCGGCTTAAGACTACAAAGTTATTGATGTGGCCAAACTTTCATCTCACATGGCTCCTATTTGATCAAAACAAAATAAAAATCTGGTCTTCTTTCCATGGAATCCATTCAACCTATATATATATATATATATAAATGGTCCATTGGGGTCCTGACCCCATTTGGATAAATACAGTCCACTTATCATTGAGATAGTTGGGACAAGTATTTTGAAAAATGACCGTTGGATTAGATACTCCTGTTATGCATGTCTTGTCTGCCAAAAATCACAGTGAACCAACGGTTGGTTTATGAGAAAACTTATTGTGAAAAAAATTGACATTTTATCGTTCTTTAAGTGTCAGTGTTTTTTTACAGACAGTTTTCTCATGAACCAACCGTTGGATGACTGTGATTTTTGGCAGACATGACATACGTAACAGGAGTATCTAATCCAACGGTCAATTTTTCAAAATACTTGTCCCAACTATTCCAATAAGGAATGGACTGTATTTATCCAAATGGAGTCTGTACCCCAATGGATCATTTCTATATATATATATATATATGTGAATATTTTTTCAATCCTTTTTGTTTTTGTTTCTTGGTAGGAGCAAGTGGGAATAGCATGAAGGAATCCTTTGAGTGAAAATGAATATTTTTTCAATCCTTTTGTTTTTGTTTCTTGGTAAGAGCAAGTGGGAATTGCATGTTTATCATGCATGAGAGCAACGGAGCAGCCACGGCAACCCCTTTTTAATTTTTTGGATCCTAGGAAGGTTGAGGCATTTTGGGCACTGACTCTTAATGTGGCGGTTTATGAAGCAAAAATGGAAAGAGTGGAGATCTTCTGTCCCACTTTTTATATACTATTTCCTATCCCCTCTCACAAAAGTCCACCTTAAAAATCCTACATTTTAATAAATATTTATATTTATATTTTCAGGGTGAACTTTTGTGAGATGAGACAGGAAATGGTACATAAAAAGTGGAACAGAAGATCTCCACTCAAATGGAAATGATTGCTAATCACTGTATCAACACTATTGGTTTTTAAATTTTATATA
Organism: Hamamelis virginiana; assembly: GCA_017140935.1. NCBI lineage: Eukaryota > Viridiplantae > Streptophyta > Magnoliopsida > Saxifragales > Hamamelidaceae > Hamamelis > Hamamelis virginiana. The sequence goes on from JAESVK010000813.1 coordinate 507,943, forward strand.
TATATATATATATACAGAAATTCTCTTATGAGGATCACCTTACTTTAAGCTAAAGTAAGCATCTAACAGTAGAGCCGCCTGTGATGAAATTTTGGAAAACTGACCGTTGGATTAGATACCCCTATAATGTATGTCATGCCTGCCAAAAATCACAGTGATCCAACGGTTAGTTTATGAGAAAACTGACTGCCAAAAAATGATAACATTTTAAAGAACAAAAAAATCATAGTTTTTCACAGTCAGTTTTCTCATAAACTAACCGTTGGATCACTGTGATTTTTGGCAGGCATGACATACATTATAGGGGTATCTAATCCAACGGTCAGTTTTTCAAAATTTCATCACAGGCGACTCTACTGTTAGATGCTTACTTTAGCTTAAAGTAAGGTGATCCTCATAAGAGAAAATATATATATATATATATATGATGAGTGTTTTGAGATTCGACTGTTGGATTAGATACTTTTTTTATAAATGTCATACATACTAAAAATTGTAGTGATCTAACAGTCGGTTTTTAAAATAGAAAAAAAGCAAAACTATGTCGATATCTAAAAGTGAAAAGTATTACAGTTTTTCATAGTTTATATTTTAGAAACCAGTTGTTAGATTGCTGTAATTTTTTATAAACATGACTTATATAAAAATAATATTTAATCTAGCGATCCATTTTTCAAAATATCTATTCTGTATTGACTAAAAACCGATCTCCTCTTATAAACGTTTATATTATATCAGTGGAAGACACCTTCCAATTTTGACATTGTCAAACAGTAAGGAGAAAGATAAGGTTGACACGTTTGTAGAAAATTAAATGGGCATTAATTTAGCAGGTAAAATGATTCTAGAAATGGTTAATGTTTTAAGTTCAAAGAAGGACTCTTCAGTCTTCATGACCTCTGCCAATGACATGGGCATGACTCAAGAGGCCATGCAGTCAAGGCAGTTTGGTTTTGGATGTAACCAACTATTTTTGGAAAGCTGCTTTTGCTGATTGAGTCCATAAACTGTGAACCGAAACGATCTTCTAAATTATACATATCAGGATTATAAAAATTTTAAATTTAAATAAATAATTTCCATATAATATAAATTAGGTTTTCTTCAAAAAACTAAAAATAGATTCAACGAATTTTTTTTTTTATGACAAGGGTGTCCAGGCCAATTTACGTGTGACTGCAATACCAAACTAACCAATGACACCGGGTAAGATGTAAGGCAAATATCCTAGTTCAGGAGACTCGAAACAAGGACCTCGAACTTGATATGCTGAAGCCCAATCATTTGAATTACCCTCCTGGATTGTCAGGTCATAATATCATATGGCATGTATCCTCACTTTTCAAAAAGCATATGGCATTTATCCTCACTTTTCAAAAAGAAATTTATGATTGAACATGGGTTTTGGCTCCGCAGTTTATCTCTTTCTTTATGAGATGAGATTTGAGATTCTATTCTTCATGGATGAGAGAATTGATCCATTTGTTATTCATTTTTCCTATTAACAACTAACCACCACTCCTACTAATATATACTGTAAAAAATTATCGAGATCCACTTCTTAATATTAAAGAATTTGAGATAGGATTAGGATTTGTCTTTTGGCAAAGAAAAAGAAAAAGAAGCTATGAATCAGGTTCTTTATAAATAAATAAATAAATATATTCTTGAATTATAAAAATTGAACAAATAACTCTTCTAAACTACAAGCTAGACTCACAATCTGGATGATTTGTGTTTACTTTTTATATTTTAGAGAAATTATTTGTTTGTTCTAAAGTTCAAACAGATTTTTGTAAAATTCACTTATAATTTAGAAAGATTATTTATATAGTATTGAAATCTAAGAAAATATATTTTTTTTATTTTTATTTTAAAGGAAGTCTAAGTAAAGTTTTGTCACACTTTACGACAAAAGGTTATTAAAAAAAAAAAAGGTTTAAATGAATTTGACAGATTTGAAAAATAAAAAAAGTAGATTCATAACATCCCATGAATCTATAGGAGCTGTTACAGCAAATTTGTCCGTAAAAGATGGTATCTAATTCCCTATAAGAATCATGTGCCACCATTCTACTTTATCTTCTTCTTTTTTTTTTACATTTAACATTTCCTTTTTAACTCGATCAAAATGGATGGGCATGTCCTTTAGTAAATCCTGAAAACTTTTAGGACATGAATGTGGGAGAAAACTTATAGCATGATATGGCATGCAATGATTGATTATCTATTGGATTTGATGGGATTCGATCATGGGGGCCATCTGTACTCTGCACTGTTATATGTTTCAAGCTTATATAAGCTGTGTCACTAGTCGTTTAGTTTAAGGGACAATTCTCACCATCTTTAAAACTGGAAAGTTTGAGGTACGAATTCAATATGACTTTTTAAAAGGTTAGGTTGAAGGGACCTATCATCTTGTGGGGGTAAGAACTAAAAACTATTCGAAGTGAAAGTCATCAAAAGTCTTTGTTGATCCGATCGGGTGGCCGGGTCTCAAATCAACCTGTCGGTGGTTGCCCAATCAAACCCAGTCCGTATTTAAAAATACCAAATAGTTAACCTGAATTTAAACTCAGGTTGAGCTCTAGTGAGTTAACTCTCGATGAATTCAGGTTAAGTTGGACTTTGGGTAAAAGGCTTTATCCCTCTTTAAGTTGAACTTGAGTTAACCGAGTAACCCAGCTAATCTGTTCAAGTTGGAGCCCTAATTCTTCTAGTATTCTAACAGTAGTCATTTTCCCAGAAAGTTAAAATTACATACTGAAATTAACAATACCAACATTTTTCGCATTAGTATGTAAATATCAACAGCATCGAAAATAGAGGTTTCTATCCACATCAAAAACACTTGTGGCATCCTATGGAACAAGACCACAAAAGAATGAACTCAACTCAGATGAATCAATGAGCAAACCTGTGTAATCTTCACTTATTAATAACAAGTAAAACAACAAAAGTTCCCAGTACCCACACAAGAAACTAGAATGCGACAAATGCAGGTCCTCAAATCTGTAATTACAATTACAAAATACATATTGAAGCTCATATTCAAATATGCATACACGCAGAGGTGAGGGAAATAAATGACAGGCTAGGATTTTGTGTTTTAAGTATTAGTTTGTAATCTACGACAAAAATCAAAGCACACATAAATCTCTCAATATACCAATCAACCCCCTCTCTCTGCAAGTACAATCTAATACAGAAGTGCCTGCCTTAGTTATGCCCAGGTTGATAGACAGTGAAAGGATCACCTGTTATAGCCAGAAGATGGATAAGCAGGTGGAGGATAAGTGGATGGAGGGTAACCGTATGGCTGCTGCCCATATGCTGGTTGAGTTGGGTATCCAGCTGAGGGAGGAATTGGCTGATCAATGCGTGACATCTGCTGAAACTGGGGCACTGCCATCACTGGTTGTGGCCCAAACATGCCATCACGCTTGTCCATTTCGATCTTGTGTTGTGTCTGTAATACTCCAAGATAACATTAGTTAGTTTAGTATGAAGTAATATTTAGACAATAATATGGTCTCCCAATTTTGCACATTTTGTTGCGTCTCTTGCATACCTGCATACATGCACAAACCCTGCAGAAAACAAAATCAAACAGTAAAATCAGTTTGATATTTCCACGTCACTTTAGCTGAGGGTTCCAAAGGGAGTAAGGAAGGAAAGCCTTACGTGCAGTAAACCATATCTGCCAAACAAGACAGTAACTGAGAAGCCTGTTGAATTTCATCACTTCCAACAATCATCGCAACTATGGAGAATATGCATGCCACTTGTTGGAGGCAGAACATGAAACCCTAGATATCAGGAGGCAACGTGTTCAACCAAATGCAAGTAAATGTAGACAGATTAATACATGTGCATGCGCGCAGAGAGAGAAAGAGAGAGATATATATATATGGAGAGAGAGAGAGAGTACAATAATGCAATTATCACATCGTGTTGTCTGTATGTTAAACTCATCTTGCAACAGAAAACGGGTTGAGGCTACCGAATTTCCAAAGCAGAGGAAAACCTGGAAGTTTACACACAAAAATGGAGTTAATAACGGCAAAGCTTTGTACAGCTGAGGCACCAACTTAAAAGATTATTGGCAAAGTACTAGCAAAACAACTATAGTGTTTTATGAATTTCTCTGACATAGCCATAGTGTTTTAATCCTTGAATGGCTCAAACAAGACAACGTAGTCATCATTGATGAAATGCAATATTGTATAATGAAATGCAATATTATATAAAAACAAATTGAAAAGGGAAATGCATTTATTATGTCTATAAAGCTAGGTTTTTTTTTGGTAAATAAGAAATGGCTAGGAGGGGCAGGTGACAACCTTTAGCCGCCCCTGAGCAAGACCTCATTTTTATGAAGTGATATTTAGACAATAATATGAGACTCGAACCCAGGACCACTATAAAGCTAGATTCAAGCAAGGCTCACAAACAGTGGTGTTTTATGGAGATGGATTGTTTAGGTGATACAGTGTACTATATTGGACTTCAATCCTTCTCAATGGAGATAAAAAATGCATCATAATTCCCTTGAGGGGATTATAACAAGGGGATCCCCTCTCCCCTTGAGAACCAAAAAGAACACCATTTTCCATCAAATTTAAGAAGTGCTAGTCCAGTGCTAAATTTCACTGATGACTGTCTTGTTGGGGTTGTTTATTATTTATTTATTTTTTTGTTCCTAAAGCTAATAGAAAAACCTGTCGCAAAGCTTTAGAGTTGTCGAAGATTTATTTGCCAAACATTTCCCATGATATAAGACGAGATATTTCAACTTACTTCTATTCCTCTAAGCTAATCACCGAAAGAAGTAATTGGGCTTACCTCTCATATTAGGAAAGAGTAATAGACACACTTCTCTTTTCACATCTAGGATAAGAGCACCGCTTGAATTCAGTCGTGGTAACCATCTTTTCTTTCTTATCAGGAAGCCTAATGTTAATCAAATCAGATATTGAAACGTGTCCTTATACAATGTCTTCCTTCCAGCTCGCTCTTCATTTCTTGGAAGCCATTAAAAACCATATGAGAAATTTTTTTGTCAACTAATATAGTCACTACTTAATGGACTCCATTAGTTAAATGGTCAACCATATGTCAAGCTAACAGCAAGGACCTTTTAAGGTGAAGGATCTAGTTCTGCTTATCTAGGCCTATTCTATGAAGTTAGGGTGCAGATTGGTTCGTTCTCCCAATGGGCTTTGGTTTATAAAACTAAATATTGTCGCAACACTAGACATTTTTAATGCTTCATGTAAACCTTCTCATTCTAAAGCCTGGACAGAAATCCATAAATTCCTGCCTAACGTTATTGAAAGTAGTAGATGGATTGTAGGGGATGGGACCAAAGTCAATTATGGGATCATAAATGGGTAGGGGATTATACCCTTAAATCTTGTACATCACAACCACTACCACCTAATCTTCAGGATACCACCATTAGTAATTACATTGACTCATATTCTAAAATGTGGCAACTTACTTCAACTCATATCTAACCCATAAAAGTTATAGATGTTATCAGAGGTATAGTGGTGCTGCATATCCCCTAAGTGATGAAATAATCTGAAGCCTTTATAAGAATTGTAGTTTTTCTCTTACAGCACACACACTAACAAACAGAAATATAATTCAATATAAAAAATGTTATTTATGAAAAGCTGATAGCACTCATATGATCATGGAATGTCCAGCTTGTCAAGTTCATAGGCTTCAACCTGCTGATTGGTTAAATGCCCTTGGACTTACCTTCATCTTGTTGATGTTTATAATCTTAACAAAATAATTTTATGATTCATACATCTTATCATAGTTTACCTAGCAAGATTTTTTCCCCACCCTAATGTGGTTCATGTGGGAAGCCAAGAACAAAGGTGTATTTCAAAGAAAACCCATCTCATGTTTACACATAAAGAATCAGTCCATTAAATAGAACTTTGATTTCCTTGAAGCTAATGGCTACTCGTCCACATCACAGAGTTATACTCCGAAGTCACAGAGTTATTCATATTGCTTGGTCCCCTCCCATTAGTCCATATTTGAAAACCAAGGGTAGATGGCACATTGAAAGGCAACACAGGAGTCACTGACATAGGTGAAGTTCTTCACGATTACAATGATTTATTTATCAAGGAATTTGCGATTATATTCATATCACAACCAATATTAATGCAGAGTTGAGTGCAATTAGACATGGACTTCTCCTTGCTATTCATTTAAAAGAGTCTCATGTTCATTTGAAAATAGATTCTTTAGTACCATTATTTAATCTCCTTCGCAGGTAAAGGACCATTATGCACCAGCATCAGCCTATACTGACAGATTGCCTTCATCTTTTGCAGGAGCTAGGACCGGTCAAGCTTTCTTTTAGCTTTAGGGAGGCAAATTTTGCGGCCAATACTATGGCTTCTTCTGCAGGAGAAACCTTACTTGTACATAGATACTAACTCTCCTCCTGGTTTATCTCACATGTAGCCACTGTTATTTTTTCCTTATATATATATATATAGTTTGTCTGTGGAAAAAAATAGATGCCTACACAAATCTTGAGGAGGAAGAAAAAACTGTTTCTGCCAATCCAAAGGACAAGTATTAATCAAATCAGCAGCCACAGCCAATCCATCCTTCAAGAAGTCATGCTTTAGAATTATATAGGAGTGTGATGAAATAACCATGTCTCTAAAAAAGTTCTAGATGAGTTGATTGCGGCTAAATTCAGCATAAATTCAGGGGAGTCAGAGAATCTAGAGACCTAAGAAAGTTCAATTTTCCAACTCAGCCATGCTTACAGAAAAGTCCTGAAGGCTTTCGAAGCATCCTGTTTCTTAATGGGTGAGGATGATCAAAGGAAATATATTTCTTACAAGCAAGAAAGGGACACAAACCATCCTGCGGCTGGGCAAGCGATGACATTCTTCAGGAATCTCAGTCAGAAGGCACAGGATGGCAAGTCATAAACTGTGGAGGAAATCCTTGGGGCAGTAAAGCTCAAATAAATGATTTCCAGGTATTGTAATTGCTTCTAAAGAAGAGGAGATCAAAATTCCTAGTAGACTGGCTAAAAAGGCAGAGGGAGAAGATATCAAACAGTTTTCTGCTGGCTTTAGAGATGAACTGGAAGATGTTTCTAATTTAGATTGATGCCCTGGCTAGTGTACAAAGACAAAGTTCCAATTCCTCTAGCTTCTCAGAGGAAAAGAATTATTGATCTTGGGGAAGAACCTTAAAAGATAAAATCAGCCACATGCAACAATCAGGAAATGCTATAACCCACTGTACAGTCTCTTGGGCATCCAAATGAAACAATCCCCCTATTTCTTTGTCTCATCTCCCATCAATTGATCTTATAGTTCCCAGAAAAGAGAGCAAGAGCTTCTCTCTTCATTCTATTAATCAGTTATGTAATTTAGTTCTCCAAAAAAGGAGGTGGGACAGTATAAATTTAAAGGCAAATAGCGTGTTAAACCAAAAAGTTCCACGAGAAGTAAAAATACAATTAAAACAAGAAGCAATGACAGCCAAAATTTCCTACCTCAGTGCAAAGGCAAAATTCTGGACATTTACTTTCTCCACACCGGCCGCTGCAGGGCATGTAACCGGCACAACATACATACCTATGGCATACAAGAGGAAACAACATTATATCAAATGGTCACTTCTGTTCGGATCAGACTTTGAGGGGGATAGAAAGCATAATTACCTTGACATATCATTGTAAAGAGCTCGTTTACGGAGCAAGTATGACACGCATGGCCCACTACAACAAAACAAAGATAAATTAGATGTACTACAATGGGAGGAAAATCACACCTATAACTAGGTAGCATGCCAATTCAATAAGTAATCAAAACTAAAAAAGCCAGAGATTGAGAATGCTAAGATTAATACAAAAATTGTGGTATTCAATTTTCTGGCGCAAGAAAGAGATCAAGATGGTTTTAAACGAGAAATGTCATAGATTCGTTTTTTCCTTATTCAAGATTTTGAGGAGTCATTCCAGTTATACTAAAGACACTGTAGTTCGCATCTTACATGCATACTTCAATGTTTGTTTCCGGGAGTTGATTCCGATAAGCCAAAATAAAGAAACCTTCCGGAGATGCAATAGAGGCATGCAAAATTTTGATATAGTAGCCAATACAGTCCATGACTCTTAAACCAAGAAAAACCATGAATTTAGTATATTAGTAGCTGTTAGAGTTAGTAAGGGTATTTTTGTACTTGCATCTTATTATTTTCAGTATATATAGTAGTGATGAGGACTGGAATAGGTTAAGTTCCAGATTTCCTATTCTCTCCCTCACCCATCTCTCTTTCTCACGTATCTCTCTCTTTCTTCCCTTCTCTCAAACCCTATATTCAATTCAACTTGGTATTAGAGCAGAAGAAAAAAAAAAACACAGCATGGGGTAGGCTCCCAGTCGAATCAGAATCCCCCATCATCATTAAAAAATAATAATAATAAATAAATAAATAAATTATGGGGTAGGCTTGCCCCTCTCTCCTGAATGCAGGGGTATTTTTGTTGAAATTTTTTGAATTTGTTTGATGGGTATTTTGTATTTTTCTTTGATTTTCGAAATATAAGAACCTATTTTTCATATCTGAATTCAAGGGTGTTTTTGGGAGTTTCTCTTGGTCTAATCCTTCTCCCTAGGTGCCAACTAGCCTCTTTGAGTAGCTCCTTGGTGTTTGTTTCAAGAATACATGGTTGTAGTCAATTTTTGAGGTTTTTGGAGCCTTTTTGGGTGTCGGCAGCACTACTGGCCTTGTTTTTGGTTTGTTTTTGTGTGTCCTATGACCTCATGGATGCTATTTTTGATGTATTGAACCTCATATAGGCTTGTGATGGTTGGATTTGTGGAGGTTGCAGACGTTAAGTGCCTTTCGGCTACTGTTTTCTTGCCCATTATTGATATAGTTGGTTGTCCCTTGCGTGTTCTTTCATCCTTTCTTCGAGAGAGACACTTTTGGTCCTTAGATTTTCTGCCTTGGTTGTTGGTTACTTCTCTTGGGTTGATATGGCAAAGACTAAGGTTGATTCTTCGACTTCTTTCCTTAAAGATGATGACACACCGAAGGCTATTACCTCTAAGAAATTGAATGGTGTTAATTACTTGGCTTGGGCTCATGCGGTGAAGATTTTTTTGCTTAGCAAACGAAAGCTCAAGTACCTCATTGATGATGCTCCTGCATCCACGGATTCTGGATATGAGACTTGGATGTGTGAGGATTCTACTGTTATGGGGTGGCTTTGGCATAGTATAGAATCCCATATTTCTACAACTGTTGAGTTCTGTGATTCCTCCAAACAGATTTGGAATTCAGTCGCCGAGTTGTTCTCCCAACAGAGTAATGTATCTCGTGTCTTTGAGTTATATGAGTAAATTTTCTCTGTTAAACAAGGTGATAAACCTTTATCTGAACATTATAGCATTTTGAAGGTTCTCTGGGAACAGTTACTGCAGCTTTGCCCGTTTACTACTGATTTGGATCAACAAAATAGGCATTAGGAAGATTTTATGATTGCTTCTCTTTTATCCAGTCTTAATTCTAATCTTCGGGGTTTTAAGGATCAAATTTTGGCTAGTGAGACACTTTCCACCTCTGCTAATGCTTACTCTCGATTGCTTCGCTCAACTCTGGGAACCTCTTCGATTGTCAGTCATTCTCTTAGTGTCTCTCTTGAGCAATCTGCCTTAGTTTCCCGTTCTAGAGGTCGTGGTTTTGGTGGCGGCCGCTCTTCTGGTGGTCGTAGATTTTTAGGCACTCCTTCTGGAGAACGAGTTAATGTGTTTCGGGACACTCCTCGTGGTGGCAGTAATTTCATGGGCCGTGGTACTCGTTATTGTAATCATTATGGGGGCACTAATCATACTGAACCTTATTGCTGGAAGAAGTATGACAAACCGAGTCATGCGAATCAAGTTATGGATGATTATGGACAATCCACTTCTATTCCGGTTACTCCATCTGAGATGGACAGGTTATCACCACTTCGTCCCACACTGAAAATCCTTCCTCGTTTGCTACTATGGTAGCCTCAATTACTATCTCGTGTATTGCCAGTTCGTCGCCCCCTTGAGTTATTGACTCGGGTGCCAATTCTCATGTGAGTTGTATACCTTCCTCATTTTCTGCGCTAAATTTTGTTAATCATCAAATTGTTTTAGCTGATGGGTCTTCTTGTCCTGCTGGTTGGCAAAGGTTTCTTCACCCTTCTCGCTCCCTCACTTTGCCTGATAGTCTTTATGTTTCTAATTTTCCTTTTAACCTACTCTCTGTTAGTCAACTGACTAAACTTTTGAATTGTTTAGTAACTTTTTTTCCAAATTCTTGTGTTTTTCAGGATCTCACGACGAAGAAGATGATTGGTTCGGGCCATGAGAATGATGGACTTTACTACTTGGACACTGATATTTCGCCTGCTTCCTTTGCCTTGACTGCATCTGTTTCACCCTCCCAATGACATTTTCGTCTTGGACATCCCTCTTTGGCTCGTCTCAAACTGGCTGTTTCTGGTTTAATAAATGTTTCTAGTTTAGAGTGTGAGGCATTGCAACTTGGCAAGCATCACTGTAGTTCTTTTCCTGTTATTCGTCATGGTCGTGAGTCTGCGTCTTTTAATTTAGTCCATACTGATGTTTGGGGTCCTTCCCGTACTCCTACTATTTCTGGTTTTAAGTATTTTGTTATTTTTGTGGATGATTATTCTCGTGTGACTTGGTTATTTTTAATGAAAGAGCATTCTGAGCTTCCTGATATTATTTCTCGTTTTTATAATCAGATTCGTGTTCAATTTGATAAGCATATTAAAATTATTCGATCTGATAATGCTAGAGAATATGTTTAAACTGCTGTGGATTCTTTTTGTGGGGCACGGGGTATTATTCATCAGACCAGTTGTGCTCATACCTCTCAACAAAATGGGGTTGCTGAACATAAACTTCGTCATTTACTTGATATATCTCGTACTTTAATGATTAGTATGCATGTTCCAAAGTTTTTTTTGGGGAGATGGGGTTCTTACTGCCTGTTACCTTATTAATCGTGTTCCTTCTGTTAGGTTGTCCAATCAGTCTCCCTTCTCTATTCTATTTCCTCATCGTTCCCTTTTTTCTATTCCTCCTCGTGTGTTTAGGTGTGTTGCTTTTGTTCACATTTTTGATCCAGGTCATGATAAGTTATCTCCTCGGGCTCGCAAATGCATTTTTCTAGGATATTCTCGAACTCAAAAAGGATATCGATGTTATCATCTTGATTCTCATCGCTACTTTGTGAGTGCTGATGTCACTTTTTTTTAGTCCACTTCATATTATTCTTCTTCTGGGAAATCCTTGTCACCTGATATCATTTCATGTCATGAGGGGGAGCATTTTTTGTCAACTCCTACTCTTCCTATTCCATTGTCTTCTTCCTCGTCTCCATCTTTGTCTCCTCCCCCATTGCAGGTATATCGGCATGACAAGGACAGAACTGTTGTTTCATTTGGCCCTGATCAACTCTCTTCGGACTCTATGGATCCTTTGTCAGTTATTACCTCGTCCGATGATTTACCTATTGCTCTTCGTCGAGGTAAACGTACCTGTACCCAACACCCTATCTCTAACTTTGTTTCCTATGCTAATCTGTCTCTTTGTTTACGGTCATTTGCCAATACTTTATCTTCCATTTCTGTTCCTAAGAATTATAAACATGCTTCTTCTTCTTTGGGCTGGAAAACTGCAATGGATGAGGAAATGCATGCTTTGTATCATGATGAGACTTGGACTCTTGTCCCTCTTCCATCTAGCAAAAGACAGTTGGCTGTCGTTGGGTCTATACAGTCAAATACTTACCTGATGGTTCTCTTGAGCGGTTGAAGGCCAGGTTGGTGGCTAAAGGCTATACCCAAACTTATGATGTTGATTATATGGAGACGTTTTCACCGGTTGCTCATCTCAATTTTGTTCTAATTTTACTCTCTGTTGCTGTGAGTCTTTCCTAGTCTTTGTATCATCTTGACATAAAGAATGTCTTTCTTCATGGTGATCTTCAGGAAGAGGTGTTTATGGATCAACCTCCTGGCTTTGTTGTTCCGGGTAAAGAGAATCTTGTATGTTGTCTTCGTAAATCCCTATATGGTCTGAAACAATCTCCCCGTGCATGGTTTGACAAATTTAGCACAGTTGTTCTTGCATATGGCTTTCAGCGCTCCACTTATGATTACTCAGTCTTTGTTCGTAACTCCTCTTTGGGTACGATAGTATTAATTGTGTATGTGGATGATATTATTATTTCGGGCAACAATTCTACCGGTATTGCTGAAGTTAAGAAACACTTGAGTCAGTCATCCCATACCAAAGATTTGGGAGCACTTCGCTATGTCCTTGGTATTGAAGTCGCTCGCTCTAGGCGTGGTCTTTCTTTGTCCCAACACAAGTATGTCCTTGACCTTTTGACTTAGACCGGTCTTCTTGGTACTCGTCTTGCCGATACACCTATGGATTCTACTGTCAAACTTGATTCTCAGCAGGGTGATTTATTTTCTGATGTGGGTTGCTATAGACGTCTTGTTGGTAAACTGAATTATCTTACAGTTACAAGGCCAAATATTACTTATGTTGTGGGTATTGCAAGTCAGTTTATGCATGCTCCTCGCCAACCTCATTATGATGTTGCCTGTCGTATTCTTAGGTATCTTAAGGGTACACCTGGTTGTGGGCTCTTATATACACCTTCCGCTTCTCTCTCTATTTGGAGTTTAGTGATGCTGATTGGGTTGGTGATCGTTCTGATCGTCGATCTACCTCTGGTTATTGTACTTTTGTTGGTGACAATTTGGTTACTTGGAGGAGTAAGAAACAGAATGTTGTGGCTCGTTCTAGTGCTGAGGCAGAATATCTTGCTATGGCTCACACTGCTTCAGAAATGTTATGGGTTCGCTCGCTTTTACAGGAGTTTGGTATTTCTGTTCCTACGCCTATGCCTATGCCTATGTTTTGTGATAATCAGGATGCTATCTTCATTGCCAATAATCCTGTTTTTCACAAGCGCACGAAGCATATTGAGGTTGACTGTCATTTTATTCGTGATTTGCTTATCCGGAAACAGATCAGTACTCCTTACGTTCGTTCTGCTGATCAGCTTAGTGATATCCTTACTAAGTCTTTACCACATGTTCCTTTTCTTCATTTGTTTTCCAAGCTGGGCATGTTTAATTTATATGCTCCAGCTTGAGGGAGAGTGTTAGAGTTAGTAAGGGTATTTTTGCACTTGCATCTTATTATTTTCAGTATATATAGTAGTGATGAGGACTGGAATAGGTTAAGTTCCAGATTTCCTATTCCCTCTCTCACCCATCTCTCTCTCTCACGTATCTCTCTCTTTCTTCCCTTCTCTCAAACCCTGTATTCAATTCAACTGTAGCCAATACAGTCCAAGACTCTTACCATTACGCCAGACAATGGCCCCTAATTAAATATAAGTATGAAATGTCCAAAAAAATAAAAATAATGCTAACTGATTTAACTTAAAGTTCTACTAATCTTGATGTAATTAAAAAATACAGGCATCTGTGGAAGTCCAACTATCATTGACAAATTATCATATTGGCATCCATTATGACTAAATGATCAGTAAAACTCGATTGAAAAGATAATAACGTAGTACACAATAAGGCGACCAAATAAGCTCATCCTAACTTTAGTAAAAAAGTTAGCTTTTCCATTTAATTTAGATCCATGGATGAATATTATGATTTATAGACTCTAGATGCACTCTAACAATGACCCGAACTAAAAGGTTTAGGCTGTTTTAAGTTTAATAACTGATAATTAACTTCCTAACTTTTTCAGAGTTTTATCAAACAAAAAATTTTCCATTTTACATTGCCACCGAAGACAATAGAGTTTAATATAGCTCATATACCAGCTTAAAACTACGAAATCATGAGATCATTTTATACATTTCATACAGAACCAAATAATCATACTTTTGCAAACAATGAGTAACTCATAAATTGTTACCAAATATTACATCCAATACTATTGAAATCCTCCCGTCCAATAATACAAAAAAAATCTTAATTGATCCCCACACAATGCCGCAATTCAATACAATAGTACAATCAGTGAATTCTTTTGTGCATTCAGTCTATCAAAGAATAGGAAACAACATATCATTTCATTCCAAACAAAAAGGTCAACATTTCTGGAAGTCAACCTAAATTACAGCAGTTCCACAAGCCCTCTCAAAGCGCAAAAGTAAATTTATATATATAAGAGACGAAACTGAAAGCAAAATTAGATCTATGATACAAAACAAACCGAAAATATACAACGGATCGCAGTACTTACCACCATAACGCAAGACAGCAATCTGCACATATTTAAGCATACAAAGAAACCGATCAGAGTCATAATGGAAACCAAAATTATATAAGCACCAAGACGCGCACACACACACACACATATATATACACAGAGAGAGAGAGAGAGCATACACTTAGTGTCAGCCTGAATGGTGCCCATGAGATCGGTATGCCAGAGATTACGGTAGTTCTGGCGAATCTCCATCTTGTCCAGATGCTCCCGCGACGCCATGTTCGTACGATTTCAGCAGAACGGTCTCAAAGAGAATTACAGAAATCGAAACAAAATGTGAACCCTAATTTTCGATGAAGACTTTTCTTCTTCCTTTTTCCCCCTTTCGATGAAGACTTAGAAGCCTTTAAAATGAAGTCTTTAACTACGACCTTTACAACGCATCTCGAAGGCGTAGAAAACGAAGTTTCCGGGGAGAAGACTTTCGAGAAGACAATCATACGATACAAATATACAGGACAGGCTGTGAAGTCTTGGTCTTGTTGACTGCTCCGCAGTATTCCGTATTCGCTACGGCAGGGTATAAAGGAAGAGAAGTTTAGTTAATTAGGGTAAATTTTTAAAAATTCCAAATTCATGGGATAATTTTTTAACTCCCCTATACAAATTTTTAATTCCAAGTTTCCTACTACAAGGCTTCCGTTTGGAAAAAGGGGCAAAAAAATCAATTAGGTAAATTTTGGGTATTTCTATTGTCATTTTAAAATGTTCAATTTGGATTATATCGTATTTTTGTACTCGTATATTCTTAGTATTTATTTAATAATCTAAAAAAACATTCTATTAAATCGTTGGCAATAGGTGTCTTTCTTACTTCATTCCTTTTTTTATTTCTATCTTTGCCCCCCTATCACCACTTATTCAACTTAAGATCCTTGTTTCTAGCTACATAAATTTTTATTACCTATTATTTCTTAATTGTCTAACATTCAATACCATAAAGCATAATTTGCTTAATGTTCGTCCTATAAAAAAAATTTCTTAATTTTGTAAGCCTTTAATAGTCATACAGTACTCCAAAAACACTTCTCCGCTTCATCCATCTTATTTTAATTTTATGGACAAAATAATTGGGACTTAACACCGATTTTTAATGGGAAACTTCGTTCGTGTCTCAATCTATTGTCGTAACACTATGAATCATTTCATCATGCATGTTCTTGATTACTTCAATATATCTAGGAAATACTCACTTCCTTTATAATACTTGTAGAATTGCTTCCCTATGTATTAGACTTTATCACGAACTCGCACTAAATAAACGAATACCATTTTTTTTTTTTATCTTTTCTTTATACTTTTCCGTATAGAGTAACAAAATAGCCTTTATGATTGATTTTCCTAACATGAAACCTAATTAATTTTTAGACATTATTGTCTAAAATCTTAATCTTACTTAATCACACTTTTACCCACTTTAATATTAATAAATTGAATATCAATGCATATTTATGTGCATGAATATAAAACTTTTCCCCTTAAAAGTGAGAATACAATCCTTATAAACTCCTTGATTCACCTTCTTAACAAAAGAAAGTCTAACTGAGTGAGATACACTTGTAAATGTTATTAAAATATTAATAATTGAATATCAATATATATTCATGTGCTTAAATATAAAACTTTTACCCCTAAAAGTGAGAATACAATCCTTATAAACTCCTCGATCCATCTTCCCAACAAAAGAGAGTCTAACCGACTCAAATACACTCGTAAATGTTATTAAATGCTGTTCAATTTTAGTTACTACACATATCATTATATCATCTCCCATTTCTCTCTCCAAAACCAAAACTTTCGCGAATCTTCCCGCATCCTCCCTATTGTACCACATATGCCATTCAAGATTCTCCAATAAAATTCTTCACCCTATTAAGTACATTTTGAATTAGTCTACTCATATCTTTCCAAAATTGTCAAATAATTTAATTCATCTAATCCTAACCTAATCCAATCTTTATTACTATTATTCTATCGCATTTTTTATCAACATGTATGACTTTCTCCTTTAAATCTATATCTACAATTATTTCTACTCCATACCTTCTTTTTTTTCTTCCTTTTCTTACATGTCAAAATTTAATATATATGTTTTGTGTTTCCAATTTTTAAATTTTTTTCAGTTTTCACTTTATATCTTTAGGATTCCATATAAAGCAATCGTCAATAAAAAGCATCTCAACTTATTTCATATTTAAATTCATGTTCATAAGGTGTGATTATAAATTTTACGCTAAATTAATTATCAAAAAAAATATAAAACTCTATACAAAATGCATCCAAAGTTAAAATCAAGTATATATTTTAAAAAATAATTGGCAATTTTCATGAATAATCTTAAGTTTTCAAAATATTACGGCTACAAACCCAATCCAAAACATATTACGAAAATATTTTTTTAGGACATAAATACCCTCCACTCATATGGGTGATAACAATTTGACCATTGAAATGATCAAAATTTGGTACAGTCTTCTTAAAAAGTTGGGGATTGTGTATAAATTCGGGGATTGGAGAACATTGAATGACATGTGTTAAATATAGGAGGACATTGAATGACATGCATGGCGTGACACATTGAAATTGGAGATTATTAGAAAAGTTGGGGATTGTGTGTAAATTTGGGGATTGAGGATTGTGTTTAATTTTGGGGATTCTGTGTACACATGGGGATACTGTGCAAATATGGGTATTGGGAATTTTGTGATAAATTGGGTATTTCGTCAACAATTGGGTATTGACGACTTTGTAAAAAATTGGGGATTGCTTATAAAATTGGAGATTACGTGTTAAATTGGTGATTATGTGTAATAATTTTTTGTAATTAAAAATTGGGGGACCAATGACCAGCATTAAATGTTGACGTGACATATAGGGGATTGTGGATTCTTAACAATATTGAGGATTGTGTATAAATTTGAGAATTGAGGAACATTGAATAACATGTGTTAAATATAGGAGGACATTGAATGACATGCATGATGTGACATATTAGAATTAGGGATTATTAGAAAAGTTGAAGATTGTGTTTAATTTTGGGGATACTGTGCAAATATGGGTATTGGGAATTTTGTGATAAATTGGGTATTCCGTCAGCAATTGGGTATTGGGGACTCTATAAAAAAATTGGAGATTGCTTATAAAATTGGAAATTATGTGTTAAATTGGTGATTATGTGTAATAATTTTTTGTAATTAAAAATTCGGGAGGACATTGAATGATCAGCATAAAATGTTGACGTGACATATAGGGAATTGGAGATTTTTAACAATATTGGGAATTATTCATAAATTTGGGAATTGAGGGTTATGTATAATATTGGTAATTATTAGATAATTAGGGATTGGAGATTCTGCTTATTTTTGGGGACTATACATAAAATTGGGATCTGTACAAATTGGTCAAATTTCAATTTTAAGGATAATTTCGTCTAAAAAAACAGTAATAGGTGTATAGCCGTAATATGTTTTGGATCGGATTCGTAGCCGTAATATTTTAGAAACTTAGAATTATTCATGAAAATTGCCCTAAAATAATTATAAAAAATATTAAATATTAAATACCGCGCGAAAAAAAGATAAAACAATGAACACGCACAAACTAACAAAGGAGGCGTACGTTTTTGTTATAAATATAGCACTAGCGGTAGTGGACCGGTCTGTTTACATGTGGATGTCTGATTTGAAAAACTTGAGAGAGAGAGAGAGCGAGCTAGAGAGAGAGATGGCTATTGCTTGTCTTCTTCTTTGGTTGATGACAAACCTTGAATAAATAAATCAGACTCCAAGTGTCTTCGGTTGTGTTTCTGTGTCTGTTCCAAAACCGAACACACAGACACAAAAAGAGAGAAGAAAAAATATGTACAGTACAAAAACTGGTTCTTCTGCATCTTCTTCTTTAGAGTTCGATAGAGAATTGTCTTCAATGTCTTCTGATCAACTTCTCTTTGATGCCTCTTTCTTTCACAATCCAAGCTCAGACATGACTTCCTCTGATTTGGACCTTCAGTTTCTGTGTGAATCCTTCTCTCCAAATTTCCCTGACTCACCTGTTGATGATATCTTCCAAGCAATC
Organism: Hamamelis virginiana; assembly: GCA_017140935.1. Lineage (NCBI taxonomy): Eukaryota > Viridiplantae > Streptophyta > Magnoliopsida > Saxifragales > Hamamelidaceae > Hamamelis > Hamamelis virginiana. The sequence goes on from JAESVK010000813.1 coordinate 526,401, forward strand.
TCAGATGACCCACCAAACCTGGAAAACCTACTCGATGAATCCCATTTTCTTGATCAGAATTCCCCTGTTTTGATCTCATCCTCACCTCCAATTCATCAAATGGAGAATCTCTCACTTCTCCAAACAAACCTTATGCAGCAGCAGCCTTTCACCAATTCTGCAAATGGGTTTGCAGATTTCTCTGGCTTGCATGGTTTTGAGGTGAAAACAGAGCAATGTCAAATGGGTTTTGGTTCTTCTCTTGACCCACCTCTCTTCCCTCTCAGCAACACTGTTAATGAGAATGTTGCTAAACTGATGCAGAGGAGCTTTAGTAACGACTCTTTTGATGCAAAGCCTGCTTTTTCCTCTCAACCTCTCTTTGATAATCTCCTGAAGCTTCCAACTTTTGAGACTCCAGTAGTGAACCCACCGGAAAACAGCTTTTTAACCACTCTGAGGAAGGCTTTCAGCACAGGAGATTTACCGGTTAGATTACAAATATTCAAAGCATCTTCATTTCCCTGTTTTTCCTCTGTTTTCCCCTGTTTTCTCTGTATTATATTGTATAATTTATTATAGCTAATAAAGCTCTCTATTTTGTTAATTCTACAGACAAAGCAGGAAACTCAGACGACCCAGAGACCTTTCTCAACCCCTGTTGCTATAGAGAAGCCACTTGTAATGGAGGATACGACTTTCAGAGTGGGACGTTACAGTTATGAAGAGAGACAGGAGAAGATTGACAAATACAAATCCAAGCGTACACACAGAAACTACAACAAAACAATTAAGGTAAAAAAAAAATAGTTACAAATTTCCATTTTATAAAAAACCAATTTTTTTATTTTATATTTTTTAAAAAAAATTTGGGTTTTGGGGTCAAAAATCAATAAATAGTTCAGACAAAGTAATTAATAAAGAGCAATATACGTTTTGTTTAATCTGAATGCCCGGATGCTTCTGTGTTCTTCTTTTTTGGTTACAAGTATGCATGCCGCAAAACACTGGCCGACAACCGACCCAGGATACGTGGCAGATTTGCACGCAACGACGAAACCGTAGAGATCACCAAGGCTCCATGTTTGTTTAGAGATGAAGACCTAGATCACCACTGGGTAAATTTTCTTTTCTCTTCTTTTCTTTTCTCCCATTCTCTCTCTCTCACACACACACATATATATTTGTAAACTGCATGTTTGGTTAAAAATGAAGTCGAAGATGAGCTCTGGGTAAATTTTATTCTCTCTTATTCATATACATACATATATACATACATCTCTCTCTCTCTCTCTCTATATATATATATGTGTGTGTGTGTGTGTGATTTGTAAAGTATTTGAATTGTAATGTTTTGAATGAAGAATGGTAGGGTGCGGCGTGGAGATTGTGAAGGAAGAGTGAGGGGAGGAGGACAGTTCATGAACAGTATTGGTCCGACCCAGTTTGACTTCCGTGGCTTTTGATGGCTGAAGGTGGTGCTTTCTTTCTTAGGTCCCCATGCGACATGACCATCCAGCTTTTTGGAGTTAAAAAGATGCTCGATCTAAAAGTATTAAAATAAGTCGCCAATGTTGCAGCAGCAGTAGTGGTTGTATAAGTAGGTAGGCTGGCCACAGTAATTTTCAAAAAATTACCGCGGAGAGCTAGCTATGGCACCAAGTGCAGTACTTGCGAGGGTTTTTTTTTTTTTTTTTTTTTTCCGAGTTACTTCTCAAACTGTATAGATGGTGATCAATAATGTCTCCGATTGTAAGGCAAAGCTTTGTAGTCTTTTTACTGTGATCTGGTGGTTGTTTGGTTACAAGAATGCCCATGTTCCTTATGGGAGTGTGTGTGTGTATATTTTGGGGACTGTTTGCAGACCTTGTAAGGCCAAATGACCCAAATTCTTCTCCTCATGGCAGGGTTGGTATATCGTGGTGATTAATTGCTGTACCTTATCCATCATTGATGTTCTATACCTTCTAATTTTTACCATCACTAAACAAAAAGGAAAGGTTGTAAATTTTTTAATGTAAAAAAAAACAAAACAAAAAAAATGAAAAAGGTGTAAAAGTTGGCGTCGACAAGTGTTGGTCGTTAGTTGTTAATCGTTAGACTTTTGTCATTAGTAGTTATTTGGTAGTATGTTCGCATATTAATGGGAGTGTGTATTAATAATGGTGCGTAATAGTGGGAGCGCACATCAAAATACAACAAAAAATACATTGCTTATAGGATCTACTCTTCATTTATATTCAAGTTACGACAAAAATACGCCATTCATAGGATCTACATACTTCTCACTCATATTCAAGATACGACAAAAATACGTCACTCATAGGATATACATACTTTCCGCTTATTATATTCAAGTAATGACAAAAATACATCACTTATATATAGGATCTACTATCTCCTTATATTTGCCTTACGACAAAAATACGTCACTATAGAATCTACTTTCCGCTTATAATATTCAAATTAAGACAAAAATACATCACTTATAGGATCTACTTCCCACTTATATTTAAGTTACAATAAAAATGTTTATCTTGTAAGATGTAGTTCTCCTTTCTTTTCGTAAAGCTAGCTACTTTATTTGAGAGTTTTTCGGAAAAGTTGTTTCAAGTCAACTAAATTATTTTGTTAATATTTTCGAAGTACTTTTCTTGCTTCCAATTGCAAAAATAGAAACATGAAATATACTAGAAATGCAATACTTAGTAGAGATTTTTGTTGTGCAATATTCAAGCTAATCTTCATAAAAGCACAATTTAGTGGATTGATGTAGTAGTTTAATTTTAGAGCATGTTAGGAAGCAGTTTTAAGAAAGAATGCTACTAACTAAACATCCATTGCCCCTGTAATTGTGTACAATTCACAATTCTTGCTTCTTCTTCTTTCTTTCTTTTGTTTTTTTCTCCTAATTATTTTCAAATTCTCTATCATTTGTGATCTTGCAAGTTGCTTTCAATATCAAAATAAAAAATTAAAAAATCTCACTGTTTCTACTGATGTGGTAGCTTGTAACTGGTTGCCATTAACGCACGGTTTTGCAGATGTATTATATTAATCTAATCTCAGCAATGATCATTGACCAACCTTTATTTTTATTTTTATTTTCCTGAAATTTCATGATTAGGGCCATTTTGAAGACCTTGCATGGTTCAATATCTTGATGTTGAAGTCTCAAGATGGCCTCAATGAGGCTGTCATCTGCCAATAATGACAGTGAAGATATAGTGATAAACAAAATTGGCTTAGCTTAACAATTTAATCAACTGCTTGACAAAGAGAAGAATAATCATTTTCTTTTCCCTTGGAAAATAAAGCAACACAAGCAAAATGTGCTTGAACCTTGACACTGGAGAAATGACACTTGGCCTTCTCATAGTCAGCGACACGATCGATTAAATTGAGAGACAACATGACACTTGGCACAACCACCTCACATTGGATACTGCTACTATAATATTGGTGCTGCACTAAAAATGGTCTGATTAGGATCTTCTGCAAAGTTCCTTGTTAGACTGTTTCTTTTTATTTCTTGACTGAAAATCATTTCAGTACTGGAATTTTTCCTTAATGTTTCCTCTCTATTAATTAGGAAACCTTTACAACTGAAAATGGGAAATTAAAAAAATGGAAAAAGGGAAAACATAAAGGGAAATGGAACATTGCTTTCCATTTCTCTGAAATGACAAGTAAAGATGGTAGGACCTTCATTTTTCCAATCATAGATCAGTCAAAGAATTTCCAAAGGCCAGAGGGTGTTGTTTATATATAAATTTTGTTTCAACCCTTTTGGTTGCTGTCAATTTCTTTGTTGTGATAATGACTTAAGCACCAAAGAACTTGCAATTAAGTGTCCATGGAGCATGGCCGGCACAACCTATTCTTGCATAAGCCATTGTAATTCCCAAATTAATATATTAATTATGGGACTCTTTTTTCTTTTTTTCTCCAACTTGGAAAACTGGAAAAGAACTCGACAGAAAATAGCACCCAGAAAGATGTAAATTAAACATTAAGATATTGAATGGTTAACGTTATAGAAGTACTTTTTCTTGAATTTCAAAACGATAATCAAAAGCAGCTTTTGCTTTTTTTTGCTAGTAAAAAAGTAGAAAACTTAAGCATCTCCAACCATGAGTAGCCATTTTGACTAGCCAAAATAACCTAATCCATTGAAGTGCCACATTTGTAGTTTGGTTAAGCATTTTAGCTAAGATACTCCTAATTTGTGCTCTCAATTAATGAAAAAAAAAAGTACTTCGACCGTGCCAAAGGACAGTGCCTAAATTATCATCTTTATGATTTTTATACCATAAAACTCAAGCTGCATAGATTCCATGCCTCAAATTGATCTAGCTTGCTAGCTAGCATTAATATTCTGCAGAGGAATACAGTACTATTTAATTAACACTGCAGGATTTCATATGCGAACAAATCAATGTCAGCTTTGAATTGACCCACATCTTTGTAAGATTTTTAGCACCCAACAGATTAGATTTGAGGACCATTATATATTACCAATTTTAGTTTCTTGAATTGTAGCAAGGACAGTAGCCAGTAGGTGTCATTCATGTATTTTATGTGGCAACCTGGCATTAATAGAAGGAGAGATGAGATGCTTTGATTAATTATTAAAAAAAGAAAGAAAGATCAGATATCTTAATAATAAAATTCTCTAGTCATAACCCTCATCAAGCTTAGCATCTTCAATAACCCATTAACAAATTTTTGACCAGCTGCTTTATTGAAAAAAAGAAAGGGCATGATCATTTCTCAGTGAAAGAACCCCAGAAAGACCCGTAGCTAGCTAGTTTCCATGTATAGATGGACAACCTATATATAATAGATCACTCAAGCACAATTACTATTGAAACAGAAAAAGAAGCAACAATTAAGCATCTAATGAGGGTCATAAAAGTAGCTACAAAGACCGAATCTCATCCACCCACACCCTTCCATTTGCTTTTCTTGGTCGTACAATCGATCATTCATGTTAAGTTGATCAATTACAAACCATCTTCCTATTATGATCAACATGAGAGAGAGAGAGAGAGAGAGAGAGAGAGAGAGAGAGAGAATTTAACATAATGGGGAGAGCAGAAAAGAAAAAGAATGGTTATTTAAGTGATCATAAGCACCCAATGAGGCTAAGCAGAAAACAAAAGTTTGCTTATTAAATTTGATTATTAGCACTCAACCAACAATGATGCCAAAGACTCACTTTTGACCAGAACAATAGTAGAATTTACATAAACAACTACTTCAACATCCTATCATTGCACTGCTAGAGATTTATGAGATAATTTGTCCATAAAGATTATTCGACAGATACCGAGAAAATTAATGGTATTTATTTCTCTCGAGAGAAGACACTGAAATGAAAATTGAGCGTGATTAAGAAAGTTGTCGACTCTACTGTCCTTCTGGTCAAAAATTCCATGTTCTTCAAATATTGCCTTACAATAGTTAAACTTTTATTCATATTATATAAGTATATGTGCACGAATGGTACATGATTATTAAGTGGACCTGCTTTACTTTAAACTACTTGTCCACATACTACACAAGAAAGAAACAGCTGTCATTGATGACGAAGCTTTTGATTAAGGTAAAAATAAAAAATAAAAAAGGTAAAAAAGTTCAAAGCATTACATTAGGCTGGAAGTCACATCACAACCAGGTTAATTAGTGCCCAGCTACTCCAAGGGATAGCTAGCTCAAGTGGTCCGTGGGACGAGCCATCAACTTGAATGTCCTGGGATCAAAATTTGATGGCCTCTTGAGACCAGACCGCGAGAAAGTTATTTCTCGTAAATCCTGTAATTTCAGTGTGAATGGCCTACTTTGACCAAATCGAGGAAAATACCAGAATAAGAAAGAGAGTTAATGCCGCCTAGGAGTACATACGATTAATTTGATCTTAAACGTTTTAATTAATTAATGGGATTCCTTTACAAGCATGCCATAGAAGCACTAAAGTCCCTGAATTGCTATTGGTATAATAATTAGGAAATATCTCAAATGCTCTTCTTAGAATATGACTTGTAAATAGAGAATTATTGTTTTTAATAATGTCAATGAGGAGGTAGGATTGAATTCTCGTTATGTGCTCTATAGTTATATAAAAACGCAGAATGGATCAGATGGCTTATGTTTGACTAAGTTCTGTTAGAATAATTCCAAAGGGTTAATGCCTTTGAAGACTCTCTGATGATTTGTGCACCTAGTCCATTTTTACTGCAAATAATTGTGTTATATTCTCTCCCATGTCTCCACTACTTGCTCTTAGGAGTGTGGTGTCCTTGTCAAGCCAAAGTGTTTTATTTTGCTTTGTTCTCTCTCTCTCTCTCTGTCTCTCTCTGTCTCTCTCTGTCTCTGTGTGTGTGTTAATGTATGGCCTTTTTAGGACTTTGGGAATAAGAGTAGAGCTGGCTTTAATTGTTTATTTTTAGCTTGATTAAGTGAATATTGGCCTTGATGGAGGCAGCTTTGCCTTTTTCATTTTTCATTACCTCTGCATTTTGTTAAGAGCCAAAGGACAAAGGAATGTCTCAAAAGCAGTCAAATGCTAGTAAGTCCCTAGGTCATCGCAAGACAATAAAATTCCTCCCAACGTGTGGAGAATCCATAAAAGGCTTCAATCAACTCTCCTCTCTCTCTCTCTCTCTCTCTCTCTAGCTAAGAGAAAGTAAGTGTGTCGGTAAGTGAGTGTGTGTGTGTGTGTGGGGTCTCTCACCAACTTCAAGATGGTGACAGAATCCTTCATTTGGCTGCTGGGTGGCTTAAAATTCAATGCCAAACACACTGATAGGTACATATGAATCAAACCTTGCTGCTAGTGAAATTATGATGGAAGCAAATATATACATGTGTTATAATGGTATATGGTCCCGGATGGTTAAGTGTCTGGTTCATGCACATTCTCTAGCTCCAATCGTTTCAGTTACCTACTGCATCACGTTATTTGGGGAGAATTCCATCATTCTGCATCATTTAGGTAAATTTAGGGTCCTGTTTGGATGTTTGGACAAGTGAATTCAAGAAATGGTATTGGGAAAATATAGACACAAAATGACTTCCTCATTTCTAGGATGCTTGCTTCCTTGAAAATAGGTGGGAGGCATGAGCTTCATCTGAGAGGTTAGTACAATCACAATGATGAGCTGCCTCGTTGAATATGAAGGTGGAAAAATCTACTTTTCTAGTTTGGTTATAGACTTCGATAGATTGACAGTCTCTTTTTAACTCCAATTCATTCATTCTCTGTCCCATGATGAGAGAGAGACAAACATTTGAACGGTTAAAATGAAATTTGAACTTGATTACTCCTGATTTCAAAAAAATTAGGAGGTCCTAATCTTCATCTGGATACACGCCATTTAACTAAGCGGGATTGGCGATCCAACTGCTGAGGAGTGGATTATGCAAGCCCACTCCTCAGCCATTGGATCGTTAATCCCACCTACGTAGCATGCATCCATCAGCCTAATTTGCTCAGGATGCATTTTTAGATAAGGAGCAAATCAACACTTGTCAAGATGGCAGTCATAGGGTAATTTTTCTCACCCAACCAAAATTGGATCGTTAATCCCACCTACGTAGCATGCATCCATCAGCCTAATTTGCTCAGGATGCATTTTTAGATAAGGAGCAAATCAACACTTGTCAAGATGTCAGTCATAGGGTAATTTTTCTCACCCAACCAAAATTGACCTACTGGCAGCCTCAATTGGCAAGTAAATCTCTCTCTCCAAACTGACAAAACATAGTGGCATTTACTTAGTTGAGCAGGTGGGTCACTGGCTATTCCTGGAATATCAGCCATTGTAAAATAATGAATGTAGGAACTGTGGACCATAAGACAAGGGACAGGGCCTGCTTCCTCGGGGCTTGGGATTGGGTCATGCAAAAGCTGATCGTCATTCAGATTTGAGACCATCACACCGGTATATTGGTCTTATAAAGGATTTGCAGGGTCCTCATTGTCATGGCAATGCTAACTGCTAAGTGCCAACTCCAAAGTGTTCTCAGAAAGGGAAATTTCTGCACTGATTTCCAAGCTTGCTCTTGACATGGACCAGCATGACCTATGCAGATTTGCTTATAGAATTCTATAAACATTTTAATCAAGTTTACATAACTCGGACATGTTTTGGGATTGAAAGGAAGATCTCATGTCAATACGATACATTTATTCCCCTAAAAAAAAACTTTAGACCAACAACTGATATAGAAAACAAAAGGGCAAAGCCCAAGTACACTCTTTAAGTATTTATAGAAGAAACAAAATAGGCGTCTTACAGGTATGCATATGTTATGATATATATATACAATCGTAATCTCTGTGATATCTTATAATAATTGCTCAAAAAGATATCATCATTTTGTGTAGTTTGATAATCGTGTCAGCCAAAGCGCCTTTTAAATAAATAGTGTCGCTTGGCTGGATCCTTGGGCTTAATATTCTTCAGCTGGCCCTGCCCAGGATATTTGTGACGTCCAGTACTGCCAATGCCAGAGAAAAGATTTGCAGTAAGTAAAGGGGAAAATGCAAAGAATTTGAAATGGGGGAAATCAAAAAAATCCTGCCCCCCTATCTTATACAAAACATAAAACAAACTAACTAGGATTATGCAAAGTTGTGAAAACAATAGAAACCATACCTGTATTCCATGTAAACCATCCCATTTGCGCCCGACATGGCACTCATAGACCCCATGGAGCGACGGGCTTTTTGAAGAGCTATGTCATCTGTATCTTCTTCTAGTTGCTCTAAACCAACTGCATCATCTCCTGCACTCAATACCTGCCATGATAAACATTTCAGAGATTTCTGGATCGACAATTATTTTTAAAATGGAAAAAGATTTGGGGAAAAAAAGGGACAACCTTTCCAAGAAGTGCCAGCTGCTCATCAAGACGGTAATAGCTCAGATCAGCTCCCGTATCAGGTGGAGGCAAGCTTGTTATAACCTGTCAGTAGTTAAAATACGTTGCCAATTACACAACAGATAAAACATCCAATTATATATCAACTTGATGCTTGATGAACTAAAATAAAAGAGGAAATTGAGCATCTGAGCATTCTGTACAGTGATTCTGACCTCAAAAGAGGTTAGGGGAAAAAACACACTGCACTCTATATGTAGTAGCAACGTGATCGTGGCATTCCCTACTGAATGACCCACTCATATGAATTATCTACAGTGCAGTAGAAGTAGAATTGTGAACCAACACCCAAAATTGGAGCTGACTCAACTATTATTCCCTATCACATCTAACACAAAAAACATACGCCCCTCTTCTAATCACATTGGAAACCATTTTAAAACGTGAGCAGTCACACAAAACACGTTTACAGAATCTCTATGTTCCACATTGCACAAGAATATCATCACTCATTCAGCCCCTCAGAAACTGACCCGCAAAGCTACAATAAAATCATTAACTAATGATAAAAGACTACCTTAAAGCTGTAACCTTGATCAATCAAAAACTGCTGCCTTTTAGTTGAGTAGTACATCTCCTGCATTTGATATGTGGATAACAAAGAAATTGCATGCATCATTGTCGAAACCTTTAGTTTTATAATAACTATTTATTTTAGTAAGACATAATTCAAAAATATTAAATAATTTTACAAAAGAATAACATACCTGTGTATCTGTAGATACAAGGGAATAAAAAAATGCATTGTACTCCTCTTTACCCCCTGCCATCCTATCCTGGAGTCGACCCTGTCAACCCAATTAACAAATTTGACATAAAATAAAATGATTAGGTGGCATACAAGCTTATCTGAATTGCATTTTAATAATACGAACAAACTTATTAAACAAAAATAAATGAAAACAGCCTCAATTCCATGCCTTCCACACACACACACAAAAAAAGAAGAAAAAAAACGCATGTTTTGCTTATAATATGCTGGTAAAAATTCAACAAAATACTAAAACTTGGAACAGAAATGGACTTTTGATTCATAATCAACTTTATATTTTTTTCTTTCATATCACATCCGTGCTGGGCATTAATAAGACTGGTATCATGTTACCAACAATTTGAAATGAGTGTGACTAATTGTGCACTTAGCCCGCTATCAAAGTGGGGTAAGGATTTCACACTCATACAAAGAAAGTACGAAAACAAACCTTTGCCCTAAGAATACGACCCAGTCGTTGCGCTTCTTGACGTCTTGAACCAGCATGTGATGAAATCTGAATAATGACATTTGCCTCGGGGATATCTATTGAATTATCACCCACCTGTCAAGAACAGAAGCAGACATCACTCTCCTGGGACAAGGTGCCTCTTAACGTTCAGAAGCAGGTATATTGTAATATCTACAATAACAAGCGGACACAAATTTTTCATACGGTCAATGATAAGGGGGAAAAAAATAGATCCCTTGGTGGATAGCTGATCTGAATACCAACCATGAAAAATTTCATACATAACTTATTAAAACAAGCAGGTCAATCATATCAACCTAAACAAGTGACTGTATAGAACATAAATGAATATCATTGGCTGTCAACATGTGAGCTTGCCAATGCACATCAGGGACATGAACCCAAATAAAGCTCAACTCATTCAGCCTGTTTTAATGTAATTCCATATAATTTAGTAGTAAATAATGGAGATTTATATAATCTCAAAGCAAATAAAATCTCTAACCTAAACGAAGATGATAGTATCAATATTAGCAAAAGCACAGAATACCTTTGAAAGGAAAACAGTGTTCACATCCCGACTAGTTTTGAAAGCCTCAAGAATTTTCGTCCTTTCAAGATGGCTGCACATTGCACCAACAATCTCTGGTTATAGATGAGAAACCACACAAGTAATAGCAAGTTTCTAGAAGAATAGAAAACCATGCACGACCTTGTAGCACCATAGATCATAGGTTTTCGAAGCTTCATTGCATATTCAGTGAGTGCAAAAAGATTATCGGCGAAAACAATTATCTTATCACCACGCTGCTGTTCATGAAACCGAATAAGAAACTCACAAGCCCTGAACTTATTAGGGTTCATCACATAAAGTGCCTGGATGCATAAAAAACCTATTAATATGTGAGAATAAGAATAATAACAAAGTAAACAAAGGAACATTATATAGCTACATCTAGATATTTAGCTAACCATTAAAAGCAATTCCCATTCACAGAAAGGACATAAACAAAGAAGTATTCTTCAACTAGATGTAAAACGTTCATGCAATGAAAATAATAACAGCCAACCATGAAGTTCTAAAACAAAGGAAACACAAAGAAGTGTAATAAAGGAAACAAGTAACAGCATCAGAGAAGCTCAAATGTCAAAAGAATTGACACAATGACACATTACAAACTAAATATGTTTGATTCATGTATGTATGATTAGCCCCCAACAAGAGAAAAAAATATCAAGATAACTAAAGTTGACTCGCCTGAATTTCTAAAGTTCTAAAACATAACAATTGAGTGATTTTGAAGACTGCCAGACCTGCTTTTTCTTAGAATTTTCTTTCTTCAGATACTCAGCAAAAAATTCCTTCGTCATTGGACACCAAACTTCAGCGCACTGTACATTTGCAATAAATCCTCCTTTTACTAAATCCAACCAGTTTGCTTCATACAACTTGGGACCAATGAGGAAGTTCAAATCTGTAATCCTTTCATCCTCTCTCACGAGGGTTGCTGCAGTTTAGTAAGGCAACAATTTTTCACATTTCAGGAAGAAAGAAAGGTGAAGTGTGAATGTTAGAGATGCATATAAATATATTTTACAGATACATACCAGTGAGTCCAAGTTTACAGTGAGATTTAGTGATGCTAATGACCTTTCGAAACATGTGAGCTGGAACCACATGCACCTGAACATTATTTTAACAAATATGTGCATGTTATGATGTTATCACAAAATGCGTATAAATTTGCGTGGTATGGGAAATAAGAAGTCACGGATCATGAAATCCTATGATTACCTCATCCATGAGAAGCAATCCCCATTCTCGATTTCTTATTTCTTCAATAATCTTTTCAGATTCTTCAGACCGTTTACCACCGAAAGCAACCATGTTATATGTCGTCACAACCACCCCTGCATTACCACGGAATCTTTCTTTGCTATCAGATGTGAAACGGCAGATTTGTTCATCTCGGATAGTGGACCATAGCTTGAATTGAAAAGCCCATTGATCCACAGAAACAGCATTTGTGGCTAAACAAAGACAGCTCTTTCGTATTCGGCAGGCTGCAGAAACACCAACTAGAGACTTTCCCGCACCGCATGGTAGTACAATAATGCCAGATCTTGCTCTACCTGCAAGACAAAACAGATTGATGGAAAATTTAAAATTGCTTATTAATATGAAATTCTAGTCCTTCCATAAATTAAGGGATAACTGTTTGCATTAATTACTTTACAAATCAAAGCATGATAAAGAATATGCAAATTGTTTCTCTTCTTACCTGTATTAGGAATCACTCCTAATGCATTAGGTTTCTGCTTAAATATTTTTGCTTTGTGAAGATGCCACTCTCAAATTTTATTGAAGATAACAACAGAATATAAGGCATGTGATAAATTTGTTACTGCTGAGTGCACTTTAAAAACTTAGGAATAGTTTAAAAACTAAAACCCCAATCTATCACTAATATGTTGAAGGGGTCTTCCAAGAATATCAATAGCCATATATGAAGGAGTGAACTTCAAGAAATGCGATGTCTAAATGAAGGAAAACAAAAACATCAAACCTATGCTTCTCATCTAATTTCTGTCCAAAGTGTATAGCTATGCTTCTCATATTTAAAGATACCCATGTTTTTTATTTCAGTAGGTAAAGAATTACCATGTTAAAATTAGTTTAGTAAATTAAGAAAGACAAGAAGTTTATAATCACAAGATAACCTTACCATTTCCAAACATTTTACTAAGGCTCTTTTCTTGGTAAGGCCGTGGTTGTGCTTGAGGCTTCAATTCCATGTCAAGGTCAGGATTTACCTGCAGTGCCAAAAGAGCATTAATCACAGTATCAATCATGCTATGAAAACTCTAACATAGCTTAGCATCATCCTTGCTCAGATCACTAAGTACTCATTTTAACATTGTAGGTCAAAATTTGAGATAGAGAACTCACGGTATCATTTCTGAAGTCATACTCCTCCAACATGGGATAATTCAAAGCATTCGGCAAGCAGCGTTGCTTTACATTTTCAACCTGTTAATGGAGAAAATAATTCATAAAAAACTCAAAAATCCAAACCCATCGAGAATCCAAATTTAGAAGTGACTGGTTCTACTCATAAACTTATGCTCTCAGTAGTATTCATAGAAAGCAAAGATGTAAAATATGTTTAACTGGCCAGTTCTGTTTTTCCGTTGTTGTGGAGCATGGGACATATCAGTCCCAAATCAATTTAATGTTTGGATTTATTGGCATTGAAAATTACACATGTATGCACGCGCGAGCGCACACATGCAACATACAAAATATAAAGAAATATGGTCAATGACACAGTTCAATAAATGCATGTGCTGATTTCCCAGAAGATTTTCCCTTCAAAGAAGGGGATCCCAATTTGAAATTTTCTAAAGAAGGGTGGTCTAATATTATCCAATAGATTGCCAATCCTCAAAAGCTCAACAACTTGGCTCACATGGCCCAGTTCATTATTTTAGAAGGATCACCTTCAGCTCAATGGGTTCGTTAACAAGCCCCAGTTTGTTATTACAGCAATGTCCAAGTAAAACATGGGCCTTCGGCCCTCAGCCGCTTACCAATATTTCTCTTAGCCGGATCAGATCAAATCATACGAACATTGTCTTCACCTGTACTTCTCTTAGTAGATGGCGTTTGTAGTTCTTATCAGTTATCACTGGGAAAGGTTTGTTTCATTGCTGGTTATCCATATAGTTCCTAATACAGCAGTTCCATAAATGTTATGGAGCAGTTTTTGAAATCTTGTTGAAACCTTAAACTGAAGATCTTAACAATTAAGGTAGGGCTTGGGAGCAAGGAATTAAATATCAGTATCGAGAGATATATCGATGGTCCCAAAACACAGATATATCGATAGATATATTGATCATATCAAAAATATCGATATCTATTTAAAGATATGATGGATATTATTAATTAAACATGGAAACATGGAAGTTTTCAGAGCAACTCTGCAAAATAATGAATTTAACTATAATACACAATTTAGAATCAAAATATTGCAAATTAAATATATGTAAGACAGGTTTATGTAGTATTTAGTATAATAAAGTGTGCCGTACTAGGCAAAATAAATCATAAATTTCTACAAATTTTTCGCTAAAATGTTACATAACATTAAAATTTTAAAATATATATCATTTACAAAATAACAAATTAATAAATTAATAATCTTGTATCCAAAAAAATCTCCTCCTTAGATCGATACTTACCGAAATATCGGTATGTATCAGTAAAGATATGCGAGTCTAATATCGTACCGATACCCACATATATACGGATATATCAGAGATATATTGAGCATATTGAAGATATTTTATTCCATGCTTGGGAGAGATGAGAAAAAAGAAAATGATGAAAAGTGACAAATTCTGTCAACCGAACTACAGTCTTCTAAATATGCCTTCAGTTTTTACTAATTTAGTTCCCATAATGCTTTTTCATCTAACTGGGGGGGGAAGAAAAACATTGAAACTATGCTTGCTTCATGTACAGCCAAATTGGGCCAAAATGACATGAAAACAACTCGAATTGGATTTATGATGAACCGAGGGCTTACTGATACATTACTCAACCAAATAGACTCAAAATAGAACAAACCAAACAACCTTGGCCCGAAGTGCACCAATAGATGAGGCAACACAAACCATGTATCCTCTAATGTGGTTAATTTCAAAGCATTGCCCATGGTTTACCTGAGAAGGATCAACTTCAAACGAATGAGTTTCTTTTTCTTCAGCAGCAGCTGCCAATTCTGCTTGATTTATCAACCCATCATGACCACCTTCAATTTCACCAATTGCTTTGCTAATTGTAAATCCATCACCTCCATGCAAACCCTAAACAAAAAAATCATAAAAAAAGCTCATGAAAAAAGGGACCAACCAAATAAGATCTTTCCTTGCATTCCCACCCAAAATACATGAACACGTGTCAACTAATTTGCAAGAAAGTAAGAATCATCTACATTCGACAAACATCCACGTGAAAATGAAATAGTATTAATTTTAGAATCACAACTTAACCAGAGTATAGTAGGTTCAGCAATACAATCTAAATGAATTCAAGTTCAATTAAGTTGCTAACTTCAACAATTAATCATCCCATGGCCCATGAGAGAAGAGAGAGACAAAAGTAGCAATCGATAGTACAATTTCTGATATATTTTATAATGTATATACTACTCAATTTTAGGAGCAAAGGCTGATATCATTTGAATAAAACTTCACCATAAATTTACGCCTCCTTAAAAACTGTAAAAACGCACAGGCTTGCAGCAAACTAACAGACACAAAAATGGGGCTGTATGGCAAGAGTCATCCAATCAGAACGTACACATCCAAATAATATAACTATCACTGGCTGCATTAACTTATGCTGTCCACCATTTAGCAAACCCCCATAAGTTCAAATACATTCCTAAGAACCAATCCACTAGATATAAAGCCATTTGCAGAATCATGCACAAAAAAGATAAACTATTCAAAATGGGCCATGGAGACATTGAGAACAATAAAAATGCCAGTTTTATTTTTAAAAAAAATTAAATTGCAATGGGCACAAACCTCAGGAATAATTCTTGACCGAGCAATAACTTCGTCCCGAAGCAACGTTTTCAATACCTGCATATAACCATTGACATCAAAATAAACAACCCAAAATCTCTATTCGTCAATATAATCAAACAAAAGGAGAGGGAGGGAGGGGGGGGGGGGGGGGGACAATTGTCTTACCTCTGGAAATGGCGATTCGACAAAGTACCGATTTTTTTTTAGCACGAGCTTCACTTTCCCGTAATTGGCCGTAGAAGCATGTATAAAATCAATCATCTCTTTGGGAAGCTTGGTCTTTGACAATTTATTCAAAACAGCTATAACAGTTTCAGTTTCGAGACCAACAGACACCGCAGCATATAATGAGTGCGGTGTCAGGTTGTACTCGTGCATTGATTCCGGCCTATACATAAAATTCACATTTATAAATATTACTATAAGGATATTTCAATCACAAACTCATCAATTAGATTTATAGAATGATGGGTTGATACCTGCAAACGGGCTCAGCTATAGCAATAAGAAAATCATAAGCTTGTTTGTACAAAGGCGAGAAAGTCTCGAGAAAGATTCGACCATCAGCGCAAGCCCACAATGGCCGATTTGTATGATCGGGCTTTAGTTCTAACTTTGTAAAATCTCTCTTCTTCCCTTCTTTCTCGCCTTAAATCAACCACAACGCATCACTCAATTCACCTAAATCAATCCAAATCCCAACAAACGAAATCCTAATATACACAAATAATAATAACTATGATTACCATCACGATCATCGTCATCGAATTCTTCGGCATAATAAGCATGTTCGTCTTCAACGTTCGTGTTTCTGTGATCATCCTGCATGAAACAACGCTTATTGAGAAAATAACAGGCTCTCTATGATATCGTGTGTGTGTGTGTGTGTGTGTGTTTCAGTGTTTGTGTGTGTACACACATATATATATTTATATAATTGGATGGTGTGGAAATTTGGGGTTTTGAAGAACCTTGCTAGAAGATTTGTGCCTTTTGCTGTGTCGGCCTTTTTCACCTGAAAATTAAGATGCAACATTGGTACATACCACAATCATTATCCAAGAGATAGGGAAAAGGATTAGTGTTGAATGTCAGGGCTTTTAAGGAGAGATTAGAGAAAAGAGGGTGATACCATGTCCCATGTTCTGCGAGATCGAGATTTATCAGTGATTGGATGCCGAGAAATTGAGTTTGTCTGAGTTCTGATGAGTGAACGACGAAGACAGCGAGGGCGCGAGGCTAGAGTTATATGAGAAAGGAACCGCCTCGGTTGTTCGAAAAATGCGGTCGCGTAAGTTAGACCGGGATTCAGCTAGGTGGCCACCACGTGAATGGGTACCCTATGAGTAAATACCTAAAATTTACAAATATTAATAGTAGTAGATATATTAGTAGTTCTACAATGTTTAAAAAGCATGTGAAATTTATTCTCCTATAATAGTTTATTACCATTCGTGTTTAGGTAAATATTATTTTAAACTGATTTTAATTTTTATATATATATTTATTTTTTGTATATGAGTGACTTTACAATATTGTTTTATAGTTTTACTTATTTTATTAAGATTTGTTGGACAAAAAATAACTTCGCATTTTTTTTAGATAGTCATAGTGTTTTCCTTTTCTTATGAATGATTTTTAGTAGGTACAATTTAGAATACATAGCCTATAAAAATATTTTTGAAATTTTTGCCAAGTTAAAATTCTGAAAATTAGTTCATTGTTATTCTTTTAGATTAAGAAACAGTTCAAACTACGTGGTTTTGGTTGTCTTGATTTGTCTTTTATAATGGTTTGGTTTAGGTTGGAATTTTAGTGGACGATTAGAATTGGGTTGGCTCATTCTATGCTTTCAAACAGATCAAATCGGGCTGTTTACACTCCTAGGTACTCGTACCCCTTTTGCTACATGGACAATTTTTTTTATATATACAAAAAAAATGATTCAACTTTATATAGAAAATAAGATATAAAAATTATTTTTTACAATTTTTTATTATATTTTATAATTTTTTTCAAAACTGTGAAAAATCGATAATTGGATTAATATAATTTATATTAGTGAAACATCTAAACCAACAGTAGGTTTCTCAAAATATTTGTCCTATGTTGGATATACATGCAAGGGAGGCTAAAAAGAGATGTTGAATGAATTTTTCTTGGAAAAAAAAAATCTAACTTAGTCAAATTTTAAATTGCCCCTTGTTGTTATCTAGTTAACTTACCGTTTATTTAGAAAACAAGTTATGTACTTTATTTTTTTGTATAATGTTGAACAAATTTATAAATAAATAAATAAATTTATTAGTTTATTTATTAAATATTGGTAAAATAAAAATTAGTCAAATTTATTTTCAACTGGCTAAATTTTTATATTTACTAAAAAATCAAAGCAATTAGTAAGTGTCATAATCAAGTAAATACAAAAGGTATGTACTTGTCTTTTTTTTTTTTTTTTAGCCAAAAAAAAAGTAAATACAAATACTTATTTAACTATTTTTTAACAAAAACTTAAATGCGATCCACCAACACAAATTATCATCCCTAATGTCAAATGAATTATTGAATCAATTCATGGTGCATTATTTTTTTCTCCTTTTTCTTTTGGTGATTAAGAAAAACCCACTCAAACTCAATGGCAACACAATTGGGTAACTTATAGCTTCTCCCGACCCCAAGAATTATTCATGCTCAACTGGACTTTAATTTTGTATCTTTTGTGCGGAAAATATGAATGTATTGCTTGGATCACTTTGAACAAAAGTCCATGCACAAATGCTAA